>CM040238.1:152977234-153419581 GCA_022545495.1 Chrysanthemum lavandulifolium | reverse complement strand
AATACCACAAGGATAATGCGAGGACTCAAGATATAATCTCTTCCACATTGTGTGAAACAGAGAGTCTTCATTGAAAGTGTCCTAATGAGATTTATTGATGATCTCGTGGCTCTAGACTCAATTTTGTGCATATTTGGATCCCGTGTCGAGACTAGGAGAGGGTCTCCTTCTTCAATATCAACAATCTCTAAGAGAAAGTCGATAGATAATGTTGGTTCCCGTGAGAATGAAACAAGTCCTTTTAAGAGGAACTTGAGTGGTTTGGAAAGTTGAAGTGCAAGCGCCACCGGGTCCATGACGCCTTGTCTTCAATACCGATGTTACCATCAAGAGCATATGAATTGAACCCGTTTCGCCTCTAAGGTTGAATAAATGGAGGGCTATTTGTTTTCACCCTTTCTCATTCAATTCTTTTAATTCTTCAACCCTTCAAGCTTACCGAGACTTCATAGCTAGAACCTTGTTGGGTTTATTCCAAGATTAGCTCTATCTCATCCGCACTCTTCCCATATCTCACTTTTCTCCTTTTATCATCATACCTAAGGACTTCTACACTAACTAGTGGATTGTCCTCGGTAGATCCCTCCGGTTCGGCGGATCATGGGAACCAATACCTAACCTTATCATCCTTATATCACCATACATAAAGTAAAGTTGGTCGGTCTATTTGGTATTGTTCATCCGCCATTGGAACCAATTGAAAACCATTTGAAAATCAATCCGATACTTGTGATATATTATCAAAGCATTTTGTACCGAATTGTTTTTGATATTTTTAGAATAAGTGCTCCCCTCAACATGTGCATCAAGTGTTTGAAATCGTTTTGCACACGGAGGCAAGAGAAAGAATTAACTTTGATTACCATTTTCTAAAGATATCAACATCACTTCCTTGATCAAATCAAGTAGATATAGCATTTCCGGAAGGATGAGGTTTCCATAAATTTGCTCCCCTCAATATGTGCCTCGAGGTTTGAAAAGAGTTTTGCACATACTAGAGGGAACCGCACATTGAGATAAATGATCACGCTTTCAAATCATAGGTTTAAGATAGATGCTCCCCTCAACATGTGCATGGAAAATTTGAAATCGTTTGTCACATGGGAAGGATAGCATGTACATCCTTATAAAACCATTTACCGAATTATCGCTTAAATCCAATTTAAATCACACATTCTCCCCGATCACAATTATCAAATCATTTGAGATTTGTGATCTCTTATAGATTTAAATTGATTTTGAAAGCTTTAAGGAGAATTGTGACTTGATTATGAAAGCGTTTTAATCGATAAGGATCGGATTTTAAGACTTTAAACTCCATTGATAAAACATGCATGAATATCTTTTGAAAACAATTTAATGCCAAATAACTTTTTAATTTAATTGAAATCATTCTCCCTCAATCAATGACATAGGTTGTTGATTGAGAGATAGAGATTTTGACAAATAAGTCCCGATGATTATCAAAAATAGAGACCGAGTTATTTTTCAAAGCATTTAGTTTTCAGCAGATAAATGTTTATAGAATCGAGCATGGAATTTGAAAACATGATAAAACATGGCTCGTCTTTCTTTTAAAAGCGGTTATTGCCTCGAAATGACAATAAACCATTTTTTTCTCCTTTTTTTTTTTTTTTTTTTTTTTTTTTTAAGAATTGAACAACATCTAAAGTCCCGTGTCATTCTTTGAATGACAACACAAAGACCGAGATATTATCGAACCGAGAAAAACATGACAAATTGACAATATTTTTGAAGATTTTTCAATTTTTCGTATTTTATGGATTTTGAAAGTTTTATATTTTTCTATTTGATTTTTGAAGGTTTTATAATTTTGTATTTTGTTTTTCGAATAAATATTTACAAGAGATAGATGAAGATAGACCTTTACTCCTCGCCTTCCTCCTCAAGACGCTTGAGTGTTTTCGTTGAAGGCTTTTCAAGCCAAGTCGTGGAAGAATAAACTCAAAACGTTCTCTTGGAAGAGCTTTGGTGAAGATGTTCGCTAACCGATATTCGCACCTCACAAAATAGAGTTCCACCACACCTTTTTCCACTTGTTCCCCGATGAAATGATGTCGAATGTCGATATGCTTTGCTCTTGAGTGTTGAACGTTGTTGCATGAGAGAGCAATAGCACTTTTATTATCACAAGATGTAGGATTTTGTTGAATTCAAAGCCATAGTCGATAATTGAGATCTCATCCATAAGATTTGAGCACAACAAGATGACATGGCTATGTATTCACCTCAGAGAGGAAATAGAAGTACTCATTTGCTTCTTTGAAGACCACTCACAAGCTTATCACCCAAAACCGAGCACCTCCCGATGTACTTTGACGAGTATCTTGACACCGCATGATCAAGATCTCGTGATAGGTCGTTAGTGACATACCGGTGTCCTTTGGGTACCAAAGACCCATATTGATGGTTCCTTGGAGATACCGAAGACCCGCTTAACCGCTTCAAGGTGCTTTTAGTAGGCTTAGCTCGGTATCTAGCACACATGCAAACAATGAACAAGATGTCCGGTCTACTAGTCAGTGAGGTACATCGTGATCCAATCATACTACGATATTTCGTTTGGTCAATCATGATCCCGAGTGGTCCTCATCTAGTTTGGTTCGATCAATCATGGAGTGTCAATGTGGTCACTTGAATCAAATCCAAATTTCTTTAAGATCTCGGTTGCATATTTAGATTGATTTATGAAAATGCCTCCGGACTTTGTGAAATTTGTAATCCCAAGAAAATGACATTTGTCCCATCATTGACATTTGAAATTTTGAACTCATTTCATTTGAAAACGATCACATTCCATTGGGTCCGCCGAGGCAAAATAATATCATCAACATAAATTTGAACATGAATTAAATGTTTGCTCGACTTCCGGTGAACAATGTTGGATCAATCGCTCCTTTGCTAAATCCGTTGATAGAAGAAACTTTGATGTTGTATCATACCATGCCCTTGGAGCTTGCTTTAAACCGTAAAGAGCCTTCTTCAAACGATAAACGTGAGTAGGATGCTCTTGATTTACAAATCCTTCAGTTGGTCGACGAGACGACTTCTTTAAGATCTCCGCTCGTAAATGCCGCCTTTACATCCATCCGATAGACTACCATGTTCTTACTAGCAAGATTAGCCAAAAGATTCTCGATTGCCTCGATTCGAGCAATCGAGCAAAAGATTCTTCAAAGTCAATACCTCCTCTTGACGGTATCCTTTAGCAACTAATCGAGCCTTGTTCTTCAACACATCACCATGCTCATCAAGTTTCACTTTGAAGATCCATTTAAGAGCAATAATCATAGCACGCCCGAGTGTACTAACTCCCATACATCAAGTCGATCAAACTCATGAATTTCATCTTGCATGGCATTGAACCAACTATCTTCATTCATGGCGGTTTTAACATCTTTTGGTTCGATCTTAGATAGTACGGAGTTGAAGAAGCACCATAAGGCATCGGTTGCAAGTTGTTTCCGTGTTGATACAGACGAGAGGATTTCCAATGATGTTGTCTAGTGGATGATCGTGAGTCCATTTTCCGAGGTGTTCATGTGGCGCTTGTTGAGGGACCGAGGTAGCAGAGTCGATGTCTCCAAGAAGATGGTTCGATGATGATTCAGAGCAAATATGTTTTCAAATGGAGCATCTTCGTGGAGTAGCAAAGGGATTAACTTCATCATTGATGCCGTAAACATTTCCATGATGTACATTTGAAGAATGATGATTTGTTGATGAGATCAAGGATCGCAGCAGTGCTTCTTGACTTAAAGATATTGAGACCGAGGATTGACTTCATTCACGTGAATATGAGCAACCTCTCGTTGTAGGATTGACACCTCATTAGTACTTGGATCATAAAGTTCATCAAACATAGGATCAAACAATTTCTTTAAATCATCTTCGATGGAGGTACATATGGAGTTTCTTGAGAAGAGTTTGGAACAAGGGATGAACCAATGGGACTGCTTTTGAAGTGCGGGTCCCGATCGGATTGTCCAGAGCCATTTGACCGGTCACCATCAAACGTAACGTGAATTGTTTCCATGATATTTCGGGTTCTTTTGTTGTAGATTCGGTATCCCTTTTGTTTGGTGCATATCCTACAAATACTCCAATGTCGCCTTTAGCCCTAAGTTTGCCTAAGTCTTGACCTCATTAGTTGGATAACACAATGCACCAAACACACGAAGGAAAGAGAGATTAGGTTTTCGTTGTGGACAAGTTCATATGGAGTTTTTCCATGAACAAGTGTGAATCGTGGAACGATTTTTGTGTAGCATGCAATGGCAATTGCTTCACCCGTAGAAACATTGGAACCTTTGAGTAAATCAAGATTGTTCTAGCGGCTTCAACAAGAGTTCGATTTCGCCTTTCAACTACACCGCTCGTTGAGGAGTTCGTGGAACACTTCTTTGATGGTCGATTCCAACGCTTTCATAGAATTCACTAAGTTGTTTGTTGACAAACCCGCCCATTGTCTGCTCGATAATTCGACGGTTTTGTTAAGTCGAACTCGCAATTGTTTGATGAGTTTGATGATGATATCGTGAGTTTCATCCTTTGTCCTTAAGAACTTGACCTGTGAATCTAGAGTAATCATCAACCACAACTAACACATATTTCTTCCCAAAGATATTCTCGCACCCTCATTGGTCCACATAAATCCATATGAATCATATGAAGAACTTCGTGATGAGTTAGTAGGTTTGGGTTTATGGGCATACTTTTGCTTTTTCCCAATTGACATGTCGAACAAAGATGATCCTTTTCATACTTGAGTCTAGGTAAACCTACAACTAAGTCCTTTCTCGTGAGATCATTGATGGTGCCAAGTTCAAGTGATTGAGACGACGATGCCATAACCATGACTTTGTTTTAGAAGCCTTTGATAAGAAGCAAATTGGAGAAGACTTCATCATATCTTCGATAGAGATGGTGTATAGATTTGAACCACGTGTTCCTCTTAAAAGTTCCTTACCATCAAGTTCTCTAACAAAGGTGTATGTTTTCAAGGCTACTTCTAGATCCGAATCGTAATTGACCAACAGAGAACAAGTTGTGACCAAGACCTTCTACATAGTAAACTCCGAGATAACACTTTTGCCAACAACATAGTCTCCATAACCCATAATAGCACCGAAATGATCATTACCGAATCTAATAGTCCCGATGAATTTGCTCACGAAGTTCATGAGCCGTGACCGTCGCCAAATATATGTTGGAACAACTGAGTCCGTGTACCACGTAATCGATTTGAACGATCCGCAGTTGAACATGCATAAGAATGGATAATCGATAATTGGGATCCCCATGCAAGAATGGGTTCCATTTGGTTAGTAACAATGGTTGGAACACCCACATCGTAAATAGAAGCATTCATATCGTAAAATGAGGCAATGGAATCATTGTGAATAGATGCAAGACTAGTGTATCAGATAGCCCTATTCACAGTGTGCTCACTTCTTAAGGGAATAGTTCTACCAAGAGGCATCCATTTTCTAGTGGGCATTATCTCGATTAGTCTTATGACCAATGTGTATCCAATAATAGCCTATCTTACTAAATGTTCTTCTGTGGGTTTCCACTGTTTTCTAACTTTCTTTCGCTTTTGCCTTTTAGCCTTCTTAGCATGAATTTTAGCATTAACAATATTAACGGACAATTAACATCATTAGGCAAAACATTAACACCACATTCATGATTAGAAACGTAATTCAAGCGCACATCAATACAAGGTTTGCAAATAGTATCGAATTGAATTAATTACAAGACGCCTATGGCTAATACTAGAATCAACACGATTCGCTTTATTCGATTCAAACTTAAAGTTCCTAGATTGTTCTTCTACTCTTTCCAAAGGCACATTCTTAGCTCATGAGGTCCTATCATTCCTTGTATTGTCTTGAGACTTTGACCGCTCCCTTTAATGTCACCGATTACTCTCAGAGAGGAATGGGAACATTAGTTGGTTTTACTACTCTTTGCATCACTGCTTAGATGTCTTGGGATCCGAACTACATGCAGCACACTAAGGTTCACTTTCTTAAAACTAGAAGTACCGAGATTTGTACTCCTAGAAGGCACACTTGAGTTCTCTTTCTTAGCATTGATGATCCGAATCGAACTACTTAAAGGCACACTACGGTTCACATTCAAAACATTGGGAATCGAATGAATATCATACTTGGCATTAGGCATCGAACATGGAATCAAAGGATTAACTCTCTCACCTAATGACTTTGGGCATATTGTGATCAAGCATTCTAAGATTTCTTGAGATCGTTTGGCATATAAGCATGCATGTCCAATTGCATTATCATGAGGTTTTCTAACTTATCCTCTTCAACAATCTCACGCAGACATTCTAGGCAATCCTTAAGGGATGAGAAGTATGTTTGAACAGCAAGTTTGTTGTTCCTTAGATGAGGAGGGACATATTTCACGCATAAAGCATATTTATTACAAGAGTGAACCTTGATACACCATTCTCCCCATTGGTCATTGGCATTTTCCTTTTACCCGACTCTTCGATTCTCAATTTCCTTTTGCAATGAAGCTATTTGTTCGTTATTTTTGTTACGAGTGACCTTTATTGATTCAAATAACTCATTGAAATGACGTTTAACCTTTTCATTTTCTTCTAGAAAACTTTCGCTTTCCTTTTGTAATGCATTTACTAGGTTTTGAAGATGAAACGCTTGAGAATTTCGAGAATCTAAAGGAGGAGGCATTTGGGAGCCTGTCATATTGTTCGTTTGACCCTTTAATTGAGAGATTTGGGCTTTCAACTTTCTCGATCGTGTTGCAATGAGCTTGAATCTGCTCATCACGCTTGTTAATTTGAAAACCGCATCAAACTATGGAGCATCCGAGGATGTCTTGATATTTGAAGTTTTGACATTTTCTTTAAGATGTTGATATTTTAGTTGTAAATTAAAATGCTCAACTTCTAGTTTAGAAAAATGTTTAACCAAATTGTCGTGATCATCCAGCTCAATTTTCTCGCTTAGTTTAGAATTAGTTTTTCAAGCTCAATGACACGATCATGGGAGACTTTCGTGGCAACCGATAATTCATGAAATTTGGAAGCATTAATAGAACAATTTGTAGCGTTGAAAACACATCTTGAGCAACACATTCAAGAATAAGGTTCTCATTTAATGTATGCAAGTTCTTCCTCTCAATCTCATTATATTTTAGTGCACGCTCATAGTCACTAACTTCAACTATCATTGCATCAAATTCCTTTTCCATTCCCTTAATATCGCTTTCTATCCCTTTTAAGACTCTCAAAGTGATCTTTTAGAAGTTTAAAGAAAGGCATGACCTCGCTTAAATAACATTCTTTCATTTGCTCAAAACCCCTTTCTCCTTCCGTTATACAGTGGGTGTGATCCTTTTCTTGCAAGTTTTCTCAAAATCAACAAATAGTTGAAATATAACATATTGGCTAATTAAGGTCTTGCTTTTAGTGGCAATTGTTCTAGGAACAAGATGCATTGGTGTATTAGGAGGATACACAACGCTTCTAGGCATTTTCCAAAGGGAGGGTTTGTTTCAACAATATTTTCACTTTTCGCTTATCTAAATCCATTTTCCGAAAACTTGTTCGGGAGTCAACAATGTCTCGAGGCTTAAACATGTTCAAGGAAATCCAGTTTTCCTTCTTGTAATCATGGGGAGTGATAATTATTTTTTCTCTTTGCATTTAGGATCATCTAGTTTCTTGTTCATCTTTTCCCTAGTGACTTCATCTCGATTTCTTATCTTCCTCATCGCACTCAACGCAACTAGGTTTCGTCTAGGTTTAAGGATTTCATTGCCATCATAAAGCACCTTATGAGCATTTCTAGCCTTTTAATGACCTCTGGATTTGGTTCCTCAACAAGGGAATGCTATGCTTATCGCTAAGACTCTATGCTTAGTGATCATGTGAGAAATCGAATGGTGTTTCCTTGTATGTACAACTTGTTTTCAAGTTTGTTTTTCAAAGTTTTCGATTAGAAAAATCTCTCAAGAGTTTTGATTCCTTTGCATTAAATTCTTGCTTAAGCATTTTCACATTTTCTTGAAGTTCTTGTTTTTGCTTAGCGCTTTAGAAAGTTTTTCTTGCAAGGAATTTAACTCTTGTTTCAATACTTCTTCTCTAAAATTACTTTTTCTAATGATCGTACGCACTTGGTCATCCATTTCCGCTCACGAGTGGTCAACTCAAATTTTGCACGTTGTTCATAAATAGCAACACGCTCTTTATAGGCATTTAGTTCGAAATTACGTAATCATCGTGGGCACATGCAGTGTATTCATCAAAACATAGTCATTGTTGATCGCAGAAGATGCATCACTTGGTACAACTTCACTTTCACTTTGTTTCACATATTGATCATATGGGACAATATTGATATTACCCATATTTTCAACATTTGATTCAATAGTTTCATTGATTGTACTTTGTCATGCATCTATTGCACATCAAGATCATCGTATAGTTTTAATACCTCCGAGATGAGTTTGTCTTTGGATGAGCCACTTGTGGTGAAGAAGAGACCTTGGGAGAAACCATTGGAGAAATGCTAGCCATAAAAATTGTGTGTGCAGAGGTCCATCATCCACATCGTAGTCGATGCATCACAATCGCCGACTTGAAAGGCATTTCGATGATTGTGACCTATCTCCGAATAGGTCGCTCATCCACATCTCGCATCATAGGTCTTGGCATTGCCCTCGCCTAGAAACAACAATTCCTCTTCATCCAAAGCAAAGACCATTATCCCGAGCTTGTACAAGCAAGATCTTATCTCTCAAGTAATCGATTCGTGGACGCTTTGGAGATGTGCGCCTTGCAATGTGTCCTCACCACCACGCTTATAACATTTGATCGGCTTAGCTTGACCTTGATTACCATTCCTTCCTCGATTCGTTACCAACATAACCTCTACCACCCACCTCTTCCCCGATCATACTGCCTTTCCGAATCGGTTGCACCACGATCCTCCCATCTTTAACAAAGAGCTTGATTGTGTGGGTTAGATGCGCTCGAGGTTGTTGTTGGTTTGTGGGAGAGAATTCATGTTTTGACTAATGAGAAGAGCTAGTTGATTAATGAAGTTACCCACGTGTGCATCAAAGATCGCCTTGTTTGAACATAGGATCGTGAATGAGTTTGTGATTACCATTACCCATGGGTATGACTTGTGAGGCTTTGGTTGTGATTCCGATGTTTGAGTAGAAGGTAGTTGAGTCATTAGACGAGCTTGTCTCTCCTCGGTTGGTTTTGAACCGATTAAGAATCATTTTTCAAACATAGCATGTCTCTCATTCTCAAGGAGGAAGGCATAGAGTTGCTCATAGTTTGTATTCTTCAATCCTTTAGTGAGCTTCACAGAGGTGACAAACTTGTGCCATTCGGGATTCATGTTGTTCACAAATTTTGAGTTCAAATTGAATGTTAGGCATAGTCATTCGATGTTCCTCATATCATTCACCAACTTATGAAATCTCACATAGTACTCATAGACACTCTCATCCGGTTTCATCTTGAAGTGTTCAAATTCGTCATAGAGTTGTGATTCTCTGCCTTCCATAGTTAATTCGAACCCGAGAGAAGCATCTTGACATTATCCCAAACCGCCTTTGCTTCGTGTTGTGATTGATCGCCTTGTAGATGTCTTTAGGAAGACCTTGAAGAACAATGTTTGAAGCCCCGATATCAAGATCGAATCTCTTTTCTCCTTATCATCAAGCTCATCATACATCTTAGGTCCGTCCATTCCGTAAATCAGGAGTTCCATCTTCATTAGTATCAAGTACATCTCTAGTCGTCTCAACTCGATACGGTCCTTCATCAATGGATTTGAGAATGTTGACACCATTTTCCTTTCCAAGGCAAGACAACTGATTCGCTGAGCCCAAGAATCGTAGTCGGCTCTGTCAAGCATGGGTGGACGAGTATCCGAACCACCGCTTGAACATCCTCGCAACAAGTGGAGATGATAGTAGGAACGTTGGTAGACATGTTAATGATTATACGGATTTTATAACTCTATGATTAAACCGGAAATAGATTCTTTCACGGATTTTACTAAATCAAGAGAAACCGTAAACAATCACCCAAGTCGCTAGAAGATAATGCACCAAGTCGCTAACACCTAATTCGCTATACCACCAAGTCGCTAAAGTCCCAAGTCGCTAAACAAATGCAAGTCGCTAAGTAGTAACTCGCTAAGCCTCAAGTCGCTAGCAAAATTTTAATTCGCCATTCAAGTCGCTAAAGACTCAAGTCGCTAAAGAGCAACTCGCTACTCACCAAGTCGCTAACACAAGTCGCTACCCGTAGTGGAGAAGTCCACTACTTGTACCGTAAGTCGCTAAGATCTAAGTCGCTAGCTTTAAAACCGCAACTCGCTACAAAATTGTAAAGCAAGTCGCTACGAAGAAACTAATCCGTTATTGTAGGATCCAAATATTTATTGTGTTGATGATTCGGTGGTCTTGGGAGATCAAAATACATGTTTAGCCATTTTAGAGAGAAAGTTAGAGTTGGGTGTTTTCTTGCTAGAGGTTTACACAAAAGTAGGAATATTAGATTAATGAAGCACCACCCTTCCATGGATGGAAGGGTATTTATAGTTACATGACTCAACGACCTCCTATCGGCCCGTGGATCGTGGATACAGTGGGTAAAGACCCGTCCTTCCTCCACGGTGTTGCACTACGCTAAACTAAACTAATAACTAACTAATAAACCGATAAATAACGTAAATAACGACAAGTCTACGAGCTAACTTATGCTAGATAATAATTGGGGTGACCGACACTTTACTATGGAATTTTCTAATTCCTAACAATCTCCCTAAGGAGGTCACCCCATGTTTTACATTTTGAATCCTAGCATTCTATCTTTGTCTTTGTTCTTGAGCTCAGAGACTTCAATTCTTCATTTCAACAATCTTTGTGCTTTTGTAGTGATTCTTCAAAGTCCGCATTGATTTGTACTTTTAGTGGAGGCCTTTAACCGATCCACATCTTTGATGATCTTCGAGCTTTTTTGAGATCATCACCACAAGAAATCTCGGATCACCCTTTATTGTGTTGCCATCATGTGAAGTTGTGACTTTCGGACCGACATGCTCACACTTTTGAATCATGACATCTTTCCATCGAGTAGCGGAAGCCTTCATCGGTTCATGATATTTGCAAAGCAATGAAGCATAAGCATAGTATGAAATATCGAGCCGTGTTATGTAGATATGCACCACCATGATTTCTTCAAATTAAGTGTGGATGTCGTGAGCATGCGGCTTTGATTGACTCCTCAATTTCGATCACCGCAATCGTCCAAATGTACCGCAAACAACGATTAGCAATAAAACACACGAAAGTGTCTTTGATCACTTTCGTTGAATTGAGGTACACGCCCACGGTTCCCGCTGATCAAGACAAGTATCGCCTCGTGATCGTAGGATTCCTAAGAATCTCCTTGACAGGTTTCGCAATGTTCTAATGTTCTCAAACCGAACGCCTCAAAGAAGACAACACGGAGTGAGTGAACCAATAATTGAGATTCACCGATTGATGAAAATGATTTGAAAACAATCGCGTATTGCTTGAAGAAAGAGTTTTGCAATACGACGAAGGTTTTATGAGAAAGATCAATTTTCAAACAAAATACTTTTGTATTAGAGAATGAGTACACATTCGACGTGCTAGCGAAAAGAAGAGATTCGCACATCGAACGGTTTTTCTAAAAGTATTTTTCAATCGAGATACTTTTGAATTTGAAAACATAAGTACACATTCGACGTGCTAGAGAAAAGAAGGTTTGCACATCGAACGGTTTTTCCAAAAGTATTCGTCAATTCCATTCTCGACCAAGGTTGATTCAAGAGTGAATCTCCCATTGTTTCTATCCGCTTGTCACAAGCTTGATCTTTGAAAAGATCTCACATGTCACCCACCAAGAGCTTGTTTGATGTTGGCTCTAGAAGGATTTCCATCTTCATTGTGAATATTTTCATATCACTCGGATGTTCGCAATACCACAAGGATAATGCGAGGACTCTTAATATATACTTACTTTCCACATTGTGTGAAAAAGCAAGTCTTCAAGAATTTAGTGTCCTAACGAGATATTGTGGATGATCTCTTGGCTCTAGACTCAATAGTGCACATTTGGTTCTGTGTCGGAGACTAGGAGAGGGTCTCCTTCTTCAATATCAACAATCTCTAAGAGAAAGTCGATAGATTATGTCGGTTCCCCGTGAGAATGAAACAAGCCCTTTAAGAGGAACTTGAGTGGTTTGGGAAGTTTAGTGCAAGCGCATCATCGGGTCCATGACGCCTTGTCTTCAATACTAGTGTTACCTTAGTAACCACCAAGAGCATATGTATTGAACCCGTTTTCGCCCTAAGGTTGAATTGATGGAGGCTATTTCTTTTCACCCTTTTCACATTCATTTCTTTTCATTCTTCAACCCCTTCATTGCTTACCGAGACTTCATTACTAGAACCTTGTTGGGTTTATTCCAAGACTAGCTCTGTCTCATCCGCACTCTTCCCATTTCTCATTTTTCTCCTTTTTCAATATACCTAAGGACTCTACACTATCTAGTGGATTGTCCTCGGTAGATCCCTCCGCTCAAGCGGATCGTGGGAACAAATACCTAACCTAACCATCCTTATAACTCCATGCATAAAGTAAATTGGTCGGTCTTTTGGTATTGTTCTTTCCTTCATGAAACCAATTGAAAAATCATTTGAAAACCAATCAAGGTACTTGTGATACGAGATCAAAGCATTTTGTACCTTAATAGTTTTGATCATTTAGAAAACCTCCCTCAACATGTGCGTATGATTTAGAAATTGTTTAGCACAAGGAGGCAAGAGGACTTTGAAATATTTTCTTTGATCACAATTTTCATACGAAAAAGCCATTTGATTTTCATGGTAAAATTCTCCCTCAATATGTGCATAGGATATTTGAAATCATTTTATCACATAGAGGCAAGAGTTCTTTGAAGCACATCCACAATCACAAAAGCCATTAAGAAACCATTTGAAAACTCAATCAAGGTACTTTATGTTCTCTTTTAAAAAACTTTTGTACTCGATAGTTTTGCTCCCCTCAATATATGCTTCGAGATTCGAAAGCGCTTAGCACATATGAGAGAGCAACTGCACAATTGAATCAAAACGATCACCTTTATCAAATTTCATTATTAAATCACAAATTCTCCCCGATCAAAAATATCAAACCCTTTGAGATTTTGGATCCCAAGTGATTTAATTAGGTTTAGAAAACATGGGAGAAAATGTGGCCTTGTTTAAATACTCATCCGGTTTTGGATAAATCCTCCTCCTCAACATGTGCATTATGTATTTGAAATCGTTTGGCACATGGAGGCAGGAGTGCCTTTAAAGGACTAAAACCAATTCCATTTAAAACAGATTTGAGATTTAAATCACGATCTCTACCCCGATCAAAATATCAAACCATTTGAGATTTGTGATCCCAACCGATTTAAATCATTTAGAAAATTTTGGGAAAGACGGCAAGATTCAATTTTGAAAGATGATGATAAGGACCATTTTAAGACATTAAAGATTGTTAGTGTCGTATGATAGTTTTAAGAGATCTTTAAGTAAAACAAAACAATTTCACAATCAAACAAGAATGTAAAAATTTCATTTTGAAAGACCTTGATTCTAAAGAAAAAATCATACCATGACATAACATTAAATCTTTAGATCACCACTTTTTATCGTACAAACGGACTTTTTGAAGAAATATTGTTTGAAAATATTTTATTTTAAATCACTCTCCCTCAATCCATGACCAAGTCGATAATTGAGTGACTTAAGTTTTGATAAAATGAAGTCCGTGATTTTCAAAATTTAGTCCAATATATTTTCAAAACAATATTTTCCATTTTCAAAACAATTTAATCAAATTTATTCAAAATTGTTTAAAATGGTATCCTCGCACAAAGATACGTTAGGTGGTTGAGAAGCTTCGTTGTTGTTCTTTGTAGGGTTTGGAAGAAAACCGTCTCACGATGCAAGTGAGACTTCTTCTTACGTTGCATTTTGAATGCCAACCGAGGTCAAATTAAGCTCCGCTTCTTCAATCACTTAGAAGAAAACCATCTCACGATGCGGTGAGACCTCTTACGTTGCATTTATGCCAACTCTCCATTGAAGTCCAATTAAGCTCCGTTTCTTCATTTGTCAACCCAAGATATAGTTACCCTTTCCTTTCGCATCCAATCATCTTCATTTGTGGGATCCGGATCGGGAACATTCTTATATACCAATATACCGCATACGTTAGTGAACACACATACAAATATATGGTGGTCGACATCACCCAAACAACAATCGACTAATAAAAGTCAATCCAACATATCAATCGATCATATAAATGTATGGGAATAATGTGTTCATCAAACTCTAATCATCTAAACCTAACAATCATATCCTAGGCACCTAGTCCTTCAACATAGGCAATTATCATTTTTAATTAAGCATATTAGGATAATTAAGAAAGTCCGTTAGATGATATAGATTTGAAAACATTATCCCCTCAATCAATGACTCATTTTGTGAAAAGTTTAAAAGCTTGAAGTCATTGATTGAGTTTGCAAATTTCATAAAAACTCGAATCGATTGTTTTAAAGCAACTCATTTACCACCATTTTTTTTGAAAACAACAAATATTTTTCAAGAATTTTAGACGGAAAACATTTGTGTAGGAACAATGATCCTTCGACATACTTTCCTCATTTTGTTTTAGGATAAGTGCACGAAATATTTGAAAATAGTTTAAGCGTAGCACTTTCCTTTCTTTAAAAAGCGGGTTGCTATCTCAAATAATAGCAAGCCATAGTTTAAGCACGGCACTGGCAAGCCACAAGCCGCAATCAGAAGCCATTTTTGAAGCGCGGTTACATCAAATAATCGAAGCCATAATTTTTGACATGTTTAGAAAAGAATATTTACACCTCCTGCTCGAACTTCATCTAAAGTCCCGTGCCATTATTGAATGACATTTCTAAGACCGTAGATGTTATCGATACCGTAAGACATGTCTTGAGAAAACATATTTTGGTATTTTTTTCAAATTTTTTTGATTTTTATGGGTTTTGAAGGTTTTATATTTTCTATTTTCTTTTTGTTGGTTTTATATTTTTGTATTTTGTTTTGTTGGTTTTATATTTTGTATTTTGTTTTTCGATAAATATATACAAAGATAGAATAGATGATATAGTTAAAGAAGATGATGATACGAGTACCGAGATAAGGATATCGAGCAAAGACGTTGTAGAAGATAGAAGTCATCATCTCTTAAACATTCACCACCAAAGCTTCCAAGGCTCTTGAATTGAAGAAAGAAATTGAACCATCCGAAAGTGAGACTTTGCGCTTCCCCAAACCGAAAATCCTTTAGTGAGCAGATTCAAGCTCTATTTCAAGCTTGTTTTAGCCGTGTGCACAAAGAAGCACACCATTATCATAAATCTTCACGCTCCTTTTAAGAATAATCACCGTGATTCTTCGCTCGAGGTTATATCATCAACAAGAACAAAGAACGATCATCCCACACATAAATAATCTTCTCAAATTTCATTTCCATCAAGTCTCAAGCAATCCATTCCAAAAGGTGTCAAGAGACCACTTCCCCAAGTAGTTGAATTGATGCGCAATCTCTTAGACTAATGCTCAAGAACCCGAATACACATCATGAGGGTAATGAAGAACAACTCCTAATGTTACATCTTTCGTCATCGATGAATCGTGTATGAAGCTCAAGAACCCAAAGTACACCAATATCCAAGAACTCTCCGAATACACATCAGCCAAAGAATAACCTCCCGATGTATACTTTTTCTCCCCGATGATCGTGTATGAAGCTCAAGAACCAAGTACACGAATGCCCAAAGAGAGAATAACCGATAACATTGAAGAAGCAGTCGAATCATCGATTATCTCTGCGGGTGACAATCTCTCGGATGTCAACTCCGAATAAGTGATTATATCTCGAATCACCGATTAAGCCCTCAAGTGAAACAAATGAGCATCCCCAATGTACACAATCTTCTCCCCGATGATTGTGATAACATCAAGATCATCACACACTTGTGTACCTCTTTCATCTTCGTAAACTAACTCTTCCATCTCTTCCCCACATAGTTGGAATAAGAACACTAAACGCCTTGATGAGTAAAACCTTGAGTTTCTCTGCGGTCATGACATTTGTTTTCCCGGATATCTTCAATCACTTAGAAGTATTAAGTTCATCAAGTTTACTCGCCATGAGTCAAACCTTGAGTTTCTCTCATGTAATAACATTTGTCTTCCCGGATATCTTCAATTACTTAGAAGTATTAAGTTCATCAAGTTTACTCGCTTAGATACGTGTCTCCTTCCCTTGTTGGTTTTGACACTTCGTAATCAAGAACTATATTATAAGCCCAAATACTTGAAATCTTTATGAGAAGAACACTTGTAACTCTTGTGTGGAATCAACTTGTCAAGAATATGAGCAAGTCTAATTGGGATTAAATTCGACATTTCACTCTCCCCAATTAGTGCTCTCCCTAAACCGACAACTGCTTGATAAATGCTCGATTAAGAAGAAGTCTTTAGATCGTTAAATGCAACTCGCCTTTAGTCTTCTAACATGTAGCGTAAAATGTAGAATGATCAGACTCGACCTTCTTCAAGATTGTCCAGTTGGGGAATAGATAGTTAACATCTTCAACTCACCACCACAAGAACATCACCAAAAGCATCCCAATTAACTTACATCTTGCAAATCCCTTAACTAAAATCCTCCCAATCAAACAAGAATGTAAAGATGTTCATCAAGGAAATCAAGAATCGTGCCGCAACGAACACACAAAATGGTAACACCAAGCAAACAATCACATCAAACAAGAAATGAAGGTTGTCGGAATCATCATGTTGATGTGCACGTGAAGCATTAACCGGAAGCACTTTGTCAATAAACTCATATCAACCAGTGAAGATGTCAACCAACGGCTCTTAGAAGAAGAAACTCCATGTAAAGATGACCCGATAAGAAGAAGCTCGGTTCTTACATGAGTTTAGAGCCGTATGACCATTTTATTCTCAAATATCAATCAACCATGCAAAATTATCACACTTTTCTCCCTCAAGAATTGCATACGGAGATGCCATTCTTGATTAAACAAGTGAAAATCATCCAAATGTAGTCAATTCACACTTCTCCCCGCAAAATTAGCATGTGATGTCGCCATCGTCATTATAGTTGAGCAAGTGGAATAAGAAAACAATCATTGGTAGTCCGGTTCACTTGATAAATGAGCGCATGGAAAAAGTATGAAGCATGTTGATGAGAATGGTCATAAATGAGAAGATTTCTTCTTTCAAGATAAAGCGCATCGACACGCACACTTTTCTTTTCTTTGAGAACGAGGCATGAATGTTGTGTTCATACGTCATAAGAAGATTTTTCTTCTTTGAAGATAATGCGCATCAAACGCATACATTTCTTTTCTTTAGAGTACGAGGCCCGAATCGATGTGAACAGACGTCATAATCTCTCTTTTCACTCTCTTAGCAAAACATGTAATCAACCCCATTATCATTCAAGAGGCTCTTTGTCGTGACGGTGATGGAGAAAACCCAATATGATGAATTTGACCTCAAGTAAACTAACCCGAACTCGTGACTTAAACTTGCACATATGTAACAAAGAGCGGTGTCGAGAATTCATGCTCCATTGAATCTCTAAGTACTCTATACTCTTCAACCAACCAACCATCAAGTAATAGACGACATTACCTCTTGAAAATCCACAATTGAATGTGACATCGAGCACTACAACGTAACTCCTTAAAGTGATAGTTATTTTGAGGTGATAAGAGCCCAATTCCCCAAGTGGTAAAAGAAAAGGTAAAAGTCACCCAACAATAACTAGATTTCCAAGTCTTCGTTTTTGATAATAAGCTCGAACAAGGATCATGAAGAATCTTCATCCAACCATCCCCGATACCTTTAGATACTAAGTACACTCGCCCGTGATATTTCACTTCAACCTCAAATAAATAATAGTGAATTAACCCCGTTGTCACATCTTCTGATTAAAAGCTCAAATCTAGCCTTCTTTGACGTTTTAAGTGAACTTATGATAATGGTTTCATCCCGACCATGGTTAAAAGCACATAACCCCGTAAAACCATGTAATAACCAAACCGCCATGACGAAAATCCAAACACACATCCAATTTATGAAGTACACCCTTTATCCTTCTTGAAGCGTAAACCGTAGCACCAAAGATCAAAAAGATCCCGAATTACACTTTCCATTCTCTAGGATGGTTCCATCATTACGGATTTTACAATTCTATGGTTTAAACCGAGAAATAGTTTCTTTCATGGATTTTACAAAACCAAGAATAAACCGTAAGATAGATCCGAAATGCACTTTACTATTACGGGATGTTTCCATTGTCACGGATTTTACAAGTCTATGATTTAAACCGAGAAATAGGTTCTTTCGCGGATTTTACAAAATCAAGACAAAACCGTAAACAATGTTAGCTTGAATGTGTTATGACAATTTTGGTTTCGTGAATATTCATTTTAGGGAACATGCATGGTTCATCAACGGTTCATTTCCAACATCAACATCATCATCAACCATCCAATAAACACTTTGGTAAACACATCATTCACGCATTATGTCGGCTATTGTAGTGACCACATGGAGAAGTAAACCCGATATACCAAACTTGATCATGAAGTAAAATTCCCGGATTTGTTACTTAAACTTGTACTAATCCTCGTGAAAAGAAACGGTGTACCCAATGTACAAAACCTCTTGACATCCTCAATCGAGTGAGACACCAAGTGATAGCTACGTTGTGGGTTAAGCGAGAAAGAATCACAACCGCAACTAAATAGCCAAGTCTTTATCACCCTCTATAAACGCCCAAACAAGTCATCTTCGCGGAAGGGTAGAAAGAAAGAAGACGAAAATAAGTAAACACGTCCGGCAAAACCTCACTTCAAATTCAAATAAGAAATACCGTCCAAACAACCCCGCAGTCAACTTTGTACTAATCATCAATTCAAGCCGAGACATAATATTTTCCGTGAAGATGCATACACCAAAGTATCAAACTTCATTACCCAACAGATCTCATCATCACACCAACTCTCATCATCACAACTCATTATCACACAAGTGCAAAACTTAAATTACTCAAGCTCGGTCCAGATAACTTAAAGATATTTAGCCCATGAGATACATTAATCCCCCCGTCAAACTCTTTAGATCTTACTCATAGCAAAACAAACAAATCCGCTCCGGCTCATTCAAATATCAACTCAATACATTGAAACATGTTAACCAACTACGCAACTGGAACACAGCTCAGGTCTAGTCCCACGTCAAATCTCAAATCTCAAAAATGTAGGCAAGAAGCATGTCGATCCGAGATTAACATCAACCATCTTATAAACCATTTGATGTATAAAGTCCAAAGTTAATATCATTATGCATGGTGATATAAATTCTTGGTCCAGCAAGTGATGCACAAAGCCATATTAGTCCACAACACGGCCCAACTCCCATATAACACAATACGGCCCAAGAAAAAATCAGATCAAGGCACAAGCAAACCCTAAAATTTCGGGTATTTAAGAGTAACACTTCATAACCCTAATCCCTTCCAAATACTCACAAACTCACGCCCCCATATCTACCATCATCTCAGCCACTTACGAAACCCTAATACAATAGCTATACGCCTCCCACTCTTCTATTATCTCCCAAGCGTAAAAAAACTCTTCATCTCATCAATATTAGTAAAACCCTAGAGACTCATTGTTTCTCTTCGAATGCCACAGGGATGGCTTGGGTTTGTTGATTCGCCACAGGATGGCGAGAGGTTTTGAGCGGCTTCAAGATCTTTAGATGAAGGTCTCGGGTAGGTTATCATTTGGTTCATTTTGTTAGCTTATCATTTAATCTAGCTACGATTTGAAATAACAATATTGTTATTTTCACTTCTTTGTTATTCGGATATCATAAAACAAAGCTAGATCGATGAAGATACTTACTTTCGATAAATGGACCTCTACAAGTCCTGATGTTCTTGTGAATGTATCGAAAAGTAAACCCTGAGATTATTTATCCTTTTGTTCATTCATTAATTTATACTTTGATTTAAAGAACGAATTTAAGACTTAAGAAATAACATGTTTGTTAATTTCTTTTTCTTATAATGATTCGGAAATAATAAAGTAGAATCAATGAGGATAAGGGTTCGTGTGATAGACCATGGTTGGTGTTGATGTCTCGATACCATTTAAGATCACGAGCTTGAATCTGAGATTTGATAATTGTATTTTAGAAGCAATGAGTCTTGGTTGAAGTTGTTTTATTTGAATAACAACGACTTAGGATCTGTGATGGAATGTTTCGTGTCTTTAGACCCATGATGGTCTTGATGTTTTTCATTTTTTGACACGACCAAAACTGAGATCTTGGGTTAGAATCTATAGTTGATTTGATAATGTTGATAGTTGATTATTGGTAAAAGGGCAAGTCGCTAGGTCTTTCTACATCTTTGTCACAAGTCGCTAACCAAAATCATTTTTAAGTCGCTAGCCACTTTTCCAAACCAAGTCGCTAGCTTAATTTTATAAACCAAGTCGCCACCTTATGTAGTCACAACTCGCTAGGTCAAGTCGCTATTGACTTGAGTTGACTAAATAGTCAACTCGCTACATAACCCAACTCGCTAACCCAACTCGCTAACCCAACTCGCTAGGTCAAGTCGCTAAGAAAAATACATTGAATCTGGACAGGTTAGTGACAAGTCGCTAGCAAGAATTATGATAGTTTCCGATGAGTTTTTCCGACCAGCTAATAGAAACCCAGAAAATGTTCATAAAAATGTATCCTTTTTGACCATTTGACACAAATCATTCACGTACATTCATGCACTTAACATCAAAACCAGATTAAAGACCATCAATATTGTTATAAAAGTTGTTTAAAAACTGTGTAAACTTGATAAGACAAATCATTTAACCATATCAGTTTTAAAAACAGTACATGAACAAGGTTTTGGACATGGCAATCATGAAACAAGAAATGACTTTTCAAACATCACATATCAAAACAGATTCAAACATCAAAGTCCACTCGAAAAACATCAAAAACAGATTCAAACCGCACCATGAAATCATATGAAAAACCGCTTATAAACAATAAAATAAACCACGAGAATCAACACAAACACAATAACCTTGGCTCTGGTACCAATTGTAGGATCTTATTTTATTGTGTTAGATGATTCGGGTGGTCTTGGGAGATCAAAATACATGTTTTCCATTTTAGAGAGAGAAAGTAGAGAGAGGGTGTTCTTGCTAGAGGTTTACACAAATTGTAGAATATTAGATTGAAGCACCACCCTTCCATGGATGGAAGGGTATTTATACTTACGACACAACGACCTCCTATCGGCTGTGGATCGTGGATACAATGGGTAAAGACCCGTCCTTCCTCCACGGTGTTACACTACGCTAAACTAAACTAATAACTAACTAATAAACTGATAAATAACGTAAACAACGACAAATCTACGAGCTAACATATGCTAGACCATTATTGGGGTGACCGACTCTTTAACATGGAATTTTCTAATTCCTAACAAAAAACCACCTAAAAACCACTATAAATCCAAAGATGTGCAAGATATGATCTAACCATGGCTCTTGATACCAATTGTAAGATATAACTTTTCACATACACATCAAACCATAACACAAAGTAGCATATAGATGGAATTCTAGAGAGAGAAAGTTAGAGGTTTAGGGAACTTAGTGAGAGAAAGTGAAAGATATTATTGTGAGCTCCAACTCTACCTTGGAAGGTAGAGAGTATTTATAGTCTTACATAAATCGCCACACATCGGGTGTGGATCGTGCATACAGTGGGTAAAGACCCGTCCGTCCTCCACGGTGTTACTTAACTAAATACTACTTAACTTAAAATAACTACGACTACGAGCTTTAACGATTACATATACTGAGGTGACCGACTTTTAATACCTGGAATTTCTAATTCCTAACAAGTCGCTTTGATCAACTTGTCAAGACAAGTCGCTATAAGAGAAAAACAGGGATAAGTCGCTTTTGTGAAAAGTTTTAGCAAATTCACTTTTAGACAACATGTCAAGACAAGTCGCTATGAGAAAAACAGGGATAAGTCACTAGAGACAACCATGAACACCTATTGTAAAACAAGTTGCTATCAAGAATGTCCAATCATATTTACAACTCGCCATAATGAAAGTATATTACCAAGTCGCCACCAAGAACAACTTATAGTATGACAAGTCGCCATAAAGAACATGTGAAGACATAAACATATAACATCAACCCAACCATCAAATACAACCACGACAAAGACACAACCAAATCGCTACAATAAATAAATACAATCACGACACAAGCACAAACATAAACAGATAACCTCAACCCAACAAACTCATATGATTCTTACAAACATACGCACATGGACGATCATTTAAACGCACAAATGCACCATCAAGTCTAACCTAGTGAACCCTAAATACAACCTAATCAATATTTCGCACCACCATTAAAGACCACACACTAACCTAGAATGGAATAGATAGTCGCGGATAAGACAAACGGTGGAATCTGTTAAAAAAGGTGTATTAGATAAGGCATAAGGCATAGAGGATTCAAATCAAAACTTAAAAAAAAAACTTACCACTTCAAATCGCTATATGTACAAGTCGCTAGATACAAATCGCCAGATGCACAAGTCGCTAAAGTAATAACTCGCTACGTGGGCAAGTCGCTAAAGAACAACTCGTTAGACAGAATAGTACAACCACTACTTTGTCCTTTTTGTCGTTTTGTCTCAAAAGACAAGTCGCTACCACAACAACGTCAAGTCAAGATGGTAAAGACAAGTCGCCACGCTGACAAGTCGCTACCACAACAACGACAAGTCATTGAATAATATAGATACAAGTCGCTACTAAGATCACTATTCCGAGACTCAGTCACTAGCTAGAAAAGTTCAAAAACAACACTTTTCAATCCAAAACTAACCCAACCACACTGATTCAAGCCTTCCAAATCAAAACTCAAGCACTTACAATGATTCTAAACACAAAAGTACACTCAAAATCTAAACTTTAACACAAGAAATGATCCAAATGATGCAAAAACCACTAAACTTTTTCAAACCAAAAACCAAATAAAATCACTAGAAATCCAAGAACATGTAAGAGAGATTATCAAACAATGGCTCTTGATACCATTTGTAACATATTGGATTTCATAAACACATTAAATCAAGACAAATATGGGCGTATGACTATATGGTTTTAGAGAGATAAAGTGGAGTGTTCTAGAGAGATAAAACAAGTGAAAGGTTAGATTACTCAATGAACATTCAACCCTCTCCCTTGTGGGGAGAGGGCTATTTATACATAGTATTACGCCCTCCTTCGGGCTGTGGATCAGGCATACAATGGGTAAAGACCCGTCCTTCCTCCACGGTGTTGCACTAGACTAAGCTATGCTAATAACTAACTAACAAATAACGTAATAAACGATATGTCTACGAGCTGACTTAAGCTAGATTATATTTGGGGTGACCGATGATTCACTATAGAATTTCCAATTCCTAACATAAATAATTAAAATCTAAAAAAACAAGCATGTATGTCCACCAAATGTTTATAAAACAGTTAAATGATAGAAAGTGGGGCTACGGACTCATTGAAATAAAAATGATAAGCGGTGGGCAAATAAAGTGAGGAATGAGCTGATAAAGTCCTATGAGCAAAAGTATACGTTGTGTCTTAGGTTCTAAATTGACATTGTAAATATATAAACATGCTTTATATAGTTATTACTTAATTATGCTTGAGTACATATCGTTTGTAAAGTAAAACAAGTATTTAAGTTTAGTTTTACACTTTAAAAACTAGTTACGTTTTCTAATTTACAAGTTATTCGGTAATTAAATTTTATGTCATTTTTATGTGTCCATATGCCCGAATTGGTTTGTAAGAAAAATTGGTCTAGTAATACTAAACGTTATGTTTTGAGTTTTTATTTATTTTAGTTTTTCCGTCTTAATTTACACATTATTTCTAAACCGTAAAGGGTTCTTATTTGATTCTTGTGTCTTAGGAAAGTCATTTAAATGAACTTTACATATTTGTGGGTCCACAGTCTCAATAGTTACTTAGCTAACGCGAAATTACTAATTTGTCCTTAAATATACATGTTGATTTCAATCAGAAGCTTACAGTCTTATGGTTTTTGCCATTACTTGAGTTCTACAACTCTGTTTTATGTTCGGTTTTTGGCTACGTTCAAGTTAGGGTGTTAGGCTGTTAGCTACAACTTTATTTCTTTGATCAAAAGGTAGTTATATGCAAATTTTATAAGAGTTTCCCGTTGGAAAACTGCTACTCGTATTTTAACACTTTTTGCTAAAACATTCTATTTAATTCATTGGGTATCGTTTTTAGGTGTTCTACCCATCGAAACGACCGCAAGACATGTACCTAACTCCTTATATTTTTACCTAAGTTTCACAGTCCACTGATTTTGCACACTAATTCCATTTATACCCCCTTTCCAAAAACTGTTTTGCAAACAAGGTCCTTTCAATGTTTCTAGTGATTTAGTCCAATATACCATGCATAATCGAGTATAATAAGTATACAAAACATATAAAATACATGAAATACAAATATTTACAGAAATGAAATAAAGATGTATATGGTTTTCTTACAATACTTGTGAAGAGATTAACTATAGAAAAAGATCAAGGACACTAAACCTATACTTACAACAAAACCCTTGCTTCAAACCTTTAACCCAAGCTTCCAAATTAATAACCCTTCCTTGTAAACCCTTTATCTACTGTAAAATAACTTGTAAAACTCTTGTTAAATGTTCAAGAAAACCCATGGAAATCAAGATTAGATTGGTTATGTTTATCATGATTTGTGGTGGAAATGAGTTAGAGAATCAAGCAAGGATCCTAAACCTTCAACTAAACAAGAAAAGAACTAGCAAAATCAAAGTTATACATGGATCATAAGGGTGTGTTTGGTTCATTGATGGTAGAGAGAAAAAAAGAGACGAGTTTTTTTTTTCTTTTTTTTTTTGTTAAGTGTTAGATGAAGATGTGAAATAAATATTTAATCTTAACTTAGCTAGGAAGTTTTAGAGAAATATCTAGGTTTTCTTAGTTAAGAATTATTTAGAAAATATCTAGATAACTTAGCTTAGTTAGGAGTTTCCATGACCGATAAATATAAAATGACTAAGTAGTTTTAGATATTTATAACTTAATTAATTTAGTGTAAGTATTGTGTAGTTTGATATTGTTTAGTTTGTTAATTAAGGGTGATTTTATAGTCAAGGGGAGGGAAATAAGTTAACTTTTCAAAATGTAAAATGTTTAAATGTCTTGGAAAAGTGGTGTAGGTAGTTGTTAAGTTTGCGCATAAGTAAAAATGGTTAAACGCAAGTTTAAACGTGTAAAACATAATTTATTTGAAAGCATTGAATTTAAATAAAATGACCATATAAGTGGTTTTAACTAGACTAAAGATTAGTCTAGTGTCTTATAAAATGTCCAAGATGGTTTTCGTTATGCGCGGGATAACTTAACAGTTATATATAAAGTTCAAATTTTTGTGATTTAGGATAAAACGCTTAAATTTCGAATAAATATTAATGTGAAATGTTTGGGTTATTAAAATCTTGCGGCTACTTCTATACGCTACTAAGTATCTCGTAATAAGACAAGAAACACGATTGGTTAGATTTGAGCGAGGGTAGACCTCGCGAACCGACTCTAGCGGAGAGTAAGTCATCCGTGGATTTAGGAGTATGTTTTAGAGACAGAAAGTAGAAAGGTGGTAACTGACATACCTAAAATAGATGAAAGAGTCGGCTATTTATAGGCAAGCCCAAGGAAAGATCTAGGATTGCCACATGTCTCAGCTGAATTGGCTGAAAGGAAGCATATTCTCTATGGTCAATGGGAAGGCTCCGAGAATAGGCTCCGAGATCGTGCCAGTTAGGTCACCATAAGTTAACACAAGGATCAATATGTAAGAAATATAGTTGAAGGAGGAGAGATGAACACACAAAACACATGACAATATAGAAAGGTTATGCGTAGGTATTATGAAGTGAACAACCAACCTTCAAATGAAGGTTTACATGTCTATTTATAGGGGAAGGGAGCTAGGGCAATATATCTAGTCCCTTCCTTCCTTATTGGGCTTTGGCATAGGCTCATGGGCTTTCTACATGAGCCTAGCCTTAAACACTAACATAAAAGCCTAGTTTCAGCAACCTATTACATATAAATGACTAACACTTGAAATACAAGTTAGGAGTGATTCCAACAATCCCCCCTAAGTGTTAGTGATGACTTCAGCAATCTTGGATAAGTTGTTGGTGTTTATGTAATAGCTATTGCTTTGACGTCTTCTGGCATTCCTCTTTCTTGTGAGAAGAAGTGCCTTGATTCCAACAATCTCCCCATAATGAAGATTTTGTTTCTTTTGAAGTTTTCAGCTTTGACGTCTTTGATTACTTTTTTCTTTGTTCTTTGTTCTGGTGTGAATGTTGGTGGAGAATTGTCTCATCCGTCCTTGTACCTTAGAAAGATACATGTCTTCGATGTCGTTGAGCGACAATCTCGGAAAATCACCTCGGTGAAATCATATTCTTGTTCATCTTGGTGTTTGACCTTGATTTCCTTCAAGAATGAATAATCCCATTTGTAGCCAACGTGACATTCATTATAGCAACGATCTTCTTATCACTATAGACATCCTTGTTAGACCGTAGAACTTGGCAACACAGAATACGAGACTTCTCCTTGGTGGCCAATGGTGAATGCCATACTTAGCATCAATATCATAGTCCACCACTTTGTCAACGAACATTCCGTGGCCTCTTCCTCGATGGCAACATTGGTGGAGAAGACCACTTGCCGGTATGTTGAAGGTAAGTGATGTAGCGTATTTTGCCGATGTCGCCACTGCGGTCAAGAAACTCTAGGTCATTGTTGGAGAAGTAGAGGTAAGGAATCTTTGGTTGCTCTGATACCACTGTTAGGTCACCATAAGTTAACACAAGGATCAATATGTAATAAATATAGATGAAGGAGGAGGGATGAACACACAAAACACACGACAATATAGAAAGGTTATGCGTAGGTATTATGAAGTGAACAACCAACCTTCATACGAAGGTTTACATGTCTATTTATAGGGGAAGGGAGCTAAGGCAACATATCTAGTCATTTCCTTCCTTATTCGGCTTTGGAATAGGCTCATGGGCTTTCTACATGAGCCTAGCCTTAAACAGTAACATAAAAGCCTAGTTTAAGCAACCTATTGCATATAAATGACTAACACTTGAAATACAAGTTAGGAGTGATTCCAACAGTGCCCACGTGCGGTTGTCTGCCATCATACAGGTAATGCATAACTGTCATGCAGGTAGGGTCCACGAGATATTATGTTTGTCTTCTGGTGTTGGAACATTCATGCTCTCGGAGGTTAGAGCTCCTTAGAGAGTTAGGCTCTGTGACTTGGACTCTTATATAATGGCGAGTTCTCTTGCGGTAGTCCAATGGGCTTTACGCCAATAAGTACGTTCAGAGTGCCAAGTGTGCATCATCGGAGGCTAGGCTCCGAGATGTAAGATGGGGGGTACACCATCAGCATGCACATGAATTCTGAGAATCATGTGTATGTTTATATGAGTTAGAAGCTAAGTTGAATGCGATATGAAATGAAAATAGCTTAAAGCATTACATATAAGTGAAGTATAAAGCTAATGCGACTAGTATGCATTGGTTGTATTGGAGGAATTATATTATGTAAATATGTGATGTAGAGATGAATATGAAAGTGTGAATTTATGTTAGTAAATGATTAAAAGTGTTAAAGGCTTTTGTATGAAAATAAGTATAAATGAAGAATGAGTGTTTAGTCAAGTGCTTGTGTGTGATGTTTATACATCGAGTATGATATGAAATAGAACTCTTTGGAGGTAGTCATATTAATGCTAAGATACAAAGTAAATGTGTTATTATGTGTAAATGTGTTATGTGAGATTACGTAAAAGAGACATGTTAAGTCTTACGTGTTCGAGCATGGTGTATGGTAAGTTTATATTTTTATAAGCCAATAATCGATAGTACAAATAATGGTTGACTTTGCTTGAATTGTGTTAAACTAACATGTTAATGTATGTGAAAGTGTAAAGATAATTGTGAATGTGTATGTGGAATAATGCCCTTCGGAGTAATGGTACGCACCTTTCGGGGTAAGATATAGAACCCTTTGAGGCAAGTGAAAATACTTGCTGGGTATCGGATAAGTCCCTTTTTGGGGTAAGTTATTATAAGGTGGAAATATTAGAATACGCGTTCCAAAATCATACATCATGTTACCAGAAATAAATTGCATGATTTCATTATTGTATATAAGTACTTATATTATTAGCTCGAGCATAAATCCTTATGAGATTGCAGTTGCTAGGTACACGATATTAGAATAACTTTCACATGATCACTTGTGCATATTTGTGTTGCAAGTGTATGTTTTTAGACTTTCAAACACGTACAACACTTTCTATGAGCAGAACACTCGAAGCAACAATTGTTTGTAATGTTAAATACACTTTCTATGAGCACAGCACTCGAAGCAACAATTGTTTCAGGGTTAATAACCTTTAAAGATTATATTATAATAAATATCATTTGACGTGTGAACTAAAAAATAACTTTTTTAAAATTAAACTTGACATTTTGTTTTCCTTAAGATTATGACTAAATTATGACCATTTTACCCTTTCTAAATTTTTTCTAAATACTTTTTTTGAAATTTTTTCCAAAATTTTTTTGAATATTTTTTTCAAATACTTTTTTTCGAAATTTCTCAAATTTTTTCGAATTTCTTTTTTTTGAAATATTTTCAAGGGTAAAATTGTCATAATTTGGTCATAATACTTAAGGAAGACAAAATGTCAAGTTTAATGTCTAAAAGAGCTATTTTTTAGTTCACACGTCGACCGATATTTAAGACAAAGATAATGATTTAATAGGTTATTAGCCCTTGTTTGTAATGTTAAATACATACGTTCGCATGTTACATTAACCTTGCATAGAAGATGGATTTTCTTATTTTCAATTTTGCAACTTCTCATTAACATTTACTCCCTCAGCTCCAATTAAGATGGTGCGGATATATTTTTTATCGTGGCATAGCCAAGGACGAAACTTGAATGTTGTTCGGGAAGGGGCCAACTTGAAAAATATCTTTTTTATGAGGCCGATATATACTACGCTGAAATTTTTGTATTAAAAATGACTAAAATCATATATAAAAAGGTATAAAATGTATATATAGTCAAAAAATTTGAAAGGGCCACAACCTCCGTTCTTTCTAAATTCCATTCCTCGGCATAGCTTGCTCATTCGATTACGAGATAAGAGCATGTGCTATGATCACTTGATCACTTTCAACCATAGTTGTCACATTAGCTTTCTTTTCAATTGCTACTCGATCACATTAACCCGCTGTGATTCATCATTACCGCTAACCAATTTCTTGACTACAATATATGCACACAACATACTCTAAAAAAAACTTTAAATATACAAACGAAATGGAAACATGCAAACACGATTAGTGTTCCGCCACCTTTTCACTTTTCTTGCTCATGCCGAGCGCACACCGCTATGGTGACGCCGAGCAATGCCAATGTCTCGAATGAAGCCATTCCGACCCTAGCTCTAATGGTATATTACCTAATCTTCTACACTTTTAAGAGGTGGGAAGTTATTGGTTTCTTTCTAATTGCATTTGACAAATCATAATCAATTAATCATACGGTGTAGACTATAACAAAACAAGGAAGCACAAATTTCGGATCAAACACAATAAGCTCATTCACATCGCCTAACCCGTCTCGCACCACACTAGATTCTCGCCCAACCAAAGAATCATAACCCGGTCATTTTCCCCATTTCCGGGTCACATCCGACCCGACCCGCTATAACACGACATACAAGCATAGCCTGCTTTACGCTCATGAACCCGAATTCATCCTCGATATCATCGAACTCAAACGTGTCCCCTATAACTATTTGATAGTGTGGATATACCATCTAACTGTTGGGATTTTATACTCATAACAATTATATATAAAACAAATAACATCATCAAAGCATGCAATGGAAGACAATAGGAATAATATATGTAAGTAATTAACCGAACAAGAAAGTGCGTACCTTTTAGCAATTCAAGAATCAAACGATGATTAGAACAAGAACAAAACCCAAAACCCTAATTTTAGGGTTTATTATATTCGACCCAACAAAAGTCGACCACCAAGATTACAAGCTCAAGCGTGCTTGTCCTTCGTTCTTGTACACACGCACTAATAGCGATTTGATGTGAAAAGCTAGTTCCTTGAATCACAAATAAAACCAAACACTTGTTTCTTTAGTTAAGCAAAATCGAAACCCTTATGGTGAGGGGTGTTCGACCGGCCACAAAAGAAAGAGGGAAGAAGAGGAGAAATTAGGTATATTGGTGATCCAAGGTTAGGAGAATAATGAATACAAGGGTTTGTATTTATAGTTTCTCAAAACTTGGTGACCAAGAAATCCCACCTCCTTGGGTTGGGTAGCCCACGACCGGCCAAGCCATCCCAAAGGGATTCCGGATCCTTCTTGTCCACTAATTTCATTCTTAGTCCTCGTAGTTTATATTTAACGACCGTTAACCAAACCTCGTTAAATATTTAACTATCGTTATGTTTTATTTCGTGACTAATAATTAATAATAACATTTTATATATTAATTATTAACATCAACTCTCATACGTAATGTGTGCAATCCTCAAGTCTCGAGTTCGAATCCGGTCATACTAATATTAATAATTATCCATAAACCTTTCAGCTCCCACTGGATATTACTTAATATAGTAATGACATTGGTTAGTCTAGCTTTCACACGCCAATGCCCCGGATCAAATCGAGTATGGTCTCTGGAAAAACCATTTAATGATTCATCATTTTACTTATCCTTTTGTTACTAATACTACATTAACTATGAATATGGATCAAGTCATTTCATAAGTTAATATTTTGTTTCTCGTTGTATTCGATTGAACAAGATTACCAAATCATCTGAACGTATTCCAGATAGATCTTGGGTAAGGCCTTACAAACATCTTGCCAATCCTACGAGGGGCCCAAATATAGTATTATACTTTGAAACAAATTCAAAGGAACAAATTCTCTTGACTACAAACATAACTCATGAACTTTGTAACACTTCCGAAAATAGCCCTTATAACTACCAGTTACGGATAGCGTTAGACTATCTTACACAAATGCACTACATTCATATCCGTTATCTGGTATCTCAAGTCTGAGGATAAACACTTCATGATATACTTAATGACAAAGATCCATAAAGTATCATCATGTAAAGTTGGGATGAGTCCTATATTCAATTCATTGAATATCATGTGAATTTGGCATGTCCCACGCATCAATATACTTAAAGTATATTCTACCAAAACTCAGATTTGTCTTAATTCAATGACATTCCCACATCATTGATCGACAACGGACTATTTAGAATAACATAAGTTATTCACGGATTAAACATGCAAATATAGGATATAATATTAAGAAAATGAAAATAAACATAACCAATATTTTATTTCATTTAAATAATATTTGTTCAAAACATCCCTTATCCAAATACTAAATAGATCAATGCATGATAATACTGGTTAATGAATTATGTCTCAAGTAATGACAATCATACTTGTTGACAAGACATAATTTCAACTAACTTTGATCTATCGAATTTTGAGAATACTTATCTCAAGAATTCAACTAGTGAAGTTCTTGTGTGTGTGCATTCAAAATATCTTGATATTGCCACATAATATTTCATAAAGTGTGTGACATCCTCAAGCACCAATTTATGACAATCAAACTTTCAAACATTTTTAAAGTTTAAAGTATTCTTATTCTTTATTGTATAATGCAACTATGCTCTTAGTTGAGCACAACTAGTTCACATGGCCATTTACAAGGATGAAATCCTCCCATGACTAGTATTGAGTGTCATCTCAATTATACCAGCATCATTGTATACAAACAACAATATGCTCTTTAAAATCTCCGTAAACTTCAATATCTATAGCGTAATGTTTGATGCCTTCCAAACTTTCAAGTTTGTTGGCTATGACAATTACGCAACAATTGCTGTATTGCTCATCCATAGAATTTTGAGAGCAAATCCAGGCTGAGGAATGTAATTCTAAATTCAAACATATTCTATTAGAATATTCATTACACTAGTTATCTAATAACTTCATTAGATATCAATGTTGTCAAATCATCTTGCATTCAAGCATGATACAACAGTAACATGATGTACATGAAAATCCTTAAACGAAGATTTAATTCATGTTCTACATATCCATTTTCCAAATGATATATCATGTTCTTTTAGACTCATTTATTTATCCGCACATGTTTATTAATAATAAACATATATTCAAAGGTTGTATGTCTTATTTTCTAAATCTTTCAAGTGAAGTTCCATTCCAAACCAGAACTTAACATTTTATCTTAGATGGAATGTTACTACCCACATCATATAAGATTTAAAGAAAATAAACATAATACTCCCACTAGCTTTCGTGAATACTTAGAAATTATCTTATTTTAATTTTAAACCAAAACTTGGATTTAATAGTTAAACATAAGAATCCTTTCCTAGATGCATGCATATATCCATTAATGGATTCTTGCCTTTAGTACATTTCAAAGATTATGTGAATTCATAAAACTCCTTTGTATTACTTATCGTCCTCGCAAAAGTAATCACACAACAAAGAGTCTTTGATATTCATTGTCATATTTCATATAAATGAAATTAAGTATGACAATCATAATCATTATATATTTAATATGCCAAGGAAAGAATATTCAATCACAGTTAATCGCTTAAGTGTGATTAATAATCTTGTCACAAGCCATGCATTAAACACATGTACAATTTTGTCCATATGATTTCTACACAAAGAATTTAAACCGCTAGGGTTTTCCTTCCTTTGAAGAAACTCATCTTTATTAAGATAAACCAAGTTTACAAAGTTGATTATCTCTTTGGACAGCATCTTAACATTCATAGTATGAATAATTTACCACAATTCAATATTAGGTAATATATCATTATGATTAACAGGTTTACCATGATCCTGTAATTCATATTTCTCATCATATCAAATATCTGAGATATCCTTGCGGATCTATGAATGAGAATTCCATCATTTTGAGGTATATCATATATGACCTCATCATGATATTCACTAGTGTGCTTTAGAAGATTATGTGTTTTGTAATTGTAATTTAATCTCTTCAAGATCTAAACAAAACTCCCACTTGCTTTTGTAATTTAAAGACTATCTATAAATACTTTAGCAATTAGAACAACACTAAATTGTTTTCTTTTGGGATATTACAAATCACATTAACAATTCAGTAAATCTTGTTCAATAATAACCTACTCCATAAGTAGTTTTAACAAATCGAACTTCAATATAAGACTCAATGTGATTCATCACATTCCATACTAAAATGGTGTCTTATTAATCTTCTAGGTTTGAGTTTTATTAAGTATATCCAATCAATACTCAATTTTCTAACCTTGATAACTTTTGGAAGAAAAGAAGATATAGTTATCTTGAATCAAACAATATAACAAATATTTGATTCTTCTAATCGAACATTCCTTATACATACAAGATTTCATTAGAATTAATATTGTAAGACAATCTAACAATATTTAAGATAAACATATTCCTTTTGGCCTACCTATTTACCAACTAAGTCAACTTAATGGTATAATAGAATATCCAAGCCAATTGCATGTTTTATAACATAAGTATTCTTTGACCAAGTCAAAAAACATAATAGTTATAGTATCTTACTTTATATTATAAGTCTTTAAAAGACTTCATGTTTGTGAGTCTATACATAAACACATAACCATGTATAATTTAAAGTTATTATGAACACCACGCCATGGTTTCAATTAATTAATTTTCAAGTTAATAAACTATTTATGTCATTCTAAGAATACATAAATATTTAAAATAGCATTAGATTACTTTATTTTAATTATGTCATCCGTTGAAGTGTCCAACTTAAGCGTAAAACATCCACGCCCGATCTCACAACAAGTGGAGATTTACCTTGAGATTACAATCTAGCCAAGATCTCACTTAAACTAAAATGTAACTTCAAGTGTTTCTATATTTTGAATGACATAAGACATAAAAGTAGTCTATGCTATAATCTTGACACATGTTCTTTAAGCAAGACAATCTTATTAGAACGTTAATCTCTTGTCTTACGATCAAGAGAATCCATTAATCATATTTGTATGTGTTGTTCCTTTGCACACAATAAATGCTTCTCCCACTTGTGCATAGAACAACACCATATAGCACACAAACAACACGACTTGCATTTTGTTTATGTGAACAATATGATAGTGTCATAGATATATATAAGCATTACAAGTAGATGTAGGACCACCGAATTATCAAGGAATCATTCATGACTATCCTTGAGAATATGAATGTCTACATTTTGAACGTAATGTATTATTTCAAGAAAATCTAGAAATAATCGAGTCACTACCAAGATAATAAATCTTGTAACTCCCATTGAATTAGACAACGTTACAATAATGTCTTATTCAAGAATACACCATACTCCCATCGGATTTGACAACATTGTAAGTGTTTCATTAACCGGTGAAAATAGCGTGATATTACGTTACTACCCCTTTGTAAGACCATTCGTAACAATTACTTAGGTACTAAAAGAGTGTATTCTACTTGTAGATGATGGATCATCCATCAATGCTATTAACTTGAAAAATTGAGCATGCAATTTCTTCCATAATGGGTCTACCATCGCCATAATGATGTGTAGCACCTTTAATTGGTCAAATCAAAACAACTAGATAAAATATACTAGTTTGTCTTTTACCAATTTTGTGGTAATTAGTCTAGCTTCTAATTTAATAACTCATAAAATGTCAAACATGTTTTCTAGTTGACCAAAATGTCATATAAGAATTCAATCACCAACAGAGGGTAATGAAATCTCTTAAGGAAAACATTGTGTGCAATTTTCTTAACTATTAAAGTTGCTATGAGTTATATTAGAATTTTACAATTCTAATGTTCCTAACATACCTTTCTCAATCATGAAAAGGAATAGGATTGAGTCACACTCTTCTTCCATGGAAAAGAGTTTATGTTTGTCTTTAGTAAATTTTTCTTGATCAAACATTCGTTTGAAAACGTAACTAGATCAATTTACCAAAGCCCAAACTACGTTTACGGTTTAATGTTGCATTAATACAATCAAAAGAATTAACAAAATTCAATTTTTAGTATTTTCGATAATTAAATCTTTCAAGAAAATAAAATACCCTTGGTCAATATTCATATTAACCATAGAATTTTCCTTGAATCTAGGACCCTCATTATCATAGTTTCACCACATCAGTTGATCTGCTAGTGATGAAAGTATAGAATAGGTAATTGTCGAAGAACAATAATTGACAAACAAGTTTGCAATTCCTAGAAAATATGGGATTTACAATTTTGCCAAACAATTATGCAAAATGTAAGCATGTTTCATCCCATCTTATGCCTTAAGTCATAGGTCTCACTAACTAACTTAATTAAGTTGTCTAACTTAGAAACCGCAAATCATAAAGTCGAGGTCTCACACAACAAAATAATTCACCTTGTCATTGTAATCTAGATCAAGGTCTCACATAACTAAATTACAACTTCAAGTGTTTCATATCATTAGATGGCATAAACTTAAATTTAAAGGGTACAATTTTGACGTGTAATCAAAACTTATGTATAAAGAAGCATGCATACAACTTTATAGCATAATATTTTGAAAACCTTACATAAGATTTTAATTGCTAAGATTAAATTCTACAAAGTTTTAATCGATGCGTTGAGAAACTTACAACTTTGCACTAAGATGCTTCGTACATAGAATGGTTATACTAGGTAGCTCCAATCGAACTCACAAAGAGAGGACCGTAAGCGTAAAAGCATAACCTTAGACATCCATTCGGTGAGACGTGCTCACTTCTTAAACAACCCTTTATAGTTTGTTCTAGTGGGTGAGCCGTTCTAACCATTTAGTACAATCGCATCAATCGATTAAAAGTTCAAGAATAATTCTTAGATAACAATCAATTTCGCCATTATTTAGTCCATTTAATTTTCTATTCATAAAAACCCTTTTGCTTACTAACATGTCAAACAATATATAAACAAAAAGCATTTTAATAAAATTAAACACACTCAAATAATATAAACATATAACTAAACAATTTAACATATGTAAAATCAATTAGCCACATGCATAATTATTTCAATAAACTCTAATAACAATTTAGTCGTAAATAAATGCATACATTAACTAGGACTTTCATCTCGCAAGAAGATGAGCCACATACATCGACAAGTCGATTGCGTAAGCCAAAGTTAATAGTATACCAATTAGCACATAACGAATTTTATTAGTTATAATTGAGGTCTTCCCAATTCAATAATTATTAAATAAATAAAACATGTGTATCACTTAACAATTAATCAATAAACAAAAACAATACTCCATGGCAAAACATGCATGTTCCACCATGGATTCCGATAACAATTATCACCCAAGATACGCATATTACATGTCACATAACAATTATTCATTAATTAACCACATAAAATTAGCATGCAATCCTAGGGTTTCTACAAGTTTTACAAAATTAAAACCTAATAAAATAAAATAAGGTAATCGACCCATACATTAAAAATTAGGGTTTCAATTCAAAACCCTAGAAACCATAAAAAGCATGCATATAATCATAAAGATCCAATTTTATGTGTTTCGTAATTAATTACATCATATTAACGGCTCGTGATGCCCTTTGTTGGGATTTTATACTCATAACAATTATATATAAAACAAATAACATCATCAAAGCATGCGTGGAAGACAATAGGAATAATATATGTAAGTAATTAACCGAACAAGAAAGTGCGTACTTTTAGCAATTCAAGAATCAAACGATGATTAGAACAAGAACAAAACCCAAAACCCTAATTTTAGGGTTTATTATATTCGACCCAACACAAAAGTCGACCACCAAGATTACAAGCTCAAGCGTGCTTGTCCTTCGTTCTTGTACACACGCATACTAATAGCGATTTGATGTGAAAAGCTAGTTCCTTGAATCACAAATAAAACCAAACACTTGTTTCTTTAGTTAAGCAAAATCGAAACCCTTATGGTGAGGGTGTTCGACCGCCACAAAAGAAAGAGGAAGAAGAGGAGAAATTAGGTATATTGGTGATCCAAGGTTGGGAGAATAATGAATACAAGGGTTTGTATTTATAGTTTCTCAAAACTTGGTGACCAAGAAATCCCACCTCCTTGGGTTGGGTAGCCCACGACCGCCAAGCCATCCCAAAGGGATTCGGATCCTTCTTGTCCACTAATTTCATTCTTAGTCCTCGTAGTTTATATTTAACGACCGTTAACCAAACCTCGTTAAATATTTAACTATCGTTATGTTTTATTTCGTGACTAATAATTAATAATAACATTTTATATATTAATTATTAACATCAACTCTCATACGTAATGTGTGCAATCCCAAGTCTCGAGTTCGAATCCGGTCATACTAATATTAATAATTATCCATAAACCTTTCAATGTTTTGTGGTGGAGACTCGAGGAACGGGCTTGGAGGCGGTGGTTTTGGACGATGGTGGTCTTGGCGTGAGGTAGGAAAGATGATGAATTGAAGCACCCGAGGTGCATGAGAATGACGAATATGGAGATGAAATTACCACAAACCGGAGCTAAGTTGGCCATTAATGATAGTTATATGTCAAAATAAATGAAGGGATGTTGGTGTTGTGCAAGAGTTTTAAGCAAAATGATGGAAGAATACAGCAAGGTTGATGGATTAAGGCAAGTTCATAGCATTTATACGTGTTTTGTGACTTCATCTTTTAAACATTTTATATTTAAAGACAACAATTTCAAACTTATTCGTATTTTTTTTAATACAAAATAAGTTCGAGTTTCTCACTAAAGGAAATGGTTGTAGCTTGTCTTTTTACAAAATTTGGGAAACCAACTTTTAAGCTGTGCTACTTAAATTATTTTGTTGGATTCAAATATCACCCGATCGACTTTCTCAAGTAAAGCCGCATAAGATATACAACTAACGCAACAGGTTTAATTAAAGGTGTAAATTTGTCTGTTATTTTGTATGTATTTTCACGGTTAGGGCTCAAGTTGCACTTAAAACATCTAAACAGTTTAAAAGGTGTAAATTTGTTTCTTTGTTTTCTTTTGAAAGACAATTATGTGTACGTGTAGAAATAAATAAGAATTAGCAAGAAGCTATAAATTGTAACAACATCCCCGTATGCCCCCAAAACTTGCAACAAGCTTACAAAAATTCCAACCAAAACAACAACGACTTTAGCAGCCACTAGAGCCTTGCTACATCGAGCCAACCAAGAAAGAACCCACCATCCAAACTCACCCTACACGAAACCACCTAAATGCATCACACACGTGGAAATACGTGAATAGCCGACCATGACGGACTATAACAACCGCGAAAGTCGTAAAAATGCCTTTAACAAATACAAAGCGAGTATCATTAGTTTGAAAACCGAATTACTACTATTATACAAGAAAAGTAAAATATTCATATATCGATATAATAACGCGGAAATGATATACACCATTTATTTTCAATCAATAGAGTATCCAAAGCTCTCGACATCTTAGACTTACGATAACTCAAGATCTTGTCTATTTTTGTCCGTTTAAATCGACATTAAAATTATACAATTATTATAATTCGTTAATTAACTCGAATAATCATGTCTAGCATTTTGTAATTAAAGAAATGCACGTGAGGAGTGTCCTCTGTTAATCACGTGAATATTCCTTGATCGACGATGTAGATTCTATGTATATGTTCTTTCGAGGCACTTTATTTTACATACCTTTAAATTGTTGCATACCAATGGACAATTGTGGACCGTCCGATCAAAAAAACAGTTTTTAAGAATAAAAAACACGGAGGGACCATTTATGTAACTTTTGCAAACTTACCCCACCTAACCCCCACTCCCAAATTGATCACTTTTTAGAATCACCATTCACAATTAGTTTCTCTCTCTAAATGAAAACTTCAAAATAAAACAAAAACACAACAAATCATCCAATTTTAACCATCAAAATCAAAGAAAACACATAAAAATGAACGAATCGAGGCAATCAGAACCAGATCCGGGGAAAAAAAACATGGTACGGCGCTTTCGATTCATTATTTTGTTATTTATTAACTATTTGTTGTGATTTTGTTCTTATATTTCTGTTTTTGACAATGTTTATGAAGTTTTTTTTTGCTTTTTTGTTGATTTTAGTTGTTTATTAATATATACACAAAAATGAATTTGTTTTTGTGTGACTTTTATTGTGATTGTGACATACTTTTGGTTGTGTTTTTTAGTGTTTAAATTTGGTTGAGTTTCTGAGTAAAACACTTTGTATACATGGATGCACACCAAGTGTTTGTTGAAATGTGTGAGTGAAAAGTATCATACGTGTAGTATCACCAGTGATATTTGAAGTTGTACTATATATATGTATTATCACTAGTGATATTTGTGTTATCACCTGTGAATTTTTTGTTTATTTGATAGGTTTTTTTGTTTACTTGTTAAGATTTATTACATGTCATGTATAGTATCAGTTTTGATATTTTATTGTTATTGTTTTATAATCATAGTTAAACTTTTTTTTTTGCTAAAAGTTTTGATGATATACTATTTACTGTGAGTAAATGCAGTTCTGACGTCAATCAAATTTTTGACTCCATCTCCAAAGATTTATAAAAGTAAAGGTATACTGTAATGTATAAGCATGTCTCCTTTAGAAGAATTAACTGTGATAAACCCTGAATGTATGCGGCGTATTTGATTTAACATTTAGCTTATGTGTTATATCACCAGTGATACATACACATTCAGTAGAATGTGTATGTATACTTTCAGTAGAATGTTATAATGGTATCTCTAAAATCACAGATATTTATTCTACAGTATGAACACTTTACTGTTTTGTAGATTTTAGTATTTTATTGATGGATTGTTGTGAAAGTTAGATAATTATTGCGATAATATGAGAGACTTAACATGTTAAAATAAATATTGTGACTGTAACATGCTTTTGTTAGATTTGTGGTAGATATATGTGCATAATGGATAGATTGGGCATGCTTCGATATATTTAAAAGCGATATTTGACTCTAGTATTAGTTGGTAGTATATCACCTATGATAAGATAGTTCCAATAATTGCTTATTGTTTATATATCACCTGTGATACAACAGTTGCAACGATTGCTTATTTGTAGTATATCACCTGTGATACAACAATTGTAATGATTGCTTGTTGGTAATATATCACCTATGATATTTGATTACGTATACTTATTCAGTTTATATATCACGTATGATATTAAAAAACAATGAACTATTTATACACTAACATGGTATATATTTTATGCGATTTGAATATAAACCGAGAACTATCAAGAAGCAAAAAGCAGGGGTTGAAGGTGAAAGGAAAAGACCTTCGCGAAACAACAACCAAGTCAAATCAAGAAGTGAACAAAGAAACAACATCGTCACCGACAACGCTAACAATACCAAGCAAATTAACAAAATCCACCGCTAGACGCTTAAGCTTAGAAAACACGAAGAGCAAAAATAGAAATAGATACACCACCAACAACATCGAAGAAACATATGTAATATCATATGTGATATAAAAGAATCTACAACCACTAACACCACCAACAAGAATCGTTGAACCGACAATGAGACTCGCATGTAAGAAATCAAAGACAGCTTCAAAAAGAAGAAGAGAAATGAAGATGAAGAAGTCGCAAACTAAAAAGAATGAAGTGGAAAAGAAGACAAAATGAGGGGATGCTCATAAAGATGGCAAGAAGAAAGTTGTAGAAAATAAAATGACAAAAGCATCAATTAGTAATTTTCTTTTGCTACTTAAATTGTAATTTTCTATTGATACTTAAATTGTAAACAATGGTAATTTATATTCAGTTGTAAACAATGCTTTTGGTTTATCTGAATATAACCTTCTTTTGGTAATTTTATTAGAGTATCACAAGTGATATTAATGAAAAGTCAGTTAAAAATATCGTTGACTTCATGAAGAAAACTATGAAAATAAAAACATGACATATTCTCAAAATCAAACAAGAATATGATTAATTAAGCATTGCTTTTGAGTAACATAACGATTCGGAAAAAAAAAGGTCAACATATATATCAATTAAAGAATAATATCACAAGTAATACATGTCATAAACAAGTAAAAACAAGTAAACACATAAATGATGTAAATATTTCACCATTATCATGCTTTATCACAAGTTATAAAATGACAAAATATTTCATAAACTCACAAAGACCTCATAAAATTAATTCCACTATTTATCACAAGTGATACATAACTTCTAATTTATGAAAAGACGGGCTTAGAACTAGGAAGCTCAACTGCAATTGCTTTTCGTGATAGCACCATCTTGACCAGCCATAATGATATTCGGATAAAGCACAAAAGCTTTCTTGAATGCTTGGAGTAACCATACACAAGATTCAAGAGTTTCGTTCTTAAGCGCACTGTAACCAACAAGAACACATCTCCGTGATTGTCAATTGCGTAAAAGGCACAAAACCATCATGTACCGGAAAGAGAAATATCTCGTGTGATAATATATACAAAATGTACAAAAACAATGAAATCTCACAGAGATATTACAAATTAAAAACATACTTGTTTGTTTTGTATGTGGCATAAAAGAGACGATATCACCAAACTATTTGTGATTGCAATTTGCAAAAAACGGCTCCATCAAACGAAAGAATCAACAACAACCGCAATCGTGGTTCAAAAAGCACAACACCCACAAAACAAATGAAGAAGCTCAAACAACTTTGATATCGCCTATGATATCATAAGATCCTCCATTATCAAAATGATTCAACAAAATAAAAGAAAGCTAACACACTGTATATCATAGGTGATATCACATTTGATATCACCGGTGATATCACTTTTGATATCAAATGTAATATCACATTTGATATCACCGTGATACAACCGAGAAACCGTAAATACGTAAAAGCAAAAGGAGAAAAGCGTAACCTCAAGTACAACACACCGGGTCTTCTTATCTTCTCGCAATTAACCGAATTACATGATTTCAAACAGGTTTAAGTTGTAATCAACAACCTTTCTTTTGAACTTTTCAAGTGACCGAATATATGCAATCACATAAGGATTAGACTTCCCAATCATTTCCATGTTTTTCAAATTATTTTCTTCACGATTGTTAAGGTAAGCGGTCCTTGTAGCTTAAGCTCTAGGTCATCGCGCAATTATCGAACAAGACATCAAATTTGCATCACCTCGGATATGGAGTGATGGAGAAAGCAAAATACAAAACGCACTAAAATAATTTAAAAGGACGCCATTCGTAAAATGAAAATAAGCATCAACTAATGCAACATAGGATATGATTACTCATTTACAATAACTACAAGCACTTTGATTAATTCCATAAAGCTTGTTTATTCAAATAAATATTTTTGATTTGGTTATATATGAAATGATGGACAAACAGGAACATGTGATTGCTTCTCAACTTGTGCATCCCTCTCTTAGGCACTTTGTCAAACACCTTCCATGCATCAAATTTTCATCAATTCAACCATCCCAAAATGATATCATACTAAAACCTAATGCTACTCATAATCTAAAACATAAACTAAAAGTATCAAATAAACAAAATTTCACAAGTGATAATTCAAATATTACTAGTGATAAAACACATTTACAGTTCAACTTCAAATATCACTGGTGATATTATACGTACGATACATAGCAGATTCGAAACAACAATCAGACATAAAAACAGCATTCAAATGCAGTTAAAACAAAAATTTAACTAACAACTAAACTAATAAGCAGAATTACATGAGCAGATAACAAGGTTATCAAACATTTTTCACTCACACATTTCATCAAACACTTGGTGTGCAACTTAATAAGAAGGAATGTTAACAACTTGATCCACATAATTAACAACCGATCAATAACATTATCAACCGCAACAACATCAATCAAATCAGCTTCTGAAACAAACGGTTCATGCAAATCAAAAGAAGACATAAAAAAAGGATGATATGATCGGGAGGTGATGATGAGATGATGATCAAAATTGTGATGGTGATTGGAATGGTGATGGTGATTGGAATGGTGATGGTGATGGTGATCCAACTGGTGATGATCAAACGGTAATAGTTGATTAGCATAACTAATTTTTGGAGGGAAATGATGAGAGCGGGTTGGGAGGAAAACACACAGTAACTGTGTGAAAAAATGAAGCGAATGAAAAAAAAGAAGAAGAAAAGGCTTTATATATTTGGGAGAATTAAGGTTAAGTATATTAAATCTTAGGTTAATCCCGACCATTAGATAAAAATAGATGGATGGTGGGGATTTGTCCATTGGTAAACATCAAAATAAAGGTAAGCAAATAAAAATTCCTCATGTTCTTTAACAAAAAATTAAATTATAAATTTCAATTTTCGTCCTTAGGTATGAGGTTAAGTTATATTTTTTTATATTTTGTCTTTCACTCTTTCAATCGAGTTGCAGTATTTGTCTATGGACAAACATATTATCTTTCATGAATCCAAAACGTGTCTATCCCAAAGAAAAATGTCACAATTCTCAACTTCCGGTCATTTCTCACATTTACTATTTCATCGTTTATCGTAAACTAGGTTTACGAGTATCAAATTCGCGTAACCTTAATGGTTTAGCTGCGAATTCACGAGCATTTCATCAAGGACATTTCATATAGACTAGGTTTAGTCTCCATTTCATTAGTATCATTGTCATCATAGTAGTTCATGCATGATTTTGCATTTTTCATTAAACGCGTAATTTTCATATTAAATAGACGCTATCGCACGATCATTTATTTTTAATATTTGATCCGACACTTAAAAAAATAATCCTAATATATTTTTATACTCATTTTAAGACTATAAAAATTATATTATTAGTTTACCCGATGTTTTCAATTTATTTTGTATATAAATTGTTATATGTAAATAATTACGACGGTTTTCTTAAATATTACATGATTATTATTATTTCACTCAATTTTTGCAAGAAATGTATTTTTATAGTTTTTATGATCTCAATATATTTTATCTTGACCCGTGAAAATTTGTTTTTTTAACTAACGCTACCCTATATACTCAAATGTGTCTACAAGTTATCATTTATCTTCATTTAACTTTACTAAACATTACATAATACATAATAATAATAAAAAAATGTATTAATAGATGACTAACACCTCCTTGTCGACAAAGGAGGGTGAGTCATGTGGTTTGCCAAAATATCTACTAATGTATATGTATTATAATCATTTACAAACACATTCACCTCATTTCACAAAGTAAAAGATCAAAACTTGCTTCCTTTCTTCTCTCTAAAACCGCAACCACAAGGAGACCAAGAAGATCATCACAAAATTTTCAAGACAAGGTTTTAACACACTAGTATCACTTTTGTTTAAGGTTTTGCAATATAAACCTTGGGTGATTAGAAATCCATTGTCCATAAACCTCATCAAGTTACTAGTAAGCATTCATATTCATCATAATATTTCATATTCATTGTTATGGTCATTTCATTTTATTTGAGAAAACATGCAAGTCTCATGAGGTTTATACCACTTTTTCATTGATTTTAAGAGTTATGTATATATAAGTCATCCTATAATTACTCTTTGTTATATATTATTTGTGGTGATGTCTAGGAACCCATGACACCCTAAGAAGGTGTATGGTAGGATTAGAATAGCTTCGGAGTTGTTTTGAATGGGTTAGAATAGGTTTGGCGCGAGAAAAACTCATTTCGACAAGTTTGCAAAAGGGTCTGTCCTTATTTTCAAAATCTGGAAAATCCGACAGTAGGTAAAAATTTTTGGCCTAGATATTTAGAAAATACACTTTAAAACGAAAACGTGGTCGCTTGAACGGATTAAAACGGAGCTATAACGAAGAAGTTATGAATTTTTCAAGTTGGCGATTTAAAACTATAATTTTCTCGAAATTTCAGATGTATTGTTTATTTTGTACGAGTCAAAAATGAAACTTAGGCGTTATAAATTATGTCGACTTGTCAAAAATATGTTAGTATACTTTGATACAAAGCTAAGGACCTTTAAAACGTAGAAAACGGATTTGTAACGATTAAATTATATACGTTTACAAAAAGTTGTCGTAACTTTATTATATAAGAAAAACTAATATATTTCTATTAGACAAGTATTACGGCAAACAAGTAACCATGTTGAGGGTCGTTTTAACATTGATGTAGAACTTTTATAAAGTTATGTCTTCTAGTAAAAGTAAGTTCGCCAAGCATATTTTCCAAAATGTCCAATCGCTTGTCTAGCGGAGTTGTAATGAATTAGATACGATCACTCAAACTTGGCCGAAAACCACTCTTAAACAATATTTTGGATACAACTACCATACTTAACCTATATTTTTCTCCGTGATCGAGACCCCTAGGATGGAAACTTAAATGCTAAAACTTTGAGATAATAATACAAGCTTCCCAAAACCGTTGAGTTTGCTTCCTAACACTCGACGTGCACCATTTTACGACTAGCTTTTCAAGGCCATTTACTCACTTTCATGAAATTTTCAATGATATAATTTTACGACGAAAAGTTATAATTTCACAAGAAATCACTAAATGATTATCGTAGGATATCATTTCGACGTAAGTACTTGTAAAGTATTTGGTAACTTGACAATATGTCATAAACATATATTTCGACGATAAACCTTATTTTCCAAAAGTGAACAAGTGGTATGGATATCATATGAGTTTGCATGCACGACATTGTTTCATGACTTATATTAGAGCATATCATTCATAATAGGTCGCGGCTAGAGAGTTGCGTCTCATTTCTGTGCATCCACTCTGTCATCGTAACTATTGCAACAGGTGAGTAATCACATCCCTCTTTTTACCGTTTTTACTATATTTTGGGGCGAAATGCATGAACCATTCTTGAGCTAAATTGATTACCACTTTTATTAACTTGTTTGACTAGAACTTGTGAACTCGAATCAAACCCTTAAACATAATTGCGAACCTATGACTTGTTTGATCTTATTGAACTGACTTGCTATGACCCTAAAAGTCTCGCCTTATTGGTGGAGCGATAAAGTCTCCCTTGTTCGAGCAACCTTAAGCCTCCCGGTCCGGAGAGTAATGTCTCCTATGGGAACGGAGCATTTTCAATCTAAGTCTCCTTGTTCGAGCAAGACAAATTCTCCCATGTTCGAGTGTTCTTGGTTGTATATTAATAGTTGTATGATGTACCGTTCGTACATTCGCATTGTTAGTCTCCTATTAGTAGGTAGTATGGATAGCGCTATTAGAGGTCGGCCAACCTCTCGTCCACTATGTTATGGGATGCATATTATTTATTCTATGGGCTTTGCCTGGCATACATTATTATATAAGTGGTACTATATTGTGAACTATTACCACCACATATACTTGACTACTTGACACTATATTTTGTGCAATGGGTTGTGAACACACAGGTTGCAAGTTTTGTATGGGCGGAACTTGGAACTGAGTGGATTTACAATGCCTTTGCTTTGTGGATTATTTATGATGACCGAAACCTCTAACTTTCTCACTTACGATTTTTCTTATTTTACGAAACGTGTATACTCACCAACTATTTTCATAGTTGACCCGTTTTTCTCTCATGCATTTCGTGTGATCGTTAGTAAGCTTTTCTACCGTGTCTTGCATAATGAAGTTTTCACTTGTCACTACAAATCGTTATGTAATAAAATGAAATATTTTGGAATCTAAACTTTGTAATATATTTGCCGATGACGGCTAAACCGGTATTGTAATGGTGTACTCTTTCTTTAAATCTTAACGTTGGTATGTTCTATTATCTTGTGCTTATGTTCCTTTCCGTTACACTCGTGTTTCACCTCCCATGAGGTGTGATGATAAATATTATGATGAATATGAATGCTTACTAGTAACTTGACGAGGTTTATGGACAATGGATTTCTAATCACCCAAGGTTTATATTGCAAAACCTTAAACAAAAGTGATACTAGTGTGTTAAAACCTTGTCTTGAAAATTTTGTGATGATCTTCTTGGTCTCCTTGTGGTCGCCGGTTTAGAGAGAAGAAAGGAAGCAAGTTTTGATCTTTTACTTTGTGAAATGAGGTGAATGTGTTTGTAAATGATTATAATACATATACATTAGTAGATATTTTATAAACCACATGACTCACCCTCCTTTGTCGACAAGGAGGTGTTAGTCATCTATTAATACATTTTTAATTATTATGTATTATGTAATGTTTAGTAAAGTTAAATGAAGATAAATGATAACTTGTAGACACATTTGAGTATATAGGGTAGCGTTAGTTAAAAAATAACTTTTCACGGGTCAAGATAAAATATATTGAGATCATAAAACTATAAAAATACATTTCTTGCAAAAATTGAGTGAAATAATAATAATCGTGTAATATTTTAGAAAACCGTCGAATTATTTATATATAACAATTTATATACAAAATAAATTGAAAACATCGGTAAACTAATAATATAATTTTTATAGTCTTAAAATGAGTATAAAATATATTAGGATTATTTTTGAAGTGTCGGATCAAATATTCAAAATAAATGATCGTGCGATAGCGTCTATTTAATATGAAAATTACGCGTTTAATGAAAAATGCAAAATCATGCATGAACTACTATGATGACAATGATACTAATGAAATGGAGACTAAACCTAGTCTATATGAAATGTCCTTGATGAAATGCTCGTGAATTCGCAGCTAAACCATTAAGGTTACGCGAATTTGATACTCGTAAACCTAGTTTACGATAAACGATGAAATAGTAAATGTGAGAAATGACCGGAAGTTGAGAATTGTGACATTCTTCCCATTTCAGCGGAATCATGTCCTCGTGATTCAATTAATGATAACTATAGTCCGATCCTCCACAAGGGTTCTAAAAATTCATGCTCGTGTATAGTCTAAATGATCATGTCAATGCTCATGCATATGGGTTCCTCATCCAACTAAATACATGCCCGTGATTAGATTTGATAGGTAAACTTACCCAACACCGAACGATCCCTCAAAAGACCTTTTGAGTAAAACTTGACTCTTAGCTTGATTTTCGCAACTCATCAAACAAGAACCGTCACTAGATCAAGCTAAGAAACAAGTTGTTAGTATGATAGGATTCAACATCCTTGAATGAAGTATTTTGAAAGATCCGTTCGTTCTTGGATTTGCTTACACAAATCAAATCAACAACATAATTTACAACTAAAGTCGATATCGTTAGGTCTCAAATTAATCGATGTCGTGAACGTGGTAAAAATTGGAAGGAAGTATGCACTCAAAATCATGTGGTACATAAATAAGGTGGTTGTTCAAAGAATGTACCCGTTACGCATGGGCTTCTCGGTACCCGGATAGAATGCTCGACCACGCATGGGGAACTTCAATATTTTGATCTTGTGGGCCTTCTATTGCCAACGCCAGTTTGGACGACACCTTCTTGGTTGGGTGTTCTTTTCAACTTTGGGGTGTGTTCCAAGGTGATCCGACTTCCACACTCGTAACATGCTTTTCTTTGTCCTTGGTTCCCATCTGCTTGAGCATTCCGCGATGTGGCCCATCCGTCCACATTTGTGGCACTGAGCGATCTCTCGAGTGGTGATAGTTACATCGAGTGCACATAGGATGTGGACTCGCGATCTTTTGGGCCCTTGAGTAATCGCTCCGTAGTTTCGGTTATTCACGCTCTTGTTTTCTTTGGTCCCGGTCTCGACTTCCTAATGATCATCCCGCCGCTCGTCCATTGTCGCTTGCTTTTGTTAGTTCTCCGCACTGATCACATCATTTGTCAAGCGATACGCCATGCCCACAGCAGCTTGCGTAGTGGTTGGGTTCGACGAGGTGACGCCCTCCTAATTTCCTGTATCAATCCCCATATATATCGGTCGATCAACTTCCATAGTGGAAACCATGCGAGGAACCATCCTAGTTAACTCGTGGAAACGGATCGTGTACTTGTCGACTTCTACCCAACCATCAAGTGATTCCAAAATTCCGCCCTTCCGACTACTCGTGACTTCATCTTTTCTCGCAGACTCATCGCTAGTAGTTTCTTAAATGCTTCCTAAGATAACGATTTGCGCCCTCTTCCTCTAGTCTCAGCTGGTTGTTCCACCAGTCAATGCTCGACCGTAGTAGTACCAACAGAGAACTCAACCTTGTTTCCTTCAAAGACATTTCGTGATACTAAGTTTCGACTCAACATTCTCGAACCGTGTTAGTAGTCCAATGGCACCTCAAGACCATAAAATTCCATTGGCTTGCATGTCATGAAAGTTTTGTAGCCGCATCCTTGACCAAGGTTTCAAGTACCTTCCGTTGTTGGTCTGCCTAGCATCAAGGTGCGCCATAATTTGGGTGAGTAAACCGCTATTCCAACAAGGTTGTTGTTTGGATTGTCATTGTTGTTTTGCCGTTGTTGTTGACTCCCAGCGTGTGTTTCTTGCAGCCATGATCCCGTAGTGGACCAAAACATCGGGTTGAGTAAACGACATTCGAACAAGTCACCGAGGTGCGTAACGGTTGTAATGTGTGTTATAGTGATCGAAATATGACAGGAACGGAGACATGCTATGCCTAATAAGTCGAAAGATGGAAAAGAGAAGGTATAAACAAGGTACGGTAATGTAGACGTGAACGTAAAAACATACTATGCATACCCATCCGACCAATGCAATTTCAGGTGACCAGACTCTAAAGATTCGACTAAACATGATTTAAAATTATCATTCTTATCATTGCATGATTCTTCATAAATTAGACATAGTTGATCAGGTGTATAATTTATGAGCAACGATGCAACGATAGGACTAGTTGACTCGGATGATATTCGATGTTTAATAAAACTTTATTCCGGTTATAATGTGATTTTTATTTTGAAAAAATCGGCATTCTCTATAACCTTGGCTCGATACCAATCGTCACACCGCCGGAGATGGAAACACGAGGTGTAACGAAAGGAACATAAGCACAAGATAATAGAACATACCAACGTTAAGATTTAAAAGAAAGAGTACACCATTATAATACCGCTTTAGCCGTCATCGGCAAATATATTACAAAGTTTAGATTCCAAAATATTTCGCTTTATTACATAACGATTTGTAGTGACAAGTGAAAACTTCATTATGCAAGACCCGTAGAAAAGCTTACTAATGATCACCAAATGCATGAGAGAAAACGGTCAACTATGAAAATAGTTGGTGAGTATACACGTTTCAGAAATAAGAAAACTCGTAAGTGATAAAGTCAGAGGTTTCGGTCATCATAAATAATCCACAAAGCAAAGGCATTGTAAATCCACTCAGTTCCAAGTTCAATGTCACAATTCTCAACTTTCGGTCATTTCTCACATTTACTATTTCATCGTTTATCGTAAACTAGGTTTACGAGTATCAAATTCGCGTAACCTTAATGGTTTAGCTGCGAATTCACGAGCATTTCATCAAGGACATTTCATATAGACTAGGTTTAGTCTTCATTTCATTAGTATCATTGTCATCATAGTAGTTCATGCATGATTTTGCATTTTTCATTAAACGCGTAATTTTCATATTAAATAGACGCTATCGCACGATCATTTATTTTGAATATTTGATCCGACACTTCCAAAAATAATCCTAATATATTTTTATACTCATTTTAAGACTATAAAAATTATATTATTAGTTTACCCGATGTTTTCAATTTATTTTGTATATAAATTGTTATATGTAAATAATTACTGACGGTTTTCTTAAATATTACACGATTATTATTATTTCACCAATTTTGCAAGAAATGTATTTTTATAGTTTTTATGATCTCAATATATTTTATCTTGACTCGTGAAAATTTATTTTTAACTAACGCTACCCTATATACTCAAATGTGTCTACAAGTTATCATTTATCTTCATTTAACTTTACTAAACATTACATAATACATAATAATAATAAAAATGTATTAATAGATGACTAACACCTCCTTGTCGACAAAGGAGGAAGTAGTCATGGTTTGCCAAAATATCTACTAATGTATATGTATTATAATCATTTACAAACACATTCACCTCATTTCACAAAGTAAAAGATCAAAACTTGCTTCATTTCTTCTCTCTAAAACCGGCAGCCACAAGGAGACCAAGAAGATCATCACAAAAAATTTCAAGACAAGGTTTTTAACACACTAGTATCACTTTTGTTTAAGGTTTTGCAATATAAACCTTGGGTGATTAGGAAATCCATTGTCCATAAACCTCATCAAGTTACTAGTAAGCATTCATATTCATCATAATATTTCATATTCATTGTTATGGTCATTTCATTTTATTTGAGAAAACATGCAAGTCTCATGAGGTTTATACCACTTTTTCATTGATTTTAAGAGTTATGTATATATAAGTCATCCTATAATTACTCCTTGTTATATATTATTTGTGGTGATGTCTAGAAACCCATGACACCCTAAGAAGGTGTATGGTAGGATTAGAATAGCTTCGGAGTTGTTTTGAATGGGTTAGAATAGGTTTGGCGCGAAAAACTCATTTCGACAAGTTTGCAAAAGGGTCTGTCCTTATTTTCAAAATCTGGAAAATCCGACAGTAGGTAAAAATTTTGGCCTAGATATTTAGAAAATACACTTTAAAACGAAACCGTGGCGCTTGAACGGATTAAACGGAGCTATAACGAAGAAGTTATGAATTTTTCAAGTTGGCGACTTAAAACTATAGTTTTCTCAAAATTTCAAGATGTATTGTTTATTTTGTACGAGTCAAAATGAAACTTAGGCGTTATAAATTATGTCGACTTGTCAAAAATATGTTAGTATACTTTGATACAAAGCTAAGGACCTTTAAAACGTAGAAAACGGATTTGTAACGATTAAATTATATACGCTTACAAAAAGTTGTCGAACTTTATTATATAAGAAAACTAATATATTTCTATTAGACAAGTATTACGGCAAACAAGTAACCATGTTGAGGGTCGCTTTTAACATTGATGTAGAACTTTTATAAAGTAATGTCTTCTAGTAAAAGTAAGTTCGCCAAGCATATTTTCCAAAATGTCCATTGCTTGTCTAGCGGAGTTGTAATGAATTAGATACGATCACTTAAACTTGGCCGAAAACCACTCTTAAACAATATTTTGGATACAACTACCATACTTAACCTATATTTTCTCCGTGATCGAGACCCCTAGGATGGAAAATTAAATGCTAAAACTTTGAGATAATGATACAAGCTTCCCAAAACCGTTGAGTTTGCTTCCTAACACTCGACGTGCACCATTTTACGACTAGCTTTTCAAGGCCATTTACTCACTTTCATGAAATTTTCAATGATATTATTTTACGACGAAAAGTTATAATTTCACAATAAATCACTAAATGATTATCGTAGGATATCATTTCGACGTAAGTACTTGTAAAGTATTTGGTAACTTGACAATATGTCATAAACATATATTTCGACGATAAACCTTATTTTCCAAAAGTGAACAAGTGGTATGGATATCATATGAGTTTGCATGCACGACATTGTTTCATGACTTATATTAGAGCATATCATTCATAATAGGTCGCTGCTAGAGAGTTGCGCCTCATTTCGTGCATCCACTCGTCATCGTAACTATTGCAACAAAGTGAGTAATCACATCCCCTTTTACCGCTTTTACTATATTTTGGGGCGAAATGCATGAACCATTCTTGAGCTAAATTGATTACTACTTTTATTAACTTGTTTGACTAGAACTTGTGAACTCGAATCAAACCCTTAAACATAATTACGAACCTATGACTTGTTTGATCTTATTGAACTGACTTGCTATGACCCTAAAAGTCCCGCCTTATTGGTGGAGCGTATAAAGTCTCCCTTGTTCGAGCAACCTTAAGCCTCCCGGTCCGGAGCAGTATGTCTCCCCACCGGAACGGAGCATTTTCAATCTAAGTCTCCCTTGTTCGAGCAAGACAAATTCTCCCATGTTCGGAGTGTTCTTGGTTGTATATTAATAGTTGTATGATGTCGTTCGTACATTCGCATTGTTAGTCTCCTATTAGTAGGTAGTATGGATAGCGCTATTAGAGGTCGGCCAACCTCTCGTCCACTATGTTACGAGACACATATTATTTATTCTAGGGGCTTTGCCTGGCATACATTATTATATACGTGGTACTATATTGTGAACTATTACGATCACATATACTTGACTACTCGACACTATATTTTGTGCAATGGGTTGTGAACACACAGGTTGCAAGTTTTGTATGGGCGGAACTTGGAACTGAGTGGATTTACAATGCCTTTGCTTTGTGGATTATTTATGATGACCGAAACCTCTCGACTTTCTCACTTACGAGTTTTCTTATTTTACTTAAACGTATACTCACCAACTATTTTCATAGTTGACCCGCTTTTCTCTCATGCATTTCGTGTGATCGTTAGTAAGCTTTCTACCAGGTCTTGCATAATGAAGTTTTCACTTGTCACTACAAATCATTATGTAATAAAACGAAATATTTTGGAATCTAAACTTTGTAATATATTTTCCGATGACGGCTAAACTGGTATTGTAATGGTGTACTCTTTCTTTTAAATCTTAACGTTGGTATGTTCTATTATCTTGTGCTTATGTTCCTTTCCGTTACACCTCGTGTTTCCGCCTCCGGCGAGGGTGTGACAAAAAAGAAGGCGTAGTATAGCGGTGACCGGGTAACTTTCTATCTTTAACGGCATGATTAAGATAAATTCTCACTATTCATCTAGTTTGATCTAATAGTGAGGATTAACCTAATATTTAAAAGATAAACCTAAGTCCATGTTTTTTTTCTTGTCTTTTTGTCTTTCTTTTTTATTCAAATATTTTTTTTTGTCTTTTATATTTAAATTCATTTTTTTTTAGTTCACGGTTTTTTTTTAATTCGCGTTTTTTTTATTTACGTTTTTTTAATTCGCGTTTTTTCTTCGCCTTCATACGTTTTCGTCTGTTTTCATCTGTTTTCGCCCGTTTTTGTCCGTTTTCGCCCGTTTTTATACGTTTTCGTCCATTTTCATCAGTTTTCTTTCATTCTCATACGTTTTCATCCGTTTTTAGACGTGTTTTTACGCTTTCATACATATTCGTCTGTTTTCTTACGTTTTCATTTGTTTACATTTAGATTAAACAACTTAAACAAGTTGATTTTGCTTTAAACACATAGTTATTTAGTGTACTTTTGTTTATTATTTAAGTTGTGATTGAATTTGTCTATTTAATGGATACATTGTGAGTATTTCAATAGGTTTTACAACGGATTTGAAAATATCTATGGTTGATCGTTGAAGAAGCTATGCTTAAACAAAGCACAACATCTTCATAAACAAACCGAAGAAGCTCAAACACATGTTACATCACCGTGATATCACGTATCACAAGTGATATCACGGTATCACACGTGATATCACAGTGATTTCAAGTGATATCATCGTGATATCACACATGATTCAACAAAATAGAAGAAGTCGACATATCCGTGATGTCACCCGGTGATATCAAATTCTCCTCTAAAAGTTGAACATCATGAGAATGAGATACATGAAAATTAGCAATAAAAGTGTGGTAGTTAGTAGTTATTCAAAAATCACAGTGAGATTCGAATATCACAAAGTGATATTCGTAAAATCACAAGGATATTCAAAATATCACAAAATGATATTCGAATATCGCTGTGATAGTCCGAAACATATGAAAACGTAAGAACACGGATGAAAACGTAAAAAAACAGACGAATACATATGAAAACGTATGAAAGCATAAAAACACGTCTGAAAATGAACGAAAACGAAAGAAACCGGATGACAACGGACGAAAATGGACGAAAACGTATGAATAATGGACAAAAACGTAAGAAAACAGACAAAAACGTATGAAAACGGACGAAAATAGATGAAAACATATGAAAACGTATGAAAACAGACAAAAACGTATGAAAGCGAAGAAAAAAAGGTGAATTAAAAAAACGTTAAAAACGTGCAAAAAGAAAAAAAAAAGAAAAAAAAAATACGTTAATATATAAAAACGTGAATTAAAAGGAAAAAAAGACAAAAATAGTGAAGAAAATAAAAGACAAAAAAAGTGAAGAAAAAAGACAAAAAGACAATAAAAAAAAGTTGACTTGTGTTTATCCATTAAATCTTAGGTTAATCCCCACCATTAGATCAAACTAGATGAATGGTGGGGATTTATCCCTTGATAAACACCAAAATAAGAGTAAGTAAAAGAAAATTTCTCATCTTATAATGCATTTAAGTCTTTTTTAAATAAAAAATACTTAAAAATTTAGTTGTTTATTATAGAAATTCAATAGCTTATAAGATAAAAAGCATAATGTACACTATTTTAATACACACATTTAAAAGATAAAACACAAGTCTTACTAGAACAATAATATACACTACTTTAATGTTATTAATATAGTCAATGATTTAAATATATATAATCGATTAATTAAGCTCATTAATAAATACAATTAATGTAGTTATTAAAATATCATTTACATAAGAAATACAAATTATTTAGCATATTTTACAACAAACTTAAATATAATTTCTGAATTAAGTGTCACTAATACAAATAATGAAGCACATTATACAAATATTCAAGCTCGAACGGAACGGGTCAAATGGGCTAGAGCTCGAACGGGCACGGGCCAAACGAGCTCAAGCCCGAACAAGCACAGGACAAACGAGTACAGGCTAAACGAGCACGAGCCAAACGAGTTCATGTTAATTTGAATGAAAATTGCTAAATGTAGATGTAAAGGCTATGATTAAAATATTCGAATACATATTAAATGTTTGTACGTTCATTAATAAGTGACCACCTCATAATTTAACCACTCTCAACTTACTCTGCTTCAAAAACTTATATTTCAATATATGAAAACTTGACAGGCTCAACTTTTGTGAAATCTCACCTAGGGGTGTTCATGGGTTGGGTAATACCAGAATAAACCGAATCAAACTGAAAATAACCGAATCGAACTTGTAATTGAACCGAATTTGCCAAAATCGAACCAAACCGAATAAGAGTAAAGTCAAAATACATCCCCGTGGTTTGCCCTTTGTCTCGCTTTACATCCCTAAAATATTTTTGGAACAAAACCATCCCTCCGTTAGTAAAGTTGGCACAAATACATCCTCTCGTTAGCAAATTCGGTTAATAAGGACTAACGGTGCACATATTTCTCGCTATCTCTTAACGAAAGGAAAATATTTGCACCGTTAGTCCTTAGGACTAACGATGCAATACAATAAATTGCATCGTTAGTCCTAAGGACTAACGGTTACCTCCACCGCCACCTACCACCCAACGCCACCACCCACCGCCACCTACCACCTCCGCCGCCACCCACCGCCACCACCGCCACCACTACACCACCACCTCCACCCACCACCACCCAACGCCACCACCACCCACTTCACCGCCGCCACCGCCACACCATCGCCATTACACCACCACCTTCATTAACCACCACCCACCGCCACCACCGCCACCATTACACCACCACCTGGGCGCGTGGCGTTGGCAGTGGATGCGATGGGCGATGGAGTGGCGGTGGCGGTAAATGCGGTGGTGGTGGTGGCGATGAGGTAATCATAGTCCTTGGGACTAACGACACATTTTATTTTATTGCATCGTTAGTCCTAAGGACTAACTGTGCAAATATTTTTTCTTCGGTTAGGAGATAACGGAGAAATATTTGAACTGTTAGTCCTTATTAACTGAATTTGCTACAGAGTGATGTATTTGTGCCAACTTTACTAACGGAGGGATGGTTTTGTGCCAAAAAAAAGTTTAGAGATGTAAAGCGAGACAAAGACAAGAAAGCAGAGATGTATTTTGGACTTTACTCCCGAATTAAATATTCGGTTTTCGGTTCGATTATAGTTTTATCTATCTAAACCGAAAATCGAACCGAAAACCAAATTCAAATAAATATATATATTTTTTTATATTTTTATATTAAAAAAATTAAAACTCTTTCCTACTATAAGTATAGCATTTATTAAGCTTGATTTTTTTTCTTTCTAAAAATCTATCTAAAAATCTATATAAATTAATGAAAAAATTATTAAAATTATGTAATTCGGATTATTCAATCGATTTTCAGTTATTGGGGTTCAATTTCAGTTGTTCGGTTTGATTTTCGATTCGATTTAATCAATTTGAATTTGGTTCGATTCAATTTTCGATTATACCCATAAAATAATTTTAACCAAACAAACCAAATCAAATAAAACGAACAACTCAATAACCGAACCGAATCTCACCTCGTCCAAATCCAATAGTACATAGTTATCGTTGGGCTATTCCCACCAACGAACACCTTGACAATAAGCCCAATCAAAACCTCTTACACTCTCATTTCCAAATTATTATTATATATACTATAGTTACACGTTGCGATTAATCGCTAATCGCGAGTGGCAAAAATAAAACCAACGAACACCTTGACAAAAAGGTTGTGTCCGCAGCAGTTCTTATAAGATTTAGAAAATAATCCCTATCCAAATTCCTCTAAAAGAATCCTCGATCATTTCCAAATTCCAAACGACACACTTATCAAGTTTTCTAATCTCACGAATCCGCAAACATGCCACTTGTCATCATTCCAACCAATCACAGTAAAATATCAGTAACTCGCTTGCTAGTTGCTTCAACGTCCAAAAAACCATAAAAAAACTACAAAAAACTCTCCGACCAACACCATGGCCGGAAAATCACTTCCCATCACTTTAAACTCACGTCCAAAACGATACCGTCCACCTGACACTTCACTTCATCATCGTAAAAAACTCATTTGCATGGACTCAAACACAAACATAATAAATAAGAAACTTGAGTTAAGTTACAACTACAAGGTTGAGTTCTTGTCAGGGTCTAACGTTTATGTGAAGTTGAAAATTTTAAGATTTGATAAGCACGAGGTTTGGAGGATAAGAAGTGATGTGAAGTCAGAGTCATATGAAGTGTCAAAGTCAACTGGTGTACCAGGATCTTTTAAGTTTAAGGAAAGGTTGGGTGGTGATGTGGGGGATAGTGGAGATGAGTTTGATGATGAGAGTGGAGTGCCCTGGTGGGAAGAGTTTCCGAAACGATGGACCATTGTTATTTTGTGTTTTCGGCTTTTCTTCTTTGCAATATGGATAGAGTAAGTTTTACTCATGTTTAGTTGTTTCTAGGGACTGTTTGAGATTTCTTATTGCTTAGGATTTCGTTTTGGAAAAGCTTATCTGATTATTTGGCAAATAGTCAAATACAGCTTTTGCCACGAAAAAAGTGATTAATATCTTAGAGACAACACAGTCTTGTGTTGAGATATGCTTTTTGAAACGCAGTTTTGCAAAAGCATAATCAGATTAAAAGCGCATTCAAAATCCCTATAGCCGGTTATCTACTTATTTTTTGGTCCTTGGATAGAAGCAAACAGCTTATCATTACCTAATTAATTGGGGTCGATAACGTCAGTTTTATATATACAATATGAGGAGTTGCTTATTTATCTTATTTGTAATTATTTTACTTTTGAATCAGTGGAATTAAAAGACATCCAAACTGTTGTTACGGTTCATTACTTGATTATCTGCTTCTGCCAGTCTCAAAAAGCATAAGCAGGTTGTAATAAGCAATCCCAAACATCCCCTTAGTTGAAAAGAGTTATTTGAATTGATTACATTTCGTGTTTAGTTAGTTAGTATGAAATTTCTTTGGCATTCTGAGTTGTGGATACTGTATTATGTTGCACTAATATAACATCTTAAATAATATTAGGATTGCGGATATAGGTTTTTAGCTGTGATATTTGGAGAATTAGGATGTATAACATTGAATTACTGAATTATATTATTATATGTGACCAGGTGAATATGAGCATTGCTATACTGCCAATGTCATCAGAGTTCCATTGGAATTCTACAACTGTTGGTTTGATACAGTCGTCGTTTTTCTGGGGTTATCTTCTCACTCAGGTTTTCCCAAATGTCTTCCCTCATCTAGTTTCATTCTTTGTTCTTTTCATTTGGTGCTGGATTATTATGAACTAAGTTGTTACTGTTGGGACCTCAAATGAATACTTGTGAAACAGTGTCAATGCTCACACTTATCTCTATAGCTTAAGTGGGCGAACAATTCTCGATGAGTCGATGAAATAATTTTTTTATACTAAACGAGGTTGCCTAACATATGAATTCAAAGTAATTATCACTTTATTTACAAACTTCACACTAAATCCTGCTCGAAAGTATTCCTAATAAGTGTGTTAGAAACCATTCGAAGATTGGCTAATTCATGGAGTAATAGTATAATCAGTTTGTATATAAATGACGTCATAAAAGGATCACTTGAAATGAGTTATACCACAAAATCACATGATTTATGAAACTGTATTGCTACTCAATAAAATTACCAGCAAGACTTGACGCGGTTGTGTACTTAATTAACGGTAATTAAGCTTAGATTGCAGGAGGCATTTGGGCAGACACAGTAGGTGGGAAACGTGTTTTAGCTTTCGGAGTGATTTGGTGGTCTGTAGCTACAGTTCTTACTCCAATTGCTGCAAAGTTAGGATTACCATTCCTACTCATAGTCCGTGCTTTTATGGGTGTAGGCGAGGTATATATCCCTTCTCAATATTTTGATATTGATAATCTTTTTTAGACTTTTAGATCTCATAATTCTGGTGCTCTCTATCAGGGTGTGGCGATGCCAGCCATGAATAATCTTTTGTCAAAATGGGTGCCTGTTGCAGAAAGAAGTAGATCATTGGCTCTTGTATACAGTGGGATGTATCTTGGTTCTGTCACGGGCCTTATGCTTTCACCATTCTTGATACATTCATATGGATGGCCCTCAGTCTTTTCTCGTTTGGTTCTCTAGGGACAGTGTGGACTGCATTATGGTTAACTAAGGTATATTAATATTATCATGCTCCTACTTTTACTAAATTATGTTTTGAAAATATTGATTTTGGAGGTTTTATGCATGAAAAATACACTTTGTGCGACTATTGACCCAATTGATCCTTTTTACATGTTTTCTTTTAAACTAATTTGATTGATTGTACTGTGGGTCTGTGGGACCCCTTAGAGATAAAACATAACCTTAATCGACCCATTTATAAATAATTGGGTCAAAATGGTCCACTTTATCTATTTAAGTGTCAATTGTTTCCTCTCTCAATTGTGATACTTGCGTTTGCATTTTTGAAATATTTTTCTGTCTTCTAAAATATATTGTAAATTTTAGGCATATAGCTCACCTCTTGAAGATCCTGATCTTCGTCCCCAAGAAAAGAAGCTGATCTTTCGTGATAGAGTTTCTGAGGAACCTGTTAAAGATATTCCCTGGGGACAAATCTTGTCAAAAGCACCCGTATGGGCTTTGATATCATGCCATTTTTGTCACAATTGGGGAACATTTATACTCCTCACATGGATGCCTACCTATTATAACCAGGTTAGTCTAGTAATCCTGCAATTCAGATGTTCCCCTTAGTGTTTTAGGCAATTTAACCCACTTCATATGCTGAAAACATGTACGCGTGACATTCACCGACACCATTATTAAGGAGCCAAGCTCAAATAGTCTTATTTAGAGGTGGCGAAAATGAAAAAGCGGGTGGTTCGCGTAATAAGTCAAAACTGTGATGAGTAACAATGAATAACTTTTAAGTGCGGGTCAAAACAGGCCAGGTTGGGCTGACAAACCAACCCAATTATTTTTCTTCCCATATTTTACTGATGAACACGTAAAGTTTATTAATAAAACAATAAAATAACTTAGTTTATTTATGATGATAAGCAACATTGTAAGCATTTGAATACACGCTAGCAACATTTGACCCGTTTAACCCGATCAACCCATTTAACCCTTTTGTAATTTAAGTTATATTCCACCCATTCTCAATAGAATAGAGCCTGAATTGACATTTTTCCAAATAGATGGGTTGAAGTTTCCACCTCTACTTAATTACGTAATCAGGAAAAGTGATGTATAGTATGAAAGCAGTTGAGTAGTTTTATGTCAAATATAAAGTTATCAACTTAATGTCACTTTCTGTTTGTTAATAAACTTGATACAGGTACTGGGATTCAATCTAACAGAATCTGGGCTGTTTTGTGTATTGCCTTGGCTTACAATGGCTTTCTCGGCCAATCTTGGAGGATGGATAGCTGACACACTTGTGAGCAAAGGGTGGTCTGTCACCACAGTTCGAAAGGTATTTCTCATTGCAGAAAAATGTATAAGTGATGTAATGTTCTATTTGTTTTTTAGAATTACTGATTGTTCTACCCCAAACTCAGGTGATGCAGTCAATTGGTTTTCTCGGACCTGCATTTTTCTTATCTCAACTGAGTCATGTCGACTCTCCTGCGATGGCTGTCTTTTGCATGGCGTGTAGTCAGGTTTGTGCATAATTATTGTTTGATTTCGTTACATCTTACAGCTACATTATTATTTTGAAACAAAAAGAAATTTATATTCACTCATGAATGGACATTTGCTCATATGAAACAGGGTTCTGATGCATTTTCACAGTCTGGTTTATATTCAAATCATCAAGACATCGCCCCTCGATATTCGGTGAGCATTTCTATTCTCACACACCTTTGGATTGACTAAAATATTATCGAACTTTTATAAGTACTCATGGAATTTGGTGTTCAACAGGGGGTGTTGCTTGGTTTGTCTAATACCGCGGGAGTTCTGGCTGGTGTCTTTGGTACTGCAGCCACCGGTTACATCTTGCAACATGGTACTCTTTTCTCTTTTCCATAAAACGATATATATATTTTTATGAAACGAGTAGTCTCTTATGTAAGATTGCACCATGAGTCTCGTTCATGTGCCTTACAAGTTTTCTAAATACTTCTAGAAACAACTGATTGGGTTTTTACGTGTAAGGCAGGTCATTTTTTGTGCGGGTCAAAATGAGCTGAGTTCGGTCGACCAACAAACCACTTATGTCCAATTTGTATGAATTAAAAATAGAATTTGGATTACTTTTGAACCCTCATGACTCGTTTGACCCATTTGACTCATACTCCTTTAAGCTAAAATTTTAAGTTGACCAATGTAAGAAGAAATAAAACACTACCCAAATTGAGTCAGTAATAAGTAGATTCGAAATTTTTGGCAAGCAAAACCGCAACCTGAAGTTCATGAGAATTTAGAACACATATCAAGTTTGATGTTCCAAAATGTTGTATACAAATTATTTTCTTGTGTAATATGTTTTTATACCAAATTTGTGCATAGAGCGGGCCTATCTTCATCTATCTTCATTACTTGAAATTTAGACCCACAGGCGACTTGTATTTTCATTTCCATACCTTATAAATGAAATCCTTATAACTTGAAGAAACTTTACAATTGGTAACATTTGACCAGGTTCTTGGGACGAGGTCTTTGATGTGGCAATCGGGCTATATTTAGTTGGAACAGTAATTTGGAATCTTTTCTCCACTGGTGAGAAAATTATCGACTAAATGACATATATAGTTTGGTGCCACACATGATGAGGCAATTTCAGATCGATAAATTGGTGCATGCATTTTTTGAGGCTCGTAGAAACAACTTTAGTACGTTTCAGAAGCTCGAAAATGACTTCTTGGTGCACAGAAATGGTGAGAAAACCTGATGCTGTAAATCACAATCAAATTTTTCAATAACCATTTCACTGGTGCAAAGATAGAAATATAGGAAGATTAGACACACATTTTGATAGATCTTGTATATTTTACGATACCCCCATAACATGCAAAAGTATTTTAGCATAAATGAAATTTACGCTTTTGTATGTAATCTTGTACATACATGAGATTTCGTTTTACAAGGTCTGTTTGCTTTGTTGAAAGCTCATTGTGTACTTACATAGCACTAGAGTGTTTGAGCTCGGTGAGGCTTCTAAACAGACTCGACTAATTGCTTAAATTTATCGCCGTTCAAAAAAAAAAAAATTGCTTAAATTTATCAATGTAAAGTTTTTATGTGATCTCAGCATCAATAAAGTCTAAATTGTGTAGGGAAGCTGCTTGTTTAGAACTATGTTCAATAAGTTTAATACTACGTAACATAGTTCAAAAAAAGTATCAATATAATTCCCAATAAAACAAGATTATTGAAAAAAATTCTTTGTTGACTACATAATTGAGAAAAAAATTATGATTAGTTTCTGGCCTGTTTTGTCTTGCAAAAGATAATGTCAATGTAAAAGTACAAGCATGTCATGTAAATGATACCTACAGTCCAGTAAATTATAAACTCCGTCAACATGACATGAAGGGAGAAAAAGAAGGATGTCGCGGGTAACAAGTTGAGAAATCGTCATTATAGGGAGATCCGGTTTCAATCCCAAGGAGAAATACTCCACTCTATAATGCAGAGCCTGTTAATTGATGCGGCAATATCACAGCACTCGAAAGAAAACATGGAGGGTGTCCTGGAGTTGCTGGACTAGCATGCATATAACAATAAGTATGTGCAGACAATAAGACAGTACTTAGAAGAAAACATGGATGGTGTCTTGGGGTTGGTGGACTAATATGCATATAACAATCAAACTGTATTGTTTCGATTCGGTTCATCGATTAACTTATCCCATGAGATAATAAACTTAGTTTAATGTATCAATCATTTGAGGATTTATTGATAGGGATATGTGGCCATTTGTTTTGAAATGATTATATGACAGTAAATATAGAAAAAAACAAATGTCATAATGTACATCTGAAGTCCATAACCTACAATAAATGTGTTGGTTATGTTTTAAAATGGTCCATATATACAGGTGCGCATACAGGCAAATGTGACTGAGCCTACTTTGTACGGAACACCAGACCAGAGCCAGCCATATATAAACCACAACATGTGATGTCTCTTATTTCATTTAATTCCACAACTAGATTTTGTCCATAACCATTACAACATCCAACCACTAACTGCGTGTTATGGATTCCACAACAAGCTAACTATCAAATCAAACATGAAACATCGGTTTATTATTACAAATGTCGGAAACATGGTTATGAACAAGAATTCAACAAGAAACAGAATTAGACCTTGTTAAGGAAGAAGAAGAGTTGATAAACTCAATACAATCCTTCATTGCTTCTACACGTTGTGAATCAAACTGAGAACGGGAAATCTGTTTTGGTGTTCCTGAGGAAGATACCTTGGTGGAACCTCGTTTTCGAGGAACAACAAAGCACAGAACCGCCACCACCCAACTACCAACATGTTTAAGGTATCTCACAGGTGCCATGTATCTGCGTCTTCCACCATCAACCCTTTTGCTCGAATTCAGTTTGCAGGACATTGTAGCTCTCGTGTGTTAGCTGTGTGTTCGTACACGCTACACTGTGTGAGTTGGAAGAAGAAAGGAAGATGGAAGTACAGTGTCTATTTATATTTCTTAGAATGGCAGCAAGAGGTCTTTATATAATATATAATGCATTGATGACTTGTAGGGTACACGGGTTTCTATGAAACCAAGTACTGTAGTAAACTAGACACAGAAATTAAGGTTTTCAAAGAACAATCAAACAGGATACACAAAATAATGGGACAACTATAGACACACCTAGCTCTTTGTGTTTTAAATGTTTTTCTATAATTGGAAAACTACTACTGATACCAAAATATGAAAACATCATAACTAAGAATACTTTCCACATCTCCAATCGGTATATCAGATATCCAGCATGGTAGATACAGTAGTATTTAAGATATAACAAGAGCACGTAGCTGAATGCCTCTACTTAATATACTAGTCATTAGGCATGACACATTACAAAACATATTCTCTACTCTCTGATTCAGGATCAAGAGGGGACCGAGGTAGTCTTATAAACTAAGCAGTGTTTACATATAGCCATATGGGGACCATAACATGCATCTTTTATTAAGGTCATTGTCTGACTATCTTCAGGCTCAGCCTATTCTATAATTCAATGGATAAACTAATAATCGGACTAGTGGAAATTTCAACATTCCCAGATAATATCCGAAGTACAAGGAAAAAAATCATTATCTTTATAACAGAACTATTGTAATATGATCAGGAAGATGCACCTTCATAGGAGTTAGGACTAAAATGAATTTTGCAGGTAAGGTTCAACAATTCTTAATTAACAGAACACTATGAAACATAATTAGACAGCAAACTGGACCATTTTAATTTCACTGAACTCTATATGACATATGACCCCTACTGGCTGCATCCATAAAATCAGGATCAATGCTCAAGTTTATACAAGCCCACAAGAATCAAGACAATGTGTTGCCTGGAAGCGGAACATTTTTAGTCAAGGTAATCCATGAACCAATGACAAATGTCATGCCAACCAACATTCTTAAAACGAAAAGCAAGCTTACCCCTATGTTAAGAGTTGGTACACAATGACCATACTTATACTAAACGGATGTATGAAAGTATGGTATTCCTTAGAAAGAAGGGCAAATAATTACACCTGCTTAACGGTATCTCAAATGCTCCCTAAGCCTGTTCAGAACTTCATTTTCATTGCAAATTTAACGTTTTTTTTACCCATGTTTAAAGGAATCTGGTACAAACACGAATAGCTATATTCTATGTAACAAGTTATTGTATTGACGTAATATACAAGTAAATTGACAAATAAAAAGTACGTCGATGGATGCAATTTGCAGCTCTGTTCTTTTAACTGAATAAAAAACAACCAACACCACACCAGTATCTACATAAAGCACGCCGGAAGTTACAGACTTGTAAAGAAAACATGTACGTAAGGACATCTCCCATACAAAATCTCAAAGAATTACCACAACCACGATCAAAGTGACATCTTATGCCGTATATTTTTATATTCCTAAAAGGTCCCAGTAACCATCAACCACGGTTCACACAAAAGAAGCAAGTTGAGCAGCGTCAGACAGCGAAAATCAGATATAAACTTGATCACTCTATGACTACAAATCTACCATAACAACAAAACAGGACCCAAAAGTATCGAACCTCTATTGTAGCCAACTAGTCCTCATCCTTTACAAGCAACATTTCAGTACCGCAATCAATGGCACTATCCAAAAACTCACTTAAATCTTCAGTACTTTCATATGGGTACGGAGATGAAAAATCACTATCCAAATTATACCAAACCCCGTTAATCCTTCTTAAAGAAACCCAATGGCGGCCCTTCCATATCCCGCCGTATCTTTTCACAGGTATATTGAGTACAATACCCATCAATTTACTTTCAGGTTCATCAAGATTAATGGTAGAAGCTTTATTACGCCGATCATGCCAAACTACCCTCTTTCCCTTTCCTTCCACCGCAGAAATTAACACGTTTATATCATAATTACCTGTAAATGAGTTATGATGAGGCTTGAAGATGACGGATAAAGGTGTCCAGTGTCCTTTGTATGGATCATTTAAAACAAGCTGTTCAGCTATCTCATCCAGATGTTTTCGTGTAAATGCATTCTTTTCCTATCATGACGAAAAGAGAGAACTGGTTACCAACATTACTCAGAATCATAAGAGACTGATAATATATACAAAATAAAAACTGTTAATCACTGCTTCAAATTCACATTCATTCAGTAACATGCGTAGATCGAATACCAGAAAATGATCCAAATAAGTAATTCAGCACTAGGTTGCTTCAGATGTGAGTAATTATATTGTTTCGATATTAGAGATACATTTTAGCTTTCGCCAGTTCTAAAAAAGGGGATACAAGAAGCAGCATGGATTTAAGATCCCGGTTTTGATAAAGTAAACCTTGGGGCTCTTGATTACAGAAAACATGTTGATACTGCACAAAATCACTAGGCATATGATGATATGATCATAAAAAGGTACATTGCATGAAGTCTTTGACTTTAACAGTTGAACAACTTAAATCTAAATCCCCAGAATCCTAAGTAATCTAATTCACTAAGCGGTGATTGGGATTGCTTACGCCTTTGGGTATAAACAGAAGTAGATAATTAGCTGCCAAAAAAAAATGCTATGCAGAAAATGGTGTTTAGGTTTGCTTATGCGGTAACTAAAGGCATCAATTTAGATCAAAATGCTTATGAAAGGATTTAAGACGAATACCAATAAGAGCCAGATGCGCAATTTGATTAAGCAAAGCTTATTTATTTAACTGTCGAAAAAACATATAATCTTAATAAGTTTGTTCTATCATAAAAAATTCTTAACTCGTTTGCAAAACAAATCATACATCTTAACCTGCTTTTTCGAAACTGCGTTTTCTCGCTAGGGAACACACAGATAATCACTTATTATAACGATTTCCAAAACACTATACACTGATTGTTTGCTCTTTGCAAACGCAGTAATCATACAATCACCCTAAAACACAATCACAAACACCTACACACCCCTTTAGCCTTTCCCCGTACAATCTTGATACGAAAAATCCTAAGACAATCAGTAATAAAACTTAAACTAACATCAGGGGCACATCTAACAGCATAAAACTACAATATAACTATGCATAATTGGAAAATATGTAATACAAATAATCAACAAAAGAGTATGATCTGATTTACTTGGAGTGTTATAACGAATTATAGTTAACAGATGAAGTAGTAATTAAAAAATTGGAAAACCTGAAAGAGATTATTGAGAGCGTGTAAGAGGCAAAACTGTAACTTTTGTCTTTCGTGATATATCTTCTTTTCGTCTTCCATGAATGGTTTAGTGACTCAATTCTTGAAATGGAATTTAATCTAGGGTTCTGGGTTTCGATAGAGTGAACGATTTTACCGTGAAAGAAAACATTCACTTGATGTGGAAAGTGTGTAGAGTATAAAAGAAAATGAAGAGCAATAAAAAGTTAGGTTGTAACGTATTCAAAATGTTATTTGTAAACTTTAATGTAAAGGGTTAAAAACTCTAAATACACTATTTAAATCAAAGTCAAAGTTAACATTATCTTAAAAGTAGTTTTCTAGTGTTGTTAAAATAAGCGCAGCCTCCCACTCTAAGATTAGGAGGTAATTTGTCGAGAAATTTTTTTATTTTATTTTTATTTTAGTGCTTATTAAGAGATAAATTTTAAGATGTATCTAGTTTGATCTAATAATTGAAATTAACCTAAAAGCTCTCGGTATCATGTTAAATAACATGCCAAACACACTCTTTTTGGACCAAGGGCATGCCAACTACCATACCATGTAATACGCCATCTACATGCCAAATAGTTTTGAGTTACTAGAGTGGCTCACGCCAATGGTCTTTTGTGTATTTTTATTTTTTTTTTTTGTTATGTATTGCGAGTGTGTGAGTATTTTTAGTGGGAGCCAATAACATGTTGGTGATGTGTTATGAGGAGGTGTTTGAGTGATTGGTGTGTTATTGGGGAGGGGATGACGTGACGCTGAGTTGGCATACCGATAACATGTTAAACGTCAACACGATACCTAGTGCTCTAAAATTTAATATGTCAACCGTACATGTCTTTTTCTTACATTTTTCTTACCTTTTTCTCTTTCTTATTTATTCACATTTTTTTGTCTTTTTTTTTAATTCACGTTTTTTTTTCACTTTCATACGTTTTCGTTTGTTTCATCGTTTCGACATTTTATATGTTTCGCTTGCTTTCATACATTTTCGTCCGTTTTTTCACGTTTTCTCCGCTTTCATACGTTTTCGTTCGTTTCATACATTTTCTTTCGTTTCGTCGTTTCGACGTGTTTCGCTTTCATACGTTTCGTCCGTTTCATACGTATTCTTATGTTTCTTACGTTTTATATCCGGTTTTATACGTTTCGAATATCACAGTGATATTCTTTATCAGTGATATTCAATATCAAGTGATATTCTTAATATCACATGTGATATTCTCGATGATATTCGTGAATATCTCACTCATGATTTTCATGTTACAAAACATTGGTTGAAAATCACTTGTGATATACGAAAATCACTTGTGATATCGAAAATCACTTGTGATATTCGAATATCACTTATGATATCTGAAAATCAATGATCACGAATATCACATGATATTTTGATATTTAGAATATCACTTGTGATATTCAATATCACTCAAAACGATCGATATCATTTGATATTCAAAGCGTCGAAAACGTAAGAAAACATTTAAAGCAGACGAAAACGTATGAAAACGGACGAAAACGTATGAAAAAGCGAAACCGTAAGAAAAGGGACGAAAGTGGATGAAAAAGATGAAAACGTATGAAAATGAGGCGAAAAAGATGAAAGTGAAAAAAAGTGAATTAATAAAAACGTGAATTTAAAAGAAAATGTTAATTAAAAAAGACAAAAAATGTAAATAAATAAGAAAGACAAAAGACAAGAAAAGATACGTGGATTTAGGTTGATATATATTAAATCTTATGTTAATCTCACCATTATATCAAATTAGATGGATGATAGGGATTTGTCCATTGATAAGCACCAAAATAAGAGTATGCAAAATAACTCATACTTATTTTTTATTTGCACACTTCAGTATGTGCTATAAACAATTGTACATTTATTATGTCCTCATTTTTCATATTGTACATTAAAGTATGCAAATAAAAAATAACGTAGCGTTTGATATGTCGTAATCAAAGTTGTAATGGAAATGATTATTACGATTTAATGAATAAATGTTGTTTGTTTATATTTATATAATGTAATGATTCATTCAAGATAATGATACATTACACCGTAACCATTCCTATGGGCCCCTACTTTTTTCATTACATCTTGTAATGTAATTAAAATTACATAAAACTCTTCATTAATTAACCACATTAAATAAACTTTCTATCATTAATGGGTATTTTAGTCTTTTATTATCGATTTCATTACGCCTTATTATACAAACCAAACATATTAATAATTACAATAAATCATTACATAACATTCTTCATTCCATTACATCGTTTATTTCATTCGAGACATTTCATTCCGTCCTACCAAACGAACCCTAAGAATGTTTCAATCAACCTTTAAATTAGGGCATAGCAATATTTTATTTTTCTTATTTTTCATCCGTTACCTTGCTTTTGTCCGTTTATTGCCTTTCATCCGTTTTATCGTTTCGTCCATTTTCACCGCTTTTCTTTCATTCTCATACGTTTTCATCCGTTTTAGACGTGTTTTTACGCTTTCATACATATTCGCCCTGCTTTCTTACGCTTTCATTTGTTTACATTTAGATTAAACAACTTAAACAAGTTAATTTTGCTTTAAACACATAGTTATTTAGTGTACTTTTGTTTATTATTTAAGTTGTGATTGAATTTGTCTATTTAATGGATACATCATGAGTATTTCAATAGGTTTTACAACGGATTTGAAAATATCTATGGTTGATCGAAGAAGCTATGCTTAAACAAAGCACAACATCTTCATAAACAAACAAGAAAGCTCAAACACATGTTACATCAGGGTGATATCACGTGTGGTATCACGTGTGATTTCACGTTGATATCATCGTGATATCACACATGATTCAACAAAATAGAAGAAGTCGACATATCCGTGATGTCACCCAAATGATATCAAATTCTCCTCTAAAAGTTGAACATCATGAGAATGAGATACATGAAAATTAGCAATAAAAGTGTGGTAGTTAGTAGTTATTCAAAAATCACAAGTGAGATTCAGAATATCACAGTGATATTGTAAAATCACAATGGATATTCAAAATATCACAAAATGATATTCGAATATCGCTTGTGATAGTCCCAAACATATGAAAACGTAAGAACACGGATGAAAATAAAAAGCAGATGAATACATATGAAAACGGATGAAACGTATGAAAGCATAAAACACGTCGAAAATGAACGAAACGAAAGAAACCGGATGACAACGGACGAAATGGACGAAACGTATGAATAATGGACGAAAACGTAAAGAAAGCATAAAACGATGAAAACGGACGTAAAATAGATGAAAACATATGAAAACGTATGAAAAAAGTATAAAAACGTATGAAAGCAAGAAAAAACGCGAATTAAAAAACGTTAAAACTTGCAAAAGAAAAAAATACGTTAATATATAAAAACGTGAATTAAAAGAAAAAAGACAAAAATAGTGAAGAAAAATAAAAGACAAAAAAAGTGAAGAAAAAAGACAAAAAGACAATAAAAAACACTGACTAGGCTTATCCATTAATCTTGGGTTAATCCCCACCATTAGATCAAACTAGATGAATTATGGTGATTTATCCCCAGAACACCAAAATAAGAGTAAGTAAAGAAAATTTCTCATCTTATAATGCATTTAAGTCTTTTTAAATAAAAATACTTAAAATTTAGTTTGTTTATTATAGAAATTCAATAGCTTATAAGATAAAAAGCATAATGTACACTATTTTAATACACACATTTAAAAGATAAAACACAAGTCTTACTAGAACAATAATACACACTACTTTAATGTTATTAATATAGTCAATGATTTAAATATATATAGTCGACAATAACCCATTAATAAATACAATTAATGAAGTTATTAAAATATCATTTACATAAGAAATACAAATTATCAAGATATTTTACAACCAACTTAAATATAATTTTCGAATTAAGTGTCATTACTAATACAAATAATGAAGACATTATACAAATATTCAGTTTCGAACTTAAACGGGTAAATGGCCAGAGCTCGAGCAGACATTTAAACGAAACAAGCCCGAATCAAGCATTGAGACAAACGAAAGATGCGCTAAACGAAAGACGAACCAAACGTAGTTACGTTAATTTGAATGAAAATTGCTAAATGTAGATGTAAAGGCTATGATTAAAATATTCGGATACATATTAAATGTTTGTACGTTCATTAATAAGTGACCACCTCATAATTTAACCACTCTCAACTTACTCTGCTTCAAAACTTATATTTCAATATATGAAAACTTGACAGGCTCAACTTTTGTGAAATCTCACCAGTGGGTGTTCATGGGGCGAATATCGTAATAAACCGAATCAAACTGAAAATAACCGAATCGAATCAGTAATTGAACCGATTTGCCAAAATCGAACTAAACCGAATAAAGAGTAAAGTCCAAAATACATCCCATGGTATTGCCCTTTGTCTCGCTTACATCCCTAAAATTTTTTGGAACAAAACCATCCCTCCGATTAGTAAAGTTGGCACAATACATCCCTCTGTTAGCAAATTGATTAATAAGGACTAACGGTGCACATATTTCTCGCTATCTCTTAACGAAAGGAAAATATTTGCACAGTTAGTCCTAGGACTAACGATGCAATAATAATTGCATCGTTAGTCCTAAGGACCAACGCTACTCCACCACCACCTACCACCCAACGCCACCACCCACCGCCACCTACCACCTCCACCGCCACCCACCGCCACCACCGCCACCACTACACCACCACCTCCACCCAACGCCACCACCACCCACTTCACGCCGCCACGCGCCGCCACCACACCACCACCTTCATCGACCACCATTCCGCCGCACCATCGCCACCACTACACCACCACCTCCACCGCGGGGGGCGTGGCGCAGTGGATGTGGCGCTGGGCGGTGAGAGGTGGTAGTGGCGCGTAAGGCATAATGGTGGTAGGCGATGAGTAATCATAGTCCTGTGACTAACGACACAATTATTTTATTGCATCGTTAGTCCTAGGACTAAGCGTGCAAATATTTTTCTTCTGGTTGGCGATAACGGAGAAATATTTGCACCGTTAGTCCTTATTAACCGAATTCTTCTGAGTGATGTATTTGCACTAAACTTTACTAACAGTATGATGGCTTTGTGCGAAAAAAGTTTAGGATGTAAAAGCGGACAGCCGACAAACCGCAGATGTATTTTGGACTTTACTCCCGATTAAATATTCGGTTTTCGGTTCGATTATAGTTTTATCTATCTAAACCGAAAATCGAACCGAAACCAAATTCAAATAAATATATATATTTTTTTATATTTTTATATTAAAAATTAAAACTCTTTCCTACTATAAATATAGCATTTATTAAGCTTGATTTTTTTTCTTTCTAAAATCTATCTAAAATCTATATAAATTAATGAAAAATTATTAAAATTACGTAATTTGATTATTCGATCGATTTTCGATTATTGGGGTTCAATTTGATTGTTGGTTTGGTTTTGATTCGATTTAATCAATTTGAATTTGGTTCGATTCAATTTTCGATTATACCCATAAAATAATTTTAACCAAACAAACCAAACCAAATAAAACGAACAACCCAATAACCGAACCGAATCTCACCTCGTCCAAATCCAATAGTACATAGTTATCGTTGGGCTATTCCCACCAACGAACACCTTGACAATAAGCCCAATCAAAACCTCTTACACTCTCATTTCCAAATTCCAAACGACACACTTATCAAGTTTTCTAATCTCACGAATCCGCAAACATGCCACTTGTCATCATTCCAACCAATCACAGTAAAATATCAGTAACTCACTTGCTAGTTGCTTCAACGTCCAAAAAACCATAAAAAAAATACAAAAAACTCTCCGACCAACACCATGGCCGGAAAATCACTTCCCATCTCTTTAAACTCACGTCCAAAACGATACCGTCCACCTGACACTTCACTTCATCATCATAAAAAACTCATTTGCATGGACTCAAACACAAACATAATAAATAAGAAACTTGAGTTAAGTTACAACTACAAGGTTGAGTTCTTGTCAGGTTCTAACGTTTATGTGAAGTTGCAAAGTTTAAGATTTGATAAGCACGAGGTTTGGAGGATAAGAAGTGATGTGAAGTCAGAGTCATATGAAGTGTCGAAGTCAACTGTACCAGGATCTTTTAAGTTTAAGGAAAGGTTGGGTGGTGATGTGGTGGATAGTGGAGATGAGTTTGATGATGAGAGTGGAGTGCCCTGGTGGGAAGAGTTTCCGAAACGATGGACGATTGTTATTTTGTGTTTTTCGGCTTTTCTTCTTTGCAATATGGATAGAGTAAGTTTTACTAATGTTTAGTTGTTTCTAGGGAGTGTTTGAGATTTCTTATTGCTTAGGATTTTGTTTTGGAAAAGCTTATCTGATTATTTGGCAAATAGTCAAATACAGTTTTTGCCACGAAAAAAGTGATCAAGATCTTAGAGACGAAACATAGTTTTGTGTTGAGACGTGCTTTTTGAAACGCAGTTTTGCAAAAGCATAATCAGATTAAAAATGCAATCAAAATCCCTATAGCCGGTTATCTACTTATTACGTTCTATAGAATAAAATATTTTTTGGTCCTTGGATAGAAGCAAACAGCTTATCATTAGCTAATTAATTGGGGTGAATTACGTAAGCAGTTTTATATATACAATATGAGAGTTGCTTATTTATCTGATTGTAATTATTTTACTTTTGAATTAGTAGAATTGCAAGACATCCAAACTGTTGTAACGGATGATTATCTGCTTCTGCTAGTCTCAAAAAGCATAAGCAGGTTGTAATAAGCAATCCCAAACATCCCCTCAGTTGAAAATAATTATTTGAATTGATTGCCTTTCGTGTTTAGTTAGTTAACATGAAATTTCTTTGGCATTCTGAGTTGTGGATACTGTATTATGTTGCACTAATATAACATCTTAAATAATATTAGGATTGCCGATATAGGTTTTTAGCTGTGATATTTGGAGAATTAGGATATATAAAATTGAATTACTGAATTATATTACTATATGTGACCAGGTGAATATGAGCATTGCTATACTGCCAATGTCATCAGAGTTCCATTGGAATTCTACAACTGTTGGTTTGATACAGTCGTCGTTTTTCTGGGGTTATCTTCTCACTCAGGTTTTCCCGAATGTCTTCCCTCATCTAGTTTCATTCTTGTTCTTTTCATTTGGTGCTAGATTATTATGAACTAAGTTGTTACTGTTGGGACCTCAAATGAATACTTGTGAAACAGTGTCAATGCTCACACTTATCTCTATAGCTTAAGTGGGCGAACAATTCTCGATGAGTCAATGAAGTAATTTTTTTATACTAAAAGTTGTGATTTAATAACTATATTGCTGTCAATGTTCTAAATGAGGTTGCCCAACATATGAATTCAAAGTAATTATCACTTTATTTACAAACTTCACACTAAATCCTGCTCGAAAGTATTCCTAATAAGTGTGTTAGAAACCATTCGAAGATTGGCTAATTCATGGAGTAATAGTATAATCAGTTTGTATATAAATGACGTCATAAAAGGATCAGTTGAAATGAGTTATACTACAAAATCACATGATTTATGAAACTGTATTGCTATTCAATAAAATTACCAGCAAGACTTGACGCGGTTGTGTACTTAATTAACGGTAATTGCTTAGATTGCAGGAGGCATTTGGGCAGACACAGTAGGTGGGAAACGTGTTTTAGCTTTGGAGTGATTTGGTGGTCTGTAGCTACAGTTCTTACTCCAATTGCTGCAAAGTTAGGATTACCATTCCTACTCATAGTCCGTGCTTTTATGGGTGTAGGCGAGGTATATATCCCTTCTCAATATTTGATATTGATAATCTTTTTTAGACTTTTTAGATCTCATAATTCTGGTGCTCTCTATCAGGGTGTGGCGATGCCAGCCATGAATAATCTTTTGTCAAAATGGGTGCCTGTTGCAGAAAGAAGTAGATCATTGGCTCTTGTATACAGTGGGATGTATCTTGGTTCTGTCACGGGCCTTGCGTTTTCACCATTCTTGATACATTCATATGGATGGCCCTCGGTCTTTTTCTCGTTTGGTTCTCTAGGGACAGTGTGGACTGCATTATGGTTAACTAAGGTATATTAATATTATCATGCTCCTACTTTTACTAAATTATAAATATTGATTTTGGAGGTTTTATGCATGAAAAATACACTTTGTGCGATTATTGACCCATTTGATCCTTTTTACATGTTTTCTTTTAAACTAATTTGATTGATTGTACTGTGGGACCCTTTAGAGATAAAACATAACCTTAATCGACCCATTTATAAATAATTGGGTCAAAATGGCCCACTGTATCTATTTAACTGTCAATTGTTTCCTCTCAGTTGTGATACTTACATTTTCATTTTTGAAATATTTTTCTGTCTTCTAAAATATATTGTAAATTTTAGGCATATAGCTCACCTCTTGAAGATCCTGATCTTCGTCCCCAAGAAAAGAAGCTGATCTTTCGTAATAGAGTTTCTGAGGAACCTGTTAAAGATATTCCCTGGGGACAAATCTTGTCAAAAGCACCCGTATGGGCTTTGATATCATGCCATTTTTGTCACAATTGGGGAACATTTATACTCCTCACATGGATGCCTACCTATTATAACCAGGTTAGTCTAGTAATCATGCAATTCAGATGTTCCCCTTAGTGTTTTAGGCAATTTAACCCACTTCATATGCTGAAAACATGTCTGCGTGACATTCACCGACACCATTATTAAGGAGCCAAGCTCAAATAGTCTTATTTAGAGGTGGCGAAAATGAAAAAGCAGGTGGTTCGCATAATAAGTCAAAACTGTGATGAGTAACAATGAATAACTTTTAAGTGCGGGTCAAAACAGGCCGGGTTGGGCTGACAAACCAACCCAATTATTTTTCTTCCCATATTTTACAGATGCGTAAAGTTTATTAATAAAACAATAAAATAACTTAGTTTATTTATGATGATAAGCAACATTGTAAGCATTTGAATACACAGTAGCAACATTTGACCCGTTTAACCCGATCAACCCATTTAACCCTTTTGTAATTTAAGTTATATTCCACCCATTCTCAATAGAATAGAGCCTGAATTGACATGCTTCCAAATAGATGGGTTGAAGTTTCCACCTCTAATTAATTACGTAATCAGGAAAAGTGATGTATGGTATGAAAGCAGTTGAGTAGTTTTATGTCAAATATAAAGTTATCAACTTAATGTCACTTTCTGTTTGTTAATAAACTTGATACAGGTACTGGGATTCAATCTAACAGAATCTGGGCTGTTTTGTGTATTGCCTTGGCTTACAATGGCTTTCTCGGCCAATCTTGGAGGATGGATAGCTGACACACTTGTGAGCAAAGGTTGGTCTGTCACCACAGTTCGAAAGGTATTTCTCATTGCAGAAAAATGTATAAGTGATGTAATGTTCTATTTGTTTTTTTTGAGTTACTGATTGTTCTACCCCAAACTCAGGTGATGCAGTCAATTGGTTTTCTCGGACCTGCATTTTTCTTATCTCAACTGAGTCATGTCGACTCTCCTGCGATGGCTGTCTTTTGCATGGCGTGTAGTCAGGTTTGTGCATAATTATTGTTTGATTTCGTTACATCTTACAGCTACATTATTATTTTGAAACAAAAAGAAATTTATATTCACTCATGAATGGACATTTGCTCATATGAAACAGGGTTCTGATGCATTTTCACAGTCTGGTTTATATTCAAATCATCAAGATATCGCCTCGATATTCGGTGAGCATTTATTCTCGCACACCTTTGGATTGACTAAAATATTATCGAACTTTTATAAGTACTCATGGAATTTGGTGTTCAACAGGGGTGTTGCTTGGTTTGTCTAATACCGCTGGAGTTCTGGCTGGTGTCTTTGGTACTGCAGCCACGGTTACATCTTGCAACATGGTACTCTTTTCTCTTTTCCATAAACGATATATATATTTTTATGAAACGAGTAGTCTCTTATGTAAGATTGCACCATGAGTCTCGTTCATGTGCCTTACAAGTTTTCTAAATACTTCTAGAAACAACTGATTGGGTTTTTACGTGTAAGGCAGGTCATTTTTTGTGTGGGTCAAAATGAGCTGAGTTCGGTCGACCCACAAACCACTTATATCCCATTTGTATGAATTAAAAATAGAATTTGGATTACTTTTGAACCCTCATGACTCGTTTGACCCATTTGACTCGTACTCCTTTAAGCTAAAATTTTAAGTTGACCAATATAAGAAGAAATAAAACACTACCCAAATTGAGTCAGTAATAAGTAGATTTGAAATTTTTGGCAAGCAAAACCGCAACCTGATAGTTTGATGTACCAAAATGTTGTATACAAATTATTTTCTTGTGTAATATGTTTTTATACCAAATTTGTGCATAGAGCGGGCCTATCTTCATTACTTGAAATTTAGACCCACAGGCGACTTGAATTTTCATTTCCATACCTTATAAACGAAATCCTTATAACTTGAAGAAACTTTACAATTGGTAACATTTGACCAGGTTCTTGGGACGAGGTCTTTGATGTGGCAATCGGGCTATATTTAGTTGGAACAGTAATTTGGAATCTTTTCTCCACTGGTGAGAAAATTATCGACTAAATGACATATATAGTTTGGTGCCACACATGATGAGGCAATTTCAGATCGATAAATTGGTGCCTGCATTTTTGAGGCTCGAGAAACAACTTTAGTACGTTTCAGAAGCTCGAAAATGACTTCTTAGTGCACAGAAATGGTGAGAAAACTTGATGCTGTAAATCACAATCAAATTTTTCAATAACCATTTCACTGGTGCAAAGATAGAAATATAGGAAGATTAGACACACATTTTGATAGATCTTGTATATTTTACGATACCCCATAACATGCAAAAGTATTTTAGCATAAATGAAATTTACGCTTTTGTATGTAATCTTGTACATACATGAGATTTCGTTTTACAAGGTCTGTTTGCTTTGTTGAAAGCTCATTGTGTACTTCCATAGCACTAGAGTGTTTGAGCTCGGTGAGGCTTCTAAACAGACTCGACTAATTGCTTAAATTTATCAATGTAAAGTTTTTATGTGATCTCAGCATCAATAAAGTCTAAATTGTGTAGGGAAGCTGCTTGTTTAGAACTATGTTCAATAAGTTTAATACTACGTAACATAGTTCAAAAAGTATCAATATAATTCCCAATAAAACAAGATTATTGAAAAATTTTTGTTGACTACATAATTGAGAAAAATTATGATTAGTTTCTGGCCTGTTTTGTCTTGCAAAGATAATGTCAATGTAAAAGTACAAGCATGTCATGTAAATGATACCTACAATCCAGTAAATTATAAACTCCGTCAACATGACATGAAGGAAGAAAAAGAAGGATGTCGCGGGTAACAAGTTGAGAAATCGTCATTATAGGGAGATCAGGTTTCAATCCCAAGGAGAAATACTCCACTCTATAATGCAGAGCCTGTTAATTGATGCGGCAATATCACAGCACTCGAAAGAAAACATGGAGGGTGTCCTGGAGTTGCTGGACTAGCATGCATATAACAATAAGTATGTGCAGACAATAAGACAGTACTTAGAAGAAAACATGGATGGTGTCTTGGGGTTGGTGGACTAATATGCATATAACAATCAAACTGTATTGTTTCGATTCGGTTCATCGATTAACTTATCCCATGAGATAATAAACTTAGTTTAATGTATCAATCATTTGAGGATTTATTGATAGGGATATGTGGCCATTTGTTTTGAAATGATTATATGACAGTAAATATAGAAAAAAACAAATGTCATAATGTACATCTGAAGTCCATAACCTACAATAAATGTGTTGGTTATGTTTTAAAATGGTCCATATATACAGGTGCGCATACAGGCAAATGTGACTGAGCCTACTTTGTACGGAACACCAGACCAGAGCCAGCCATATATAAACCACAACATGTGATGTCTCTTATTTCATTTAATTCCACAACTAGATTTTGTCCATAACCATTACAACATCCAACCACTAACCGCGTGTTATGGATTCCACAACAAGCTAACTATCAAATCAAACATGAAACATCGGTTTATTATTACAAATGTCGGAAACATGGTTATGAACAAGAATTCAACAAGAAACAGAATTAGACCTTGTTAAGGAAGAAGAAGAGTTGATAAACTCAATACAATCCTTCATTGCTTCTACACGTTGTGAATCAAACTGAGAACGGGAAATCTGTTTTGGTGTTCCTGAGGAAGATACCTTGGTGGAACCTCGTTTTCGAGGAACAACAAAGCACAGAACCGCCACCACCCAACTACCAACATGTTTAAGGTATCTCACAGGTGCCATGTATCTGCGTCTTCCACCATCAACCCTTTTGCTCGAATTCAGTTTGCAGGACATTGTAGCTCTCGTGTGTTAGCTGTGTGTTCGTACACGCTACACTGTGTGAGTTGGAAGAAGAAAGGAAGATGAGGAGATAAATAATGAAGTTCAGGATCTATATACAGTGTCTATTTATATTTCTTAGAATGGCAGCAAGAGGTCTTTATATCATATATAATGCATTGATGACTTGTAGGGTACACGGGTTTCTATGAAACCAAGTACTGTAGTAAACTAGACACAGAAATTAAGGTTTTCAAAGAACAATCAAACAGGATACACAAAATAATGGGACAACTATAGACACACCTAGCTCTTTGTGTTTTAAATGTTTTTCTATAATTGGAAAACTACTACTGATACCAAAATATGAAAACATCATCACTAAGAATACTTTCCACATCTCCAATCGGTATATCAGATATCCAGCACGGTAGATACAGTAGTATTTAAGATATAACAAGAGCACGTAGCTGAATGCCTCTACTTAATATACTAGTCATTAGGCATGACACATTACAAAACATATTCTCTACTCTCTGATTCAGGATCAAGAGGGGACCGAGGTAGTCTTATAAACTAAGCAGTGTTTACATATAGCCATATGGGGACCATAACATGCATCTTTTATTAAGGTCATTGTCTGACTATCTTCAGGCTCAGCCTATTCTATAATTCAATGGATAAACTAATAATCGGACTAGTGGAAATTTCAACATTCCCAGATAATATACGAAGTACAAGGAAAAAAATCATTATCTTTCTAACAGAACTATTGTAATATGATCAGGAAGATGCACCTTCATAGGAGTTAGGACTAAAATGAATTTTGCAGGTAAGGTTCAACAATTCTTAATTAACAGAACACTATGAAACATAATTAGACAGCACACTGGACCATTTTAATTTCACTAAACTCTATATGACATATGACCCGTACTGGCTGCATCCATAAAATCAGGATCAATGCTCAAGTTTATACAAGCCCACAAGAATCAAGCAGACAATGTGTTGCCTGGAAGCGGAACATTTTTAGTCAAGGTAATCCATGAACCAATGACAAATGTCATGCCAACCAACATTCTTAAAACGAAAAGCAAGCTTACCCCTATGTTAAGAGTTGGTACACAATGACCATACTTATACTAAACGGATGTATGAAAGTATGGTATTCCTTAGAAAGAAGGGCAAATAATTACACCTGCTTAACGGTATCTCAAATGCTCCCTAAGCCTGTTCAGAACTTCATTTTCATTGCAAATTTAACGTTTTTTTTACCCATGTTTAAAGGAATCTGGTACAAACACGAATAGCTATACTCTATGTAACAAGTTATTGTATTGACGAATATACAAGTAAATTGACAAATAAAAAGTACGCCGATGGATGCAATTTGCAGCTCTGTTCTTTTAACTGAGTAAAAACAACCAACACCACACCAGTATCTACATAAAGCACGGAAGTTACAGACTTGTAAATAAAACATGTACGTAAGGACATCTCCCATACAAAATCTCAAAGAATTACCACAACCACGATCAAAGTGACATCTTATGCCGTATATTTTATATTCTTAAAGGTCCCAGTAACCATCAACCACGGTTCACACAAAAGAAGCAAGTTGAGCAGCGTCAGACAGCGAAAATCAGATATAAACTTGATCACTCTATGACTACAAATCTACCATAACAACAAAACAGGACCCAAAAGTATCGAACCTCTATTGTAGCCAACTAGTCCTCATCCTTTACAAGCAACATTTCAGTACCGCAATCAATGGCACTATCCAAAAACTCCCTTAAATCTTCAGTACTTTCATATGGGTACGGAGATGAAAAATCACTATCCAAATTATACCAAACCCCGTTAATCCTTCTTAAAGAAACCCAATGGCGGCCCTTCCATATCCCGCCAGATCTTTCACAGGTATATTGAGTACAATACCCATCAATTTATTTTCAGGTTCATCAAGATCAATGGTAGAAGCTTTATTACGCCGATCATGCCAAACTACCCTCTTTCCCTTTCCTTCCACCGCAGAAATTAACACGTTTATATCATAATTACCTGTAAATGAGTTATGATGAGGCTTGAAGATGACGGATAAAGGTGTCCAGTGTCCTTTGTATGGATCATTTAAAACAAGCTGTTCAGCTATCTCATCCAGATGTTTTCGTGTAAATGCATTCTTTTCCTATCATGACGAAAAGAGAGAACTGGTTACCAACATTACTCAGAATCATAAGAGACTGATAATATATACAAAATAAAACTGTTTATCACTGCTTCAAATTCACATTCATTCAGTAACATGCGTAGATCGAATACCAGAAAATGATCCAAATAAGTAATTCAGCACTAGGTTGCTTCAGATGTGAGTAATTATATTGTTTCGATATTAGAGATACATTTTAGCTTTCGCCAGTTCTAAAAAAGGGGATACAAGAAGCAGCATGGATTTAAGATCCCGGTTTTGATAAAGTAAACCTTGCGCTCTTGATTACAGAAAACACGTTGATACTGCACAAAATCACTAGGCATATGATGATATGATCATAAAAAGGTACATTGCATGAAGTCTTTGACTTTAACAGTTGAACAACTTAAATCTAAATCCCCAGAATCCTAAGTAATCTAATTCACTAAGCGGTGATTGGGATTGCTTACGCCTTTGGGTATAAACAGAAGTAGATAATTAGCTGCCAAAAAAAAATGCTATGCAGAAAATGGTGTTTAGGTTTGCTTATGCGGTAACTAAAGGCATCAATTTAGATCAAAATGCTTATGAAAGGATTTAAGACGAATACCAATAAGAGCCAGATGCGCAATTTGATTAAGCAAAGCTTATTTATTTAACTGTCGAAAAACATATAATCTTAATAAGTTTGTTCTATCATAAAAATTCTTAACTCGCTTGCAAAACAAATCATACATCTTAACCTGCTTTTTGAAACTGCGTTTTCGCTAGGGAACACACAGATAATCACTTATTATAACGATTTCCAAAACACTATACACTGATTGTTTGCTCTTTGCAAACGCAGTAATCATACAATACAATCACTCCTAAAACACAATCACAAACACCTACACACCCCTTTAGCCTTTCCCCGTACAATCTTGATACGAAAAAATCCTAAGACAATCAGTAATAAAACTTAAACTAACATCAGGGGCACATCTAACAGCATAAAACTACAATATAACTATGCATAATTGGAAAATATGTAATACAAATAATCAACAAAAGAGTATGATCTGATTTACTTGGAGTGTTATAACGAATTATAGTTAACAGATGAAGTAGTAATTAAAAAATTGGAAAACCTGAAAGAGATTATTGAGAGCGTGTAAGAGGCAAAACTGTAACTTTTGTCTTTCGTGATATATCTTCTTTTCGTCTTCCATGAATGGTTTAGTGACTCAATTCTTGAAATGGAATTTAATCTAGGGTTCTGGGTTTCGATAGAGTGAACGATTTTACCGCGAAAGAAAACATTCACTTGATGTAAAAAGTGTGTAGAGTATAAAAAGAAAATGAAGAGCAATAAAAAGTTAGGTTGTAACGTATTCAAAATGTTATTTGTAAACTTTAATGTAAAGGGTTAAAACAATGTGTGTGTTGCTATTCGAACTCTAAATACACTATTTAAATCAAAGTCAAAGTTAACATTATCTTAAAAGTAGTTTTCTAGTGTTGTTAAAATAAGCGCAGCCTCCCACTCTAAGATTAGGAGGTAATTTGTCGAGAAATTTTTTATTTTATTTTTATTTTAGTGCTTATTAAAAGATAAATTTCAACACGATTCACTGATCTAATAATCGAAATTAACTAAAAGTTTCCCGTGATCATGTTAAATAACATGCCAAACACACTCTTTTCGACCAGCAAGACGCCAACCACCATACCACGAATACGCCATCTACATCAAGAATATCATTGAGTTAACGAATATACCACTGATAATCATTTGTGCTTTTATTTTTATTTTTTTACATGTATCATGGCCACAGAAGATTTTAATGGAGCCAATAACGCTTACGGCATGTGCGGAAGTTGTTCGAGCTGATTCGCGTCTATTGATATTACGATAATGATCGAGTTAAGATCACCGACAATATTAAACGTCAACACGATCACCTAGTCATTTAAAATTTAATACGTCAACCGTACATGTCTTTTCTTACATTTTCTTACCTTTTTCTTTCTTATTTATTTACATTTTTTTTTATTTTAATTCATGTTTTTTTCACTTTCACACGCTGCGTTTGCTTTCGAACGACTTTATATTTTATAAATTCCGCTTTCATACATTTTCGCTCGCTCACACGCTTCTCCGCTACACACGTTTCGCTTTCTTACATTGCCGTCCGCCGACAAGTAGCGCTTATACGCCGTCCGCTTCACACGTATTCTATGTTTTCACGCCATCCGCTTTACGCTTCAATACACAGCGTGATATTTCAATATCAAGCGATATTCCATCATGTCGATATTCTTATTATCACATATTCTATCAATTTGATTTTCGAATATCACCGCGATTTTCACGTTACAAACATTACTGAAAATCACTTGATATCTGAAAAATCACTTGTGATATTAGAATATCACGAATATCTTGATATTGAATATCACGAATCGCATGATATTTAGAATATCATTGTGATATTCAAGCGTCGGCGATCGAAACGTTTAAGCGACAGCGTAAAGCCGGACGAATATGTAAGCGTGTAACGGACAACGTATGAACGGCCGTGAAAGGGAGGCGAAGTGGATGAAAAGATGACGTATGAAAGCGGCGAAAAGTATGAAGTGAAAAAAAATGAATTAATAAGCGATAATTTAAAAGAAAATGTTAATTAAAAAGACAAAAAATGTAAATAAATAAGAAAGACAAACGAGAAAAGGCGTGGATTTAGGTTGATATATATTAAATCTTGGTTAATCTCGTATTTATCAAATTAGATGGATGATAAGGTTTGTCGTTAGTGGCGAAAATATGGTATGCAAAATAACTCATACTTTTTTTTGTTGCACTTGATTATGTGCTATAAACAATTGTACATTTATTATATATTTTTGATTTTTCAATGATTTTTTTATTTTGATTTTAAAACATGAATAAGCTAAATAGTGTTTGATAAGCTAAAATGAACTAATGAAAGCTTAATAATCGAGAATGAATATTTGAGACAATTTGAGATTAAAGTAGAATTGCAAAAGTAAAATAAATTTCTTATTAATGAACTTGAGTACATAAACTTGAATCGTGAATACAAAACTATATGAAAGCTTTTAAAAATACTTAAGAAATAGAAATTAAACACACTAAAACACTAAAAAAACTACACACTCTACTGTGAAGAAATCCAAGGGTATTTATAGTTGAGCTGAGGAGTTGAGGAAGCTTCAGGAATCTCTACATGTGCTTGTTTAAACTAATCTCAGCCTTTGATTATGCTTATTTGGCAATCCCATCATCACTTCTTCAATTTCGTCCATTATGTTAATACAAATAAGCCGTAAAAACGTTTATTTATATTTTACGATCTTCTAATGTTTTGTCGATAACAAACGTAAAATCATTTTAACGAAACAAATAAAATACGTAAATGGTTTGAACTAATAGTTTCTAACATATTCACATTTTCACATAAAACACTAAAACAAGTATAAGTGATTTTATGATTTTATATTACATATGTACAACAACTAGTGTTTACATATTTGGGTAAAATATACACATAACTAGTATGTAGTATATTGGGTAATATAAATGGGTAGAAACTTAAGTATCATAACCCATTGGGCAAATACATTGAATGTAGTTGGGTACAACCCAAAGCCCATGACCCATGGATCTTGACCCATAACCCATTGCATGACATCATGCTTATATCATACATGGATAATATCCATAACCCATGGTATTGACCCATACCCAATGTCTAGATACATTGAACCCTTGGTGAGCACTCAAGAGAATGTCTAGATATATTGAACCCTTGGTGAGCACTCAAGAGATACATTGTATCTAGCTAAAGACCCATGGATCAACCCATGACCCATGACCTATAACCAAAATACACATGGGTAAAGGGGAGCGTCCCACGGATCCCTAGCTTTACGCTAGCCGGATCCCTTGTGGGAGGGATCCGTGGGATCCGAGGAACAGTAGAGAATTTCCTCTATAAATAGAGAGCCATTTCTTCCTTTCTACTCGTCACTTAACACACATACTTCCCCAAGTATTCTAACCCTCTAACTTCATATCTAAGTGATCTATGTAGTTTGTCTTTTGTTTTTGTGTGATCTTCTAGGTTCCTCTTAAAGGCAAGATCACCACTTCTTGAAGACGAGCAAGCTCAAGTCCATGAGTTGCCATGGCCGTCATCATCAAGACAACTAAGGTTCTCTTGTTGATAGTTCTTACTTTCTCTATAGATGTTGGGTTGAAGGCATTAGTGAAGAATGCCGAAAGTGTCAAGATGAAAGCATTAGTGAAAGATGCCGATCATCCGTGTCAAAGCATTAGTGAAGAATGCTAAAGGTGTCAAGACGAAGGCATTAGTGAAGGGAGCCAAGCGTTGTGTCTAAGGCATTAGTGAAGGATGCCGAAGAATCAAATCGAGTCGCATTTGGGAAGAATGCCTAGGTCGTATAATCGATGAGGTGCATCGTTATACACATAAGTAATTGAACTAGGTGCTTAGCCTAGTACCTAATAAAGGGTAGGCGACGTAGTTCCTCCATAGTAATGGAACTAGGTGCTTAGCCTAGTACCTAATAAAGGGTAGGCGACGAGTGATAGGATTAGTTATCCTTGGTGTGAAAGAACGGTGGTTAGCCTAGCACCGTATAAAGGGTAGGCGACGTTATGTTAGGTGTGGTTCGCCTTGGTGTGAAAGAACTCGGTATTTAGCTTTGTCGGGAAAAAGGTTAAGCGATGTTGTGAAGGCTTCTCCGCCATAAGGAGTTGGTGTAGTGTTTACGAACTCTCGAGTAGGTGACTCGGGAGTGAAGTAGGGCAAGGAAGGTGTCCTTGTAGCCGAACCACTATAAATACTTGTGTCGTGGTGATGTGCTTCTTACTCTTTATCTTTCATTACACGTTTATATATCTATCTATCAACGTCCAACATAAACAACCAAATAGATTGACATAAGTCGATCTAAATATTTAAAAGGAAGTTTTAAATTGGTAAAACTATTCAACCCCCCTTCTAGTTTTCCACAATTGGCATCAGAGCTTCGTTACCAAGTTTTTTTTTTTGTATATTGTACTTTGAAAACTTGATACGATCCGTGTATGTTTGAAAACTACAAAGAAGGGAATTTCTTAAAACAAAAAGTCATGTTTTTAGAAATCATCATATGTTGGATAGTGATAGATCATTCTAACATTTTCCTTTGAGAAGTCTTCATACTAGGATTTGGGTATCTTAGAAGATCATGAAGTATTTCGTGTCCATGGTTTCTAAAACCATAAAAGGAATATAGCAAAGGATTGGGGTATCTTATAAGATCATGAAGTATTTAGCGTCTATGGTTTCTAAAACCATAAAAGGGATATAGCAAAGGTATGTTTTCTTAGTTACATTTTTTCAAAAACATGCTAAATTGCTTGTGGACAAAATGGTGATATATGCTTCTATCTTATAATAAGCATAATATGAAAAGTGTTTTAGTGATTTTTTCTTTGAAGTTTTGTTGTTAGATATCTTGTTAATCAAGCTTGAATAAAGGTAAAATGGGTAATATAACTTCACTAAAAGTCTACAAAGACTAAACCTTTCGTCTCGGTCAAAACGCACATTTTGTAATTCAGATCGATCCGCGGATCCCTCAGTTACATCGACGGATCCTCAAGCAAGGGATCCGTGGGATCCGTGATACGGAAACGATTTTTATGCAATTTCAAAATTCATAACTTTTTAACCGTAAGTCGTTAGAAGTCGTGCCACCTATCGCTTTAAAGGTATTTGAGTCTACTTTCATTTAAAATGATTTCATAAACTGATTCAAAATAATAATTTAGAATCATTGATTTATAATTGAAAGTCATTTTTGGTCATAACTTTTGCACAAACTTTTGATCTAATGGAGACGGATGTTTTCGCTTTTGAATAACAATGTGTCCTCTATTGAAAGTAAGGTTTGATCATATTTATAAATATAAAAGAAACTAATCAAGCTTGGTATACATGTTTATATTTAACACAAAGCGATGAAAAGAACTTTCGTATGCTATGCTAAATAATAAATTGTCTTCTTTGCATTACTTGATTATTTGCTTATCTCAAATAGCTTTTGTGCTTGTTTGATTGAATAGCATATGTGGTTTCCTTACCTTGCTATTCATTCTCTTGTTTGTCGATTTAGTAATATTCTACTAATCGATGTGCTATTTGAAGGAGTGTTTGGGATAACATCTAGTTGTGTCGAAATAGTTAGTTTAGATATTTAGATAAGTCATATAGGTTGAAAAATGTTTAAAACATATAACACACTAAATGGATTTTTGATTGAGTTTGTCATATGTGCTTATATGATTTCCTTTGTTCTTGTATCATTTTCTAAAAATAACAAGAATGTACATCGGATCATAACCTACACTTGTGTTGATGATGTACTCTCCCATTTTCCTTTTCATGATTGCTCTCCAAGCTTCATAGTAGGATTGACAACTTGATTATTTCATCCGATATACTCAAGTAAATTATTTTGCAACGCAAATATAATTTTCATATCCAAAGTCCAAACTCAAAGCTTTCCAACAACATATGTTGAACTATCTCATCCAACCATTTTTTGTTGTTTACCATATGGACAACTTTAAACTTATTTTTAACATGACGCCTTCGCCACCTTAGTTGTCTCAAGTATAATATTAAATGAAGCAAAGTATCATCATTGTTACTCTTGATAGGCCATTGTAGGAATATAAATTTTCCTAACTTGTGAATGAATCTTGGAGAACTTATTGCACTAGAAACTCAATTTGACCTAACGGTTGAATTGCTTCCTTGATAGAAGTTGGGTATGTGGAATCACCGTAAAATGGTCATGTTTAGCCGTAATTGAGCAACCGCTAGTATGATCTCATATTCATTCTCTCACTTGGAAAATTTATACTCCTATGTTTTCCTAAAGTAAGTTTACAATGGAAATACTTTGCATTGTCTTAGGATTACTAATCAAACAAGTTGTAAAATAAAATTTTCTTTAGTTAATCACAACCACTTGCCTCATCAAGCGATTATCTTGCTTTGATCGAGAAGAGCTACATGACTTCATGGGCGGTTGATTGTATGCTAATCACCATCCGTAATGACTATACATAGTTCATTGCTCGTTAGCCAAAACAACCCTATTATCTTGAACACCATCATCTACTATGCACACCATTGTTAATACAAACGATTTACTAATCTAGATCATAAATCTATTTTGAGCTTCTTGAATAATGCTTATTAAGTTTGATAAACCTATGTGTTACTTGTGAGCTAGATCTCATTTAATTGCTTATGCGCTATTTCACTGTGCTCTTAGTATGTTTTACTTGTATACATGTATACTTCATCAGAGATCATTAGCTTCTAAGTTCGATACTTAGAACAAACGCTCACTGTTAAGTAAAAATGTCCCAAATACCAGATCCCTAGTTTGTAACTATCCGGATCCCTCAAGTGAAGGATCCGTGGGATCCGGCGAATAGAAGTGGAATTTCAATCCTTTACACCTCAACCCTAGACTACTTCACACTAGCTTGAACTTAATACCTTAGGATCTCTTAAGTCCTTTTCATAGCTCATTAAGGATCACACTCAAAGTGCTTTTCGATCTATCGTTTCACCTAAACTCATTACTCTTTCGCTCTCTAGATCACTCATTATTTCTCACATGATCCTTCACATCTAGACCTAGAAATCTTTCGATTATGGAAAAATTGATCATAATCATCCTTACCTCAAAATTGGTCGAAATGGATCAAATTCTAGTTCTTCCACCTTAAAACCTTTAGGATCTTCTCCAAGACATTATCCTAAGTCACTATCTGATCACTAGGATCATCTAGCTCCATTTGACACTCTCAAGATTTTAGTGTCATCTTTTTCATTCATTGGTACTCACTGAAAGTTCCAATTTCTTTCATATAAGGCAATCATTAGCTACATCACTCATTGCCCTTGAACATTTAAGTACCCTTCCATTTAAAGACACTTAGAGAACTGAAACATTCAAAAGGTATAGGCTTTAGACCTTTCAAACATCACTTCTATCCTTTCCTAGTTGCCGAGAGCCGGATCCCTAGGATTAGCCTAGACGGATCCCCCATTGGTGGGAACCGTAGGATCTGGGTGACTGATTTATGTCAACTCTTGCTCGAACAATCATTTCAAGCTCATCTTGCTAACTTGAACACTCCACCTCATCCTAATTAAATCTCTAAGGTTGACTCTTGTGCATGCTAATCATCACATTCCAAAGGATATTAGAGACTTAAGTCTTGAATGAACTTGCTAAATCCTTCCCTTTATAAGTCATCTTGCTAGAATCCCTTAGTCATCAAACACAACATAATTCTCGAGATTTAGAAACCTTTTCCTTAGTCATTTCATCATGAGGAAAGCTCCTAGTGCTAACTTATCCAACCAAGAACCACCCAAGAAACTTGCTCGTTGTGTACGAAATTTCCACAACCGAATCATCTCCGGTTAAACCCACAAAACTACCAATACCAAACACCACCATACCTCCTAGGCCAAACAATATTATCTCCACTAAACCATCACCATTGGTTCCTAGAGCTATTTCATTTACATCCCCACTATCATCACCATATCTCTACAATTTAGAGGACTTGCCTCCTAGGCCGTCTCATCCGCTTCGCCGACAACATTCTCCTCATTAGAGGAATAATGGTTCAAAATCAAGGTGTTGAGTCAACACTCTGCTCGCTTCCTTTCTCCGTTTCCATCATATAATCCCATTTGGATTATGAGAAATCTTCAAAGTCAACCACCCGATCATATGGAAGTTGACACTTCTCTACCACCACCATCATTCTTGGTTGAGTCATTCTCAAATGTACCTCCACCAATCCTCCATCGTTTGAAGCTCCATTAAGCCGCTTCACTTGATCCTTCGCATCAAGCTATTTCATTTCTTCCACCACCACTACTAGCCATGACAAAGATTGCTATCATTGTCAACATGTTGAAAGTTTGATACATGAAGTACGAGAAGACCAACGTTTCATGTTCTATCATCTCCTCGAGCGTTTTGACGAGATTAAACCTAAACATAACTTGAGCTAGAAGATTTTAGTGGTGTCCTAGCATCAAGCGTTAGTTGGTCTAGAAATTCCTAGTCATGTATTGTCTATTTTCTTAGTTTTAGAGTCATGTATATCATAACTCTAGTTTTATTAAATGGAATTATATGCTACTTGTTATTTTTTCGAGCATATGATTACCTTGTATTCATATCTCATTTTGTGATAACATTACTTGTTATATCACCGTTCTTTGAAATTAATCGCCTACTACGGATCCTCAAAATTGCCTAGACGGATACCTACTAGGAGGAACCGTGGGATCCGTGAGAGAAAACTATTTTTCTACTAACTTGGATCACATATGCAGTGAAATTGTGCATTATACTTGTTTTCTAACCTTTGTTTTGTAGTTATTCAATCTACACTTGAAGCCTTTGACACCCTAAAGCCGTGGGGAGCTTTGTGTCAAAACAATACATTGCAAATTACTTGCAATATTAGGATTACATTTCTCGACATCCCTTGCAAAATTGCAATCATCAAGGGAGCACATTCATTACTTAGACGAAATCTTTTGCAAACTTAGTTGCAAACAAACTAGATTAGTATTACTTTCTTGACGCCTTACCTAGGGATGGACTCGTCAAGGGGAGTAAAGACGAGATCCTTTCCGTTACTTGCTCTCACCTCTTTTTATTTCTTCCACATGTTTTCTTCAAAACAATGTGTTGCTTTTTCAAGGCTCTTTTGTTTCGACAAAAGGGAGAAGAAAGTAAAACTACAAATTCAAACTTTACAATTTTAGCTTTTCCTTAAAATAATTTTATGTTTTGTCATCAACAAAAGGGAGATTGTTAATACAAATAAGTCGTAAAAACGTTTATTTATATTTTACGATCTTCTAATGTTTTGTAGATAACAAACGAAATCATTTTAACGAAACAAATAAAATACGTAAATGGTTTGAACTAATAGTTTCTAACATATTCACATTTTCACATAAAACACTAAAATAAGTATAAGTGATTTTATGATTTAATATTACATATGTACAACAACTAGTGTTTACATATTTGGGTAAAATATACACATAACTAGTATGTAGTATATTGGGTAATATAAATGGGTAGAAACTTAAGTATCATAACCCATTGGGCAAATACATTGAATGTAGTTGGGTACAACCCACAGCCCATGACCCATGGATCTTGACCATAACCCATTGCATGACATCATGCTTATATCATACATGGATAATATCCATAACCCATGGTATTGACCCATACCCAATGTCTAGATACATTGAACCCTTGGTGAGCACTCAAGAGAATGCCTAGATACATTGAACCCTTGGTGAGCACTCAAAAGATACATTGTATCTAGCTAAAGACCCATGGATCAACCCATGACCCATGACCTATAACCAAAATACCCATGGGTAAAGAGGCGCCCCACGGATCCCTAGATTTACGCTAGCCGGATCCTCTGTGGGAGGGATCCGTGGGATCCGGAACGAGAGAGAATTTCCTCTATAAATAGAGAGCCATTTCTAGTGTCGGATGTGTCGTAAAGTACATTATTGCCCTTAATTGTGGTGATTTTTGGACGGGTAAGTTTTTGGAAGAAAGGTGAACAGTGAAAGTTGTTTTAGGCGCTTGGGTTTTATTGGGTTTTATATTCGATTTGACTTGTTTTGACTAGTGGGTAAAAGAAGGGAAGGGTCAATTGGTTTTGGCTAGGGTCGTAGTGATATACAAGGGTTCAAAAGATTAAAAGTGGTTGGGGTCGGGTTATTTATTTAGGTTTTTGAAAGGTTAAAAGGGTTTTGAACTTAGAGATTTATTTAGGATTAAAATTGTGTTTTAAGGATTTTAAAAGGAATAAAAGTGTAACTTAGGAAAAGTGAAAGGGTATTTTGGGTAATTAGGTAAAAGGGATATAAGGGTGTGTTTTGTAATCTGGGAAAGATGAGGACCAAAAATGACATATTTGATATTTCGTGGTAGAATTTGTCATTTTGCCAAAGTTAGAGGATTGATTCATAAATTCTTCAAATATGATCCAAGCTTCCAAAATCATCCTTGAGCATTCAAATCTTTAATTTCACTCAATTTGATTTCCGGCTCCAGCCTTTTGCACTTTATTTCTTCTCGTGCTCGCTTTTTGTCGATTTGTCTTTTTTTGTGTTTTGTCATATCCGTACCTGCACATGCATAAACTCAAGAAACAAACAAATATTAGGCATTAATGGCTTATTTCCGGTTATTTTGGGCCTGTTTTGATCAAGAAAAGGTATGTGTTTTTACACATACCAATGCTCGTGATCTCGCCTTAGAGAAGGACCTATATGAGAATCACAACAAAATAAAGAAGAACTAATGTCTAGATCAAGTGATCATAGGTTAGAAAAATGTAAGAATATGTGAGAGAGTTTGTAAGAAGAGGGTGGGTTGCAATGAAGAAATGACTCTCTATTTATAAGAAATTTCTTGCTATTGTTGCACAGATCCCACGGATCCCTTGCCTGAGGGATCTATCTAGTGTAAACAGAGGGATCCGTTAGATGCTTATGTTTGCCCATGGGTTTTTGGGTTATGGGTCATGGATCATGGGTCATGGGTCCTAGACTTTGGACCATGGGTATCTAAGTAGATACAATGTATCTAAAAGATGCAATGCATCTAGACAATGGGTTATGGGTTAACTCCATGGGTATGGGTCATGGGTTATGATTTTACCCATCCTAATAAACTATTACAATAAATGAATTATTATAACAATTTATATTAAATGGCTATATATGTAGATGCTTTACAAAAATAACATGTATCCTTATAATTTACTTATGATAACATTATATTTGTTATCAACAAAACACAAAGAGATCACTAAATATTTATAAACGTTTTACGGTTTATTTGTATTAACAATCTCCCTTTTTGTTGATGACAAAACATAATGTTATGATGAGTAAAACTTAAGATTAGATGTATGTTTTGAAAGCATAAGTTTTACTTCTTCCCCTTTTGTCGAAACAAAAGTGACCCTAATGAAGAAATAAAGTGTGGAAAAATAGTCCATGTATCTCTAACTCCCCCTTGACGGTAGCTCCCCCTAGAATAGGGCGTCAAGTGAGAAAATATAAGAACCTACAAAGAAAACGTTAGTAGTAACATGCATAAATAATCTTGTGATTGACGAGAAACAAGATTGGGATCCAAGGTATGTAAACAAAGCCTTGTAATAAAATAACAAAATGTAGTGGTATATATGCCACATACAAACATGTAAAACTAAGAACAAGGTTTGTTCTTTAAAATGACTCAAAAGAAAAACTAGAGAAAATAGTAATATTATTCTTTCCATTCTTGCATAAGGTTAGTGATGGAGGTTTTGGTGAGTGATGATGTTGATGCGATCAAGTATGTGATTAAGATGAATCGCATCATTTCCCTAATTTCTATTGCAAGTTCCTAGTGGATTGGCAATGTTCACAATGTAAATGATGTGGGTAATATGTGTGGAAGTTTTCCGGTTAGTTTGATTTGTGAGATGCGAAAGTTGTGGTGGAAAAGTTGGAAAATATGGATCAAAGTCCGAATGTTTGAAGTGGTGGTGAAAAAGAACCTAGATGTTCTTGTAAGAGAATGGGAGCTAAAGGTGGTGAAGTTACAAGGTCTTTGTAAATTGTGTTTGGAGATGTGGGAGGTGTTAAAAAGACTAGTTCTTTTGGGTTGGTTTGTTGGGATCTTGTTGGAGTCTTAAGGAGTTCCAATAGAGTGACTTTAGGTGGAGACTTGATGGGTGATGATGGTGGTGTGCTTGTTGTAGATGAGGGAGGTGCTACTATGGAACCATTTGGTGGTGAAAGGGTAGTTGGTGAAGAACTATTTGACAATGTTTTTGCTAAACAACAAGGCCGGATGCTAATCCGTGCGGTTTTTCTTGATTGGGGGGGGGGTGGTACTACGGAAGGTGGTAGGATAAAATTTTGGATTTCTTGAAGAGGATTGTTTGCACTAGGTGATCCATCTATGTTAGAGGATCTTTTGGATGACATGATGATGGTTGTTTGTGAGGTTGAGAGTGATGAAGATGCAAGCATTTTGGGAACCTTATTTATAGAGAAAATAATGCAGAGTAATGAATGCTTGACCCAAAATGTGGACTAAAATCTAATGATTAGATATGAATTTAAGGCACGTGATCATGAGAACACAAGCATTAAGTAACATACTCATTAGTAAAAAGGATAAAATGATGAAAATATAGAGGTGTTTAGCCAAAATGAGAAAAATAGAAGAGAATTCAGCTTCTGTCTCACGGATCCCACGGATCCTTCCCTTGAGGGAACCGTCCAAATTAATGTTGGGATATGTGGTACGGTGATTTAGGCGCTTAAAATTTTCTTTTGAAAATATTTGTGCCTAGTGTGTGCCTTAATGCAAACCATTTGGAGTTGCGGTTATCTCGACTCTAAAAGACAAGGAAAATAGACTACAAGTAAAAAGCATACTATTATGTGAGATAACCCGAGTGCTCCTAATTCATTGTTGCTTTAAATGAATGTACCCGAAAACACATATTAGTTATGTGTTCCTTTAGCATTCAAAAGACATGAGATGCAATGAAACGGGTTTTACTTTGTATTAATAATGAAAAAGAGGTTTGTCCTAAGCGTGAGAAATAACTTTTATAAAATGATACAGAAGAAGTATCTTTAGAAAATATTTCGAAAATGTTTCTCGCTTGAAGAAAACGTTTATCAAAAATATGAAATTATGTGTTGTAAATAAAACTTACTTTGGGTTTTGAAAATTCCCGTATTGTTTGTGAGTTGTGTGTTGAAATAGAGATCCTAGACTTAGAAAAGAAGAAGGATAGTGTTTACATACCTTGTAGAGTAAAAAAACCGACACGACGAGTGTTCCATAAGACCAAGATCAAGACGAAGCAAGTTGAATTGTTCCCGCTTCAACGGTTTGGTGAGGACGTTGGCTATGTTGTCTTTGGATCCTACCTTCTCAATAGAGATGTTCCCTTTGAACATTGTCTCTAAGAAGTGATGATGAATCTCTATATGCTTGGTGCGATAGTGCAACACCGATTCTTGCTTAAGTTGATGGCACCTTTGTTGTCACATAGAATGGCTATGTCACTTAGATGAACCATAACGCTTGTTTCAAAGTACATACACATACTTGATATGGCCAATGCCTCTTTTCGATCAATATAATCACATCCCATGGTCAAAATCGATCAACATAATACAATAGTTTCTACAATAGTTTCTACCCCGCACTTAGGATACCATAATCCTAATTGAGTCATTCCTTTAATGTATCTAAATATTCTTTTGACCGCTTATAGATGTGATGTTTTAGGGTCTTCTTGAAACCTAGAACATAGACAAACACTAAACATGATATCCGCCGACTAGCCGTAAGATAGAAGACTACCAATCATGCCACGGTATTTTGTGTTATCAACGGATTCACCGTCTTCATCTTTTGTAAGTTTAGTGTCGGATGACATTGGTGTTCTTATAGGTTTTGACTCTTCTAAACCAAATTTCTTTAACATCTCTTTTATGTATTTAGATTGATTAAAGAAGATACCATATTCTACTTGTTTGATTTGTAGACCAAGAAAGAAACTTTATTCTCCCATCATACTCATCTCAAACTCGTCATGCATGATTTTAGAGAAATCATCACACATGTCTTGACAAGTAGATCCGAATATAATATCATCCACGTATATTTGAACAATAATTATATGTGATTCCTTTTTCTTAGTGAAAAGTGTATTATCAACTAACCCCATGGTGTAGTTGTTTTTGATTAAAAATGACTTGAGTCTATCATACCAAGGTTTTGGGGCTTGTTTAAGACCGTAAAGAGCTTTCTTTAATTTATACACATGTTTAGGTTTTTCGAAATCAATAAAGCCCGGAGGTTGAGCTACATAAACTTCTTCATTAATAAAACCATTTAGAAAAGCACTTTTAACATCCATTTGAAAAACCTTAAGATCATTAGCACAAGCATAAGCAAGAAGTATTCTTATAGACTCTAATATAGCCACGGGGCATAGGTCTCATCAAAGTCTATTCCTTCTTGTTGATTATACCCTTAGGCAACGAGTCTAGCTTTGTTTCTAGACACTACTCCGTTTGCATCTAACTTGTTTTATATACCCATTTGGTTCCTATTATGGTTTGATTACTAGGTGGAGGGACAAGTGTCCAAACATCATTAGAAACAAATTGATTTAACTCTTCTTCCATAGCCATTACCCAACTTTCATCTTTTATGGCTTCTTGTGTATGGTTGAGACAAAACAAAATAACCTACTTTGGTTTTGGACTTGAGACCTTAAAGTTCTTTCATTTAACTTTCCTATGACCTTATCTATGGTGTGATCTTTAGATTCTTTAATATTGATGATTTTATTGTTTAATGGTTCATCTTCTTTGTTTTTATTTTCTTTACTTCTATGGCCTCGCTTTCGACTATCTCGTCATCGACAAGAGGTAGGGTAGGTTTGGGTGGACTCTCATCAAATTTTACGTTTAATGACTCTTCAACCTTCATTGTTTCTTTATTTAATAGACATAAGCTTTGCTATTAGGAGAGTAACCTAAAAAGATACCTTCAGTTGATTTAGGATCAAATTTAGTAAGGTAATCTTTGGTGTTAAGTAGAAAACATTTGCTACCAAAGACTCTAAAATGTTCTAACGTAGGCTTTTTGCGTCGAAGTAACTCGTATGGAGTTTTACCTAAAAATGGTCTAATTAAGACTCGGTTAAGTATGTACGTTGATGTATCAACGACATTGCACTAAAACTTTTGAGGTATGGATTACTCATTTAACATGGTGTGACTCATTTCTTATAGGGTTCTTGATTCTTAGGAAAGAAACCAATTATAGTATTTGGGTAACTCAAATTTATTAGATTTGAATCCCCGGATCGTTCCTAGCGAAGGATGAATGGAGTTGAAAACTCACGTCGCGTTATTCGGGATTTGATTGGTTAAAAGGGAATTTTTAGTGATTTCTAAACTACGAGGCAAGGAAAAGTAATGGGAAGCAATAAAAACTACTAAATCTATGGTGCAAACAAGTACTATCAACTAAGTATGCAAATTAGACTAAAAAGCAAATTACTTAATTAACTAAACGTATACTAAAATGCAAATAATTCTATATTAACTCCTAAAAGTGAACTAATAATTTTATACAGCTAAGAATGTAATTTGAAAATTATATAAAATTTAAAACTAATTTTTGGATTTTCTTGATTTTATTTGAATTAAAACTATTTTTGTACTTTTAAAATTGATTTAAAAAGCTAGAAATTATGAAAACTTACAAGAAAATTATAAAACTATTTTTAAAAATCTAAATTAACTAAAAATAATTTTAAAAAGCGAAATTATATTTTTCGACTTTTTCTCAATTTATTATGAATTTAAAACTAATTAAATCTAAGAAAATGTCTAGAAAATACTAATTTAACTAGGAAAATCTGGAAAAATAACTTTTTATGACTTTTTGATTTTTATAAACCTAAAAAAATTAAATTTATATTTTTGTGACCTTTTTCCGATTTATTTAAATTAAAAACTATTAAAAAGTGCTCAAAACTTATTTTAATTCTAGAAAAATAGCAAATGGTTTTGGAAAATTATGAAAATCTACGAAACGTTCTAAATTATATGGAGAATCTATGAAAATTATTAAAACAATTAGAGATCATAGAATAAGCACTTGATTATAAATTGATATGAATATGTTAAATGGAAATAAGCCAAATGCACTAAAAAGCTACCGAAGCTACACTAAGTTCAAATTAACGAAAACTAACCTAAAGCAATCTAATGCAACTAATTAAGACCAAATAAGCACAAGCTAAAGGTGAAAAGCATAAATCCAAGTCCTAACAACAATTAGCCAAACATTACGATCCTCCTACTTTAAGTCGATCTAAAATCCTACAAACAAGAGCTTATTGAACAACACAAATTGGGAACTTAAGACAACCTATCAAAGACTTTATAAACCAAATTTGAGCTTATGAGGGCTGTTTGAGCTCTTTAGAAGCTCTAGAAAAAGCTGTGATCAAACTCAGTGTAAACTGATATGATGACACAGGGCATCATTTTGAAAACTGACCTCTTTTAAGCACTTGTTTGACTGATTTAGAAAATTCTTAAAAAATATAAAAATAGCTAGTTAAACACCACCAACCAGAGTACCTAAATCCAAAATTGCAAATGATTTGGACTGATAATGAAGATTTTAAAAATGTATAAGTGGCAGCAGTTGGAGAATGATTTGACAATTTTTACTTTTTGAGAAAATCTTTCAAGTTGACTTTGGTGAGATTTGACAGATTCTATTTGATTCTAAATGATGTTTTAAGATGAAATGACGCCGATTCAAAAGGTAACCGGTGGTTCCGAGTTTTAAGTAACCATTTTTGATTACATAAACCTTTTTTTGAATAGCACGCTTAAATTATGCAACGTACACTAATCCTACACCTATATGCAAGTTTATGCAAGCTAACACTAACTGATGTGAATGCAAATTAGGATCAAAGTTAAAATTGACTTTTGAAAGTATGCAAGTGCAATTTTATGACTAAACTCAACTAAATGCACCTAAATGAGACTGAAACAACTGTGATTGAAGACTAACCTGACCTCTAATGCAAATTTGACTACTAATCCAAACACTCTTATAGAGACTGTTATGCAAATTTTTCTATGCAAACTTATGAATCGAGCTTATCAAACTCCAATCTCAGATACAAACAGCTAAATTAGACCTTATTGATGCATTTTGCCAAATCTAAATAGACTTGAACCACAAATTCCAAATGATGACAGATTAACTCAGATAATGATGCAGATTTGATAAGTAAGCCAACTAATGATCTAAACTAACTCAATAAGCTACAACCAGATTCTAATAAGCTAAACAAGCAATTATAAGCTAAATTCAATCAGTACTTTAACAATGAAACATAAATTATGCAATTTAAGCTAAAAATTAGAGAAAACTCAACTTTGGATCCTAACTAAATAAGATCACCTATTTAAAGGCAGCTACAAGCTCCTAGCTTATAAATAAGCTAGGTATAAGTCCATCTTGCCCCTTCCATTGCACGCAACTTCCTCAAGCTTTCCACAATTAAGCAAAGGTACATAGTTTGACTGTTTTTGATTGATTTTGTGTGTTACTGATTATAAAACTGAAACATAACTTATAATAAGCTATATAGAGCTTATATAAGCTTATTCTAACAGAAAACTAAGCTTGATGAAGATTGTAAACTGATTTGACATGTTTTTTTATTTTTCAATGATTTTTTGTATTTTTTTGTGATTTTTGGATTGGAAAAGAAACAAGCTGAAAGTAAAAGTGTAATAAGCTAAGTAGACTTAAACAACAACTGATAAGCAATTATGGATGATTAAAAACAGTAACTAAGAGTTTGAATAAATTTATACAAAAAAGGTAATTCTCATTAACTAGAAACTTGAATACAATTCAAAAATCAGAACTACAATTTACTTAAAAGCTTGAAAAACATTTAGAAAATGAAATTACACCTATAGTTACACCTACTAAATCTACACCTCCAACTGAGTGAAAACGGGGTCTATTTATAGCTGAATTGGAGCATCAGGAAGCTTCAGGAAGGAGAGGATTTGTGCTTCTTTGATTGAATATCTATCCTTGATCACATCCCATCAATCAATCAATCTCAACCCTTGATTCCCCTTGATGACATACCTCTGGCCAATCATAGCTCACCTTGGCACACGGATTGCCAAGGTGGCATTCCACATGTCAGCAATTGTCAGAAGAAGTACCAATAATGCCCTTAATTGCTGTAATTGTTGTACGGCTATTTTAGGGTTTATGTAATTTGGGGGTGAAATTTGGCGCGGGGTAATTTTTGGGATATTTTATTCGGTTTGACTTTATTTGATCGGATAAAAAAGGTTGGGGGTTCATGGGTATTTGACCAGGGGTTCATTTGGGTTGTAAGGTTCAAATGGGTAGTGTTGACTGGTCAGCTTTTGGGTAAAAGGTTAAAATGGTTTTTAACCTTTAACTTTTATTTAAGGATTTTAAAATGAAAGGTTTTATTTTCTTTAAGGTGTAAAATAGTGAAAATTAAAGGGTAATTTGGTATTAAGGGACACAAGGGTATATTTTGCACTTGTAGGAAAGATGAGGCACCGAAGTTGCCATTTTTGATATCTTCAGGGTAGAGTTTGTCACTTTTGCAAACTTGAAGGACTGAATCCATAATTTCTTCAAAGTTGATCCAAACTTCCAAAAATCATCCTTTGAGCATCCAAAACTTCAAATTCGCTCAATCTGATTTCCCGGCTTCAGCTTTTGCACTCTCTTTCTTCTCGTGCTCGGTTTTTGTCTCATTTGTCTTTCTTTTGTGTGTTTTGCCATATCCGTACCTGCACATGCATAAACTCAAGAAACCAGCAAATATTAGACATAAACGGCTCTTTTCTAGTTATTTTGGGCCTGTTTTGGTAAATAAATGGTATGTGTTTTTGCACATACCAGTTCTATTCTTTCTTTCAACTACCCCATTCGATTGTGGAATGCGAGGAGCTGAGAAGTTGTGAGTAATTCCATTAGCGTCACAAAATGCTCCAAATTGCACTTCATTATCGAATTCCCTACCATGATCCGTTCTAATAGACACTATAGGACTTCCTAATTGTCTTTTGATTTTCTTACTTAATATTTCAAAGTAATCGAACATTTTAGTTTTATTCTTTAAAAATTTAGTCCATGTGTACCTAGAGTAATCATCCACTATAACCAAAGTGTAGTAGTTGCCTCCATAACTTTGTATAGCGGACGGACCAAATAAATCCATGTGAAGTAATTCTAGACACTTAGTTGTAGAGACCATATTTTTAGCTTTGTCACTAGCATGGACTTGTTTACCTACGTTACAAGCATCACAAAAGTGATGTTCATATTTTAGTTTTGGTAGATCTCTTACTAGATCTTTGGATGATAGCGATTGAAGAAGTCGCATATTGGCATGACCCAATCTTCGATGCCATAAGGTCGAAGTATCATCCATAGAAGTAAGACAAAGTTTGTCTTTAGGTTCATTACCAATTTTAATGACATAGACTCCATGTTTCCTAATTCCTCTTCATATAGTGATACCGTTTTTCAATATCTTACTACCGGTTTCATTAAAAAGTACGTTACACTTCTTATCACAAATTTGTCCTATACTTAAGAGGTTAAAGTTTAGGTTTTCTACGTGACACACATCGTTAATGGTTAGAGATTTGTTAGAAATCGTACCTTTACCGATGATTTAGCTTTTGCTATTTCTAAATACCACATTTCCTCCATTGAAGGATTCATATATGGAAAATAAATCTTTATTACCGGTCATGTGCCTCGTGCACCCGCTATTCTTGATCCATTCATCCGGATCTAGGTGACCTTTAAGCACACCTAAGAAAACAATTAACTCAAAATTTTGATCCCCATTTTTCATGGGTCCATTAGTGTTATACATTTCATTCATGTTAGACATATATGGAAAAGGTGAGTATGCATTCCATGGTGCAAAGTTTTGAAATGGAAACCGTTTTGCATATTAGAGTCCATCCCATTTGATGGTTACTTCTCGAATAAACATTATTAGGTCTCCTTATAAATGTGTTTGGTTTTGAAAATGATGGACCTTTGTTTCTTATAAAACTTTGATTTTGTCTTGGAGGTGGTTGTCTAACAGTAACATGAGTTGGTTTCCTTTTATTAACAATACAAAAGTCGGTTCTAGATGAGGAAGCTATATTATTACTACTGTTTGCTTCAGTAGACCCACGGATCCCTGGCTTTACACTAGCCGGTTCCCTTTTTGTGGGATCCGTGGGATCTGTGACTACAGTGACTTGTTTTTCTATTGCTTTGACGAATTGTGTTTCTTTGTTTTCACTAGTTGACGCATCAAGTTGCTGAATACCTAATCCTTTTTGGTTGTTTCCAGTTTTAACACTATCTAATATCATATCAAGAGTATTAGTACTCATTCTAGCAATCTTAGAATCTAGATGATCAACTAGTGTTTGAAGTTGAACATAAAGCTCACATTCCCCACTTGCTATCTTCCCTTTTCTAAACGTTTTAATTTAGCTTTTAACTCAAAGACTTCCTTTTCTAAACGTTCATTTTGGTTTTTCAAAAACTTGTTTTTGTTAATTACTTTTAAACTAATTTTGCAAAGTTTATCATATTCATGATGCAATGAATCATTATCTAATGATGAGCTACTATAGTATTCGTGACATACCTCGTCATTTTCCATGAGACAAATTTCTTCGTCCTCCTCCTCGCTCATTCCCCACGAACCACTTACGAACGCTTTTTGTTCGTCACGTTTGGGACACTCACTAATAAAGTGATTGGGGTCCCCACATTTAAAACAAGCGTGTTCATCCCTTGCTTTCTTGTCATCTTTGCCTTTTCGAAACCCCTTCTTGTCGTCATATGGTTGCTTGACATATCTTCCCTTTCTTCTAAAGAACTTCTTGAAGTCCCTTACTGCCATGGCATACTCCTCGTCATCACTATCCGAAGAGGATTTTTCTTCATCGCTTGAGACCTTCTTAGCTTTTAGGGCAAGAGATTTATGCTTCTCTTTCTTCTCTTTTGAGGCTTCAGAATCTTTAGCGAGGACAAGCTCATAGACCTTTAGATTGCCTATGAGTTCATCAAGGGTGAGGATTGACAAGTCTTTTGATTCTTCAATTGCCCACTTTAGATCTCCACTTGGATGGAAGCGCCCTTAGATATCTCCTAACATGATTACGACTAGAGAAAGACTCATCAAGTGATTGTAAAGATGTAATTATAGTATTAAAGTTAGCAAAAGAATTATCTATAGTATCTTCATCCGATATTGAAAATTGTTCATATTGTTGAACAAATAAATCTATTTTATTGTTTTTAACTAGTTGATTTCCTTGATGAGTTACAACTAAAGAATTCCAAATTTTTTTAGAGGTTTTAAGCATGGAAATTCTTTCGAATTCCTTTTTGGGTAAAGCATTATATAAAACCATTTTGGCTTCACTATTTTTGGAAAGCTTTTTCTTATGATCATCGATGAGTTGATCATGAGGTGTGTTTACTAAATTTCGGTTTCATCTTTTGTAGTGGCTTCAAAATCGCCTTCAACAATGATGTACCAAAGATCAATATCTTTTAACTTCACATACGTTTCTAATCTATTTTTCCAATATATAAAACCATTAGTTTCAAGTAGTGGAGGTCGTTGCATGGATTGCCCTTCTTTATAATTTTCAGAGCCCATAGTGATCGAAAAGTTTTTAAAATACGGTTTACTTTAAAACTTTTGTAAACTTAGCTCTTGATGCCAATTGTGGAAAACTAGAAGGGGGGGGGGGTTGAATAATTTTGCCGATTTTAAGTTAGTTTCAAAAACTTTAGATTCGATGTAATGTGAAATCGTGTGGATAAGGAGAAAGTATAGATCTATAAGTAATGTAAGTAAAGAAAGCAAGTAAATTAAAGGATAGAAATGACACAACCGATTTATAGTGGTTCGGCTACAAGGACACCTTCCTTGCCCTACTCCACTCCCCGAGTCACCTACTCGAGAGTTCAAGAACTATGTCAACAAACTCCTTCAACTCGGCGGAAAAGCCTTCACAACGTCGCTTACACTTTTTCCGGTACAAAGCTAAATACCGAGTCCTTAACACGGAGGACCAAACCCACACTGCTATAACACAACAAATATGTGAAATATGAAATACAAGATCTTCGCTACAGAAATCTTGTGGAGAAACAAATTAATCAAGGACCCCTTGCTTGGATGACTTTTAGAATGTTCGTGATCTCGCCTTAGAGAAGGACCTATATGAGAATCACAACAAAAGAAAGAAGAACTACTCTCTAGATCAAGTGATCTTAGGTTCGAAAAATGTACGAATATATGAGAGAGTTTGTAAGAAGAGGGTGAGTTGCAATGAAGAAATGGCTCTCATTTATAGGCAATTTCTTGCTCATCATTGTTACGGATCCCACGGATCCTTGCACGAGGATCCGTCTAGTGTAAACGGAGGGATCCGTGAGACGCCTCTGTTGCCCATGGGTTTTGGGTGGGTCATGGGTCATGGGTCCTAGACTTTGGACCATGGTATCTAAGTAGATACAATGTATCTAAAAGATGCAATGCATCTAGACAATGGGTTATGGATATGATCCATGGGTATGGGTCATGGGTTGTGATTTTTACCCATCCTAATAAACTATTACAATAAATGAATTATTACAACAATTTATATTAAATGACTATACATGTAGATGCTTTACAAAAATAACATGTATCTTTATAATTTTACTTATGATAACATTATATTTGTTATCAACAAAACACAAAGAGATCGCTAAATATTAATAAACGTTTTTACGGTTTATTTATATTAACATAGTGGGCATACAAAATTCAACGATAAAAAATAAAAAGAAAGGTACAATCACCATCAATGTCCTAATGATAAGGTAGCTAACATTAGGTGCACATTCGATGGAAGCTGGGGAAAGGTAAGAAACGGTCACAAGGATACATCGATTTATGTCACATACATATGAGTTGAAGACTCGCCTTCTTTGAATTACCTTAACGGGAAAACATACGTGTTTACTAATATTTTCAATAAAATGAAAAGTATAGCCGTTTGGATTAAGAGACTCCTCGTTACAACTCCCGGAATAAAAGTGATAACCTTAAAATGAAATCTCCTATGCCGGATGTTGATATCTAATTACAAGCTTCACGAAAATGTTCTAATACAAATAAACAAGAAAACGTTTATTTATATTCTACGATCTTTCAATGTTTGTTGCTATGATCATAAAAATATATTAACAAGATAAATAAAATACGTAATTTTTCAAGTCAATAGTTTCCTAACTCATTCTATTATATTAATAAACCATCAAATACATCTAGTTAAAAAGTCATAAATTAATTTATAAGTAACACTTGTTACTTAATACATAAGTATAAACTAGACAAATAAATATGTAAGTAAATAAAATGGCTATAACCCATAACCCATGCCCATGACCCATGTCCATAATCCATGGTCCATTTACTTACATCATGCTTATGTCATATTGGTTAACCTATGACCCAAAGTCCATGACCCATGACCCATAACCCATAACCCATTGTTCATATGCATTGTATTTAGTTGGGTACCCATGACCCAAGGTGTAGCAACTCGTAAATTTTCATAAGGTAAAATGACTATTTTACCCTTTGACTTCTTAAAAGTTGACTTTGACTTTTACCGTAACGTAAAAGCAAATACTGTAACTGGTAGTAACCAGTAATTTCTCAAGTTAAAAAATTCAATTTGTTTCGAATTATTACACTCTGAACATTTTTGTTCACCTTTGTCTATAAATAATTATTTAAAGTTGTGACTTTAATAATTACGAAAGTTTAATCGAATAAACTTTCCTCGCGGTCAACACAAGACCACGATAAGTCTAGTTGTTCAAAATACTATACTTTCACCAATAGTCATATTTTATATGAACTATTAGCACTTTGTTATTTTTATGTAAATATTTTACTCTTTACGTAATACGCGTGCTCAAACCTACGTTATTAGGTTTTAACAACATAGATGCACCCCATTAGAATTATCACACTTTTAATATACTTAGTTGGAGTATATTGATAAGTTTTAATATTTTTGTAAGTATTACATTTTTACGTTACCCAGTTTTAAGTTTCGTGACTTAAAGGCTTAACGTTAGTAATTACCGGAACCAAACTACACTCCATATCTCAAGTATTGTATAAAATATACACCAATACTTATCTTACTCATTCACTTTACACGACATACCACAAGACATATGTCCTTGTGGTATGACAACATAGCTAAAAATATAACACATGTACTTTACCTTTATGCATATGTTTACTAGCACATATCTTCACACCTCATTTGATGAAGCAAATCTCACAAATTCATCCTCTTCCTCCCCATTGCTGCCGTGAGCTTCTAAGCAGCCAACACCATCATAATTTCAATTTTTACTTGATCTTTCACTCACGTGATAAAGATCATAAGTTGCTTTAGTTAGTTCTTGATTCTTTTCACTTAATCACCTATCAATCTCATCAAAGTTTAGGATTATTATGAAAGATTAACAAGGGTTTGATCAAGAGGTGTAGGGGCTGAAGTAAGAGATTGATTACAAGATAATATAAAGGTTTATCAAGTTTGGGTAATGATTGAAAACAAAGGTTAAAGACTAGGAGGGTTAAGGGTTGAATTGTTCTTGTGGTACTAGTAACTTTTCATCCTATCATTGTAAGATTTGTGATACTTTTTATTATTATTCAATATGGTTGTAATAATATTTATTATATGTAATTTGATATAAGTAGTATATGTAATATGGCATGATTGATGTTGTACATGAAGTTTGTAACATGAAAAGAAGCTAGAGCAAGCCTTAGGTAGGTTTTATGAACCTGAATTCTGCAACAGTCCCAAAGATTGATTAAAATGATCATCTCAGTAAACTTTGAGGTTAATTCAATAATATAGGCTTGTAGAGCTATGTCTTATGGTCGTTTCTCCGGGTGGTGCATCTCATAACTCATCCCGATGAGTAAATGAGAGCCAAAATGGTAAAATATGTCAAAATCTGCACACCAGGTTTCATTTGAGAAAATCCCATGGTTCTGGTCATTTCTGGAAGTCGACTCAGTTTTATGAAATGTAGCTAAGACCTAAACTTGAAGTTTGGCGAAACCAGCGTGTCAAAAAGTTGTAGAACTCAACTTATGGTCGCTTTTAAGCGGTGAATGCAAACCAAACTTTCAGAATGAAATATAAGTAATTACTTGTAATTAGACTATTGATATAAGTAAACTTTAGAATTTGGACTTGATTAAGTTTGAGAATCTGTTAGAGGAAGTAAAAACTAAAACTTGGGCTTTTGAATCACTTAAAAGGACTTATGGTTAAAAAGTTATGCCCAGTTAAGTGTTACTAAAAGGAAATATAGTGCTGAAACAAGAAAGCTTAACGTCACGATTTTAAAACGCAATTTAAACTCTTTTCTGGTCCGAATCAGCAAAAGTGTAAAACACGAAAGTTGCTCGGAATGATTTTTTCTACAAAAACTAAGGAGCACATAAGCAGAAAGTGAACGAAAAGTCTTAAAAACATCAAAAACTAAACGGACATGTTGTTGACTAGAAAACAACCATGGTTAAGGAAACTTGGTTGTATTTTGATTCTTTGAGGCCAAAACAAAGCCAAGGTTAAGCCGAGGCTGTTGTATTAAGGTCTTTAAACTTATTCATAACCATAGGCATGACCTTGAATGTCATCTCAAGTTGTTTAAACATAATTTAGCCGCATGGCTAGTTTGGACTTAATGGCCGATTCTTGTTTTAAAAATTGGTTCATTGGGTTAGACTTTGACAAACTAAGAAAAGGACCATATGACATGTTAAACTAATTCGCGACACACAACTTATATCATCATATCATCACATAAGTCAATCAATAGTCTTTGACGAAACACGACACATGTTTTATATAACATTTGTCTCGTCAAATACTTCACTTATAAATGACAAGTACAACAATAGTAGGGAATTTCATTATCATAAAGAGGCCTCTTCGGGGTGTCGTATCAACGAGTTGTGGATTTACGACCTAAAGTGTCCTGGCTCCTCGTACGTTCACTACACGACCTCTTGATTTTGATAGCCCGAACGATGGTACGAGGTTATTTATAAAAGGGCTATAAGCCAAACAACACTTAAGGGATACATCAACTTAAGATTCATGTACAACATCATATTGAAAGCCAACAAACTACATATACTTGTACACTTATATCGTACACTATACTAAAACGCGATTACTATGCTTTCGTAGGTAATCGTTAAAGATCGTGATCTTGTCATACTCTACCGCTTGATAAACATTATATCGTTACACTCATGCGATCACTACAAAGTGAGTTTCATAGCCCGACTTTTGTTTAACTGCTTTATAAACTCTTTGGGGAGATACATGCTCGCTTTTACTAGATGCTAAAATACTTTATTATGGACAATTACTTGCAAATGAATGCCTTGATTGTATTATTGCATGCCACTAAGTTGTTTTGCCAAAAGTCCCCAACATCATGGACCACTAATCCTTTGGGGTGAGCGCAAATATTGTGGATAGGCCTATCGAATTGACGAACCCGTCTATGTTATCGGAAATAACAATGCACACTATATTTGAGATTATCTAGGTATAAGGCAAAATACCTACCCGAGGCAAGTTATTTATATATATACATCGTCCGGTGATATATATACAACAGTCAGTCATGAGTGCCATGAGCTTACAGCAATAATAACTTTCAAGAAGATAATTGTACACATTGCAATTATACTACAAACTATATTGTCCACTACTATTTTCAAACCTATGAGGTTTCTATCGTTTGTATTGACCGGTTAGGCAATGAAACGCACCATGGGCGTATAACTCACTACTTTTATAAACTTGATATCTTGTGATCAACTGTTTTGCTTACAAACCTATGAACTCACTCAACCTTTGTGTTGACACTTTTTAGCATGTTATCTCAGGTTCAAAAGGAATTAGCTGGCATGGCATGTGAAGGCGCACGGAAAAACATTTTGAAGACAATGCATATATTATCATTCGAAAAACATTACAACTTTTATGTTGTACTTTTTATGATTGTACAAACTTGTGGGACCGGTTTGTAAACTCTGATATTTTAATCGAATGATAATTCATTTCAAAACGTCTCATTTAGAGTCGTTTTACGTAACTTGTCTTTGTGAACTATGAAGTAATACCCGGTGACATAATCTTCTCGCGATAATTTTGGGGGTGTTACACAAGGTCCATGACCCATAGTCCTTTACCCATGACCCATGACCCGTAATATAACCCAAAATCTAGACTGGTTTACCCAGTCTTCCGGATCCTGGGTTGTCTTGGCGGATCCCTTCGAAGGAATCCGTCGAGCAAGGAAGCATGAGCGTCTTTGCCTATAAATAGCTTGCCATTTCTCCCTTGTTTTACAACACTTCAGATATATTATTCTCTCATCTCTTTATCTCTCTAACCTCAGATCCTAGATCATCCATGTAGCTTTTCTTTTAGTGATTCTTTAGGCACCTCTTAAAGGCAAGATCACGACATTTGCATAGAAGCATTGCAAGCTCGAAGATTTGAGTTGCTAGGCTTCTTCATCATCACAAGATCAATGAAGTGTTCTTGTAGTTGATTCATCTTAAGTATGTCTTAGTAGTGGTTGTGTTAGTTGAAGGTGTTGATATGTTGTGTTGATAGGTGTAGTCGATATGTTGTGTCGATATGTGTTGTGATAGTTGGTTCGTTCCTGCATTGTAAAGGAACCCGGTATCTAGCCTTGTACCGGATAAAGTGTAGACGATGTAGGTTTGGTTCTACCTTGTGGAAGAACCCGATATTTAGCTTTATACCAGATAAAGTGTAAGCGACGTTGTGAAGGCTTCTCTGCCAAGATAAGGAGCTTGTTGGTGTAGTGTTTACAAACTTATTCCGATGCTGACTGGGCTGGTTGTCCTTCTACTCGGCGATCCACCTCTGGCTATTGTGTTTCTCTTGGTAACAACCTGCTCTCGTGGTCCTCTAAGCGTCAACCAACGCTTTCTCGTTCTAGTGCTGAGGCTGAGTATCGTGGTGTTGCTAATGCTGTTGCAGAGACTTATTGGTTACGAAATCTTCTTCGTGAACTGCATACAGTCATACACCATTGTCTTCCGCTACGCTTGTGTATTGTGATAATGTTAGTGCAATATATTTGTCTTCTAATCCGTTCAAAGATCAACGTCTTAAGCATATTGAGATTGATATTCATTTTTTTCGGATTTGGTTGCAGCTGGGCAAGTACGGGTTCTTCATGTTCCATCCCGCTATCAGTATGCTGATATTTTCACTAAGGGACTACCTTCTGCATTGTTTCAAGAGTTTCGCACCAGTTTGAGTGTTCGGTGTCCTCCCGCTCCAACTGCGGGGGAGTGTTAGTCGTGTAATATTGATAGGCTCGTTTATATTGTTTAGGTTATGGCCCGATGTTATGTTTATTATTTAGAGTTGTCACACTATATAATGTATTGGTGAATTGATTAATGATATACGATTCATTCTACAATCCTACATGAAATTAGTGTACACAACAATATCAAAATTTAGCTTGCAATCACCCACCAAATGAAACAAATATAGGGCCTCTTCCAGTTTATTGTTGTTGCAAAGACCCTCTAATATTATCCAATAAGTGATTTCATTTGGAATTTGGCCTTTTGCACCCATCTCATCAAAGAGTTTTTGCGCATCTCCGCTATGTCCAACCCTAAACAATCCTTGTATCATGATGTTGTAAGGCTATCCACAATGAGGTGAGGTTACATAGTTCAATGAAATCATTTAGATGACAACTCATCATTCAATTCCATTGTGGGGATAGTGGGTGTAATATGAGTTCTTCTATGTTTGCACCATATTTAAACTTGAATTGTGGGCCCTCTTATTTCATACCCATGAGTTTTCTAAGGGGGTGTTTGGGGAAAAATCACGTTTGCACAAATGACGTTTGCAAAACCACGTTTTCAAAAAGTAAGTTCCTACCTTCAATTTCAAAACCATGTTTTGAAGGCAAATTTAGTGATAATCACGTTTGCAACCAAACACCAAAACTTGATTATTCACGTTTTAAAAACGTGATAATCAAATAATCACGTTTTCAAAGGGTTGTCAAACACCCCCTAAAAAAACCTTCATGTTTCTTTCTTTATAAACCGTCAAAAAGGGCTTTAGTGAGTTCAATGGGTTGTGGAGGAGTAATGTAAATATATTGTATGCATTATGTGGCATTGTATTATAGTCAAAATGATTGAATGGATTGAAGATGCTCTAATTGACTACATTAGGTTTCAAACCTTTTCTGGTTAATTCCTCAAGAAGTTGCATAGCTTCCTCTATTTTCAAACACTTGCAATACCCATTTAACAAACTAGTATAACTAAAAACATCAAGTACGAGGCCTTTAATCATCATTGAATCAAAATTTGTCTTTGCTTCGCTTATTTCACCTCGCAAACAGAAACCATCGATAAGTGTATTGTATCATATGTCACAATGTTTCGAACGATGCCTCTTTCAAGCATAATGTTGATAACATTCTTAGCTTCTTCAACCTTGCCTTCTTTGCAAAACGCGACAACTAATAGAGTAAAAGCGTGCACATCTAGGGATATCCCATCATCATCTAACAGTTCTTGTAGCATCTTTCTTGCTTCCTTCCAACGACCTAAGTTACAAAGGCCATCAATCAAATAATTATACGTGATGACATTAGGTTTACAACCCCTTTCATCCATTAGCCTAAGCAACTTAATGGCACTAACCTTTTTACCAAGCTTTGCAATGCCCTTTGATCATTGTGTTAAACATAACTATATCAGGTTCACAAAGTTTCAGTTTGATGAGCTTTCTGAAGAATATCACAGACGCAAGATACCTATCTTCGAAAACTAGCCCGTCTAAAAGGTTATTAAATATGAAAACGTCTGGTACAATACTCCGCTTAATAGAAAACCCTAGTAATGAAAAACCGTCATCCGTGTGATATAACTGACAACAACACTTGATTGCAATACTCATACAATATGCATCCATAGGAACACCTATAGAGCACATTTTCTTGAAGAGATCAAAAGTAGATGAATAATGTTTCATTTTAGTAACAGAGTGCAACAACTGAGTAAACTTAATAACCGATGGCAGAGGTTTTATATGTGTCATTTGATCGAACAGGGTCAAAGCATCATTCAGGTTGGCAACTTTTTGAAACTTAGATTGATAGTAATTATCATCATTTGAACCAAAAAATTTGTTGTTTGGACCAAATCTTAAACCTAATTGAAAACATGAAAAAGGGTATCTAAGGAAATAGCTGGTGGTGAAATTACCTCTGAGTTTGTCATGCGTCTAAATAAGAAAGTCAACTAAGGAAGGTCAAACAAGAAAAGTCAAACAACCCATTTTACCCATTCTTTGTATAAATACAGAATTAGTGTTCATTTGTAGTTAGCTAATCAATTGTAAAACTAATTTTCTCTATCTGTAACAATTCATCATTCCTAATAACAATCATTGTTCTTCAATTCGAGTTTCTATTCTTTAATTGCTTGAACTCCTGTTGTTGAACCAGGCTATCTTCGATTCTTCTTAAATCCTGGATCAGTCATATCCTTTTGGTACATACCAGAGTTTGAACAAAACATTAACAGCATTTGTGTGATTCATCATCATCCTGGCTGTGTCCGACTAAGAAACCTTAACTTGATGTTTATTGCTGCATGTAACACTTGGCATGTTTTGTAAAATAATATGACAAAAGCATGTTCAGTTTATGATTTAAAAAAGAAAAGGTCAAAAGCATGTTTAGTTTTTGAATAGTACAGTGCCTATACTGATGGTCATTATACACCCTATTGTCGTTTCAGCTTCACGTCCTCATTCACTGATGTCACTAAACCAAACACCACTACGGGGTGACCAAACCAACAACGCATACATATCTCACTTAAACACAAACATATCTCACACACCTCCTACCACATGCCTTTCACACATGAAGGAGAGAGGGGGTAATGGTGCTCAACGTGCGGTCGAGGCTCCCATTACGGCCGTTCTTAGTACTATGACCATAAACAGAAAGTATAATGACTAGAATAAACATTTTGTAAAAATACAATGATGTGCAATAACTTAGTACAGCACCCTCAACTTGTAAAAGTGGTATACTATATAGGCCTCCACTCGATTTTGACCAAGTCAAATGAAAAAAAACATGTCTGGTGTAAATGACAGGGGCAAAATTTGTAATTAACTCCAAAGAAGTAAGATTTCATTTTAGAAGTAAATTGATATAAATAAATTTATAAACTTTGGAATATACTGTGATGGATCACATGCAAATGAAAAAAATTCACTCATACAATGTACCCATGGATTCACCAATGCAGTGCAAGATTACACCTTTAACAACAACAATTCGTTACAAGATGGATCAAAGGTTTCTCGGATGCTTCCTCATGAATCTAATAAAAGATTTATAAACTTCATAATTACGCCCATGAAAATTTATGACCTTGAGAAGGGGTTGGTTCCAGAAAAACATAATCTCTATTCTCATTAATATTGTTAAGGTTCTTAATGTCCACTCATTCATCTTGCTGCTTGAATCTTTAATCACTTTAGCTGTACTCGTGACTTATGTTGATCTATCCCAAGGCGATCGTTCTTGCTTAGAGGTAAACTATCATGCACTAGCTGATCCAAAGGCTTGACTACATTTATCTGATCAGCTATTTGTCAACCTTGTTGAGATCTTCATTTGCTAATTGGATGAGGAGCCCTTATCAGTCGATGACTCTTTCTGTAAAACAGTTATAGCAGACATTGATTATTGAAAAATAAACCAATAATAAATTGGTCGAATTAGGTCATGTTTATTTCTAACAGGTCAAACATGTCAAAACTAAAAAGAAAACACATCAAACAGGTCAAAAGTTAGGTAGATGTTCATTCTTAAAACTTCTTGATTTATTTTATTCAAAAATTTCGATAGTTTTTACTTCAGAAAATATTTGTAGTAAAATAAATCAAGAAGTTTTTGAATAAAATAAATCAAGAAGTTTTAATCATTTACAAAAACTGTGCGGCTGTGCCGTTCCAAAACAATAACAAAAATGTAATTTTTTGAAACAATTTTTTTTTTCTCAAATCCAGTTTTAGACTGATTACTCAACCCGCCTCTGTATTTCCCACTTTGTCACCTCTGAAAAGAAACTAACCTTGTGATCATGTATCATTCGTCTATCATCTTCAATTAAATAGCGCCCATCAGTCTTTACTTGCTTCAAAATTGGTTCCTGCTGGTCTTGATCAATACTACCATTCTCACTCACCTCATCTATGTCTCTTAATCGTACTTCATTTAAATCCAATTCAGACGGGTTAGTCGAGTTAACCAGACTTCCTTTACCATCTTCATCAAAAGACGGCGAACCAAGTTCTGAAACCTCAACTAGCATATCAGAAGCAACAGAATTTGTTGAACCATAATGAATCCGCTTATTGGCTGCAAAAAAGAAACCATCTGTTTTGGATTTGTCAAACAATGCTGACGGGCCACAGTCAAATGATTCAGCATTTCTGCGCAAATTAGTTCCCATTGAAGCTACCCTCATTCTAGACATACTTAAACAATGCAATATTGCTTCTTTGTTTGGTCTTAAAATCGGTTCATCATCACTTGAACAATATGATGTTGATTGATCACTAGAGATATCATGGTCAACCTCAGGTTCTTTTGGATGTGCTTCATCCAGAATATCAATCACTTCAACCGCCTTTTCAGCTGGTTCAGTTCCAACAGTTTCATTAAGAACGTCAACCACATCAACGGCTTCTTTAGAGGATTCACCTTCTACTTTGGCAGGGTCATCATGAGTAACCTCATTAGGACTGGAACTATCTGGCTGAGATTGTTTGTTGTCGTCTTTCTTGTTTGCTGTATCAGGAAATTCAGCGTTAGACTAAGAGCCCTTCTGATTTTAAAGTGATTAAATCAGCTGTAATATAACGAGTTGTAGTTGTGTTTGGATGTGCTTTTGATGTTTGAAATGTAATAACATGAGAGCCATCAGTATAGAGAGTATATATTGACCATAAAGGACATTATTGATGGAAAAAAGGTTGGAAGCTTTAAGAAGGGGTAATTAGGTAAGCTTATTAAACCTATTGGCACTAAGTTTTCTTGCAACTAGTATGAAACTGATTATTTGACCTCTAAATAGTCATATAAGTAGATAATATGTGGATAATTATTTCGATCACAGGTCACACTATTTGGATACTCAGTTTCAAAAGGCAAATCCAAAATCCCTTAATGGTAGAACAAGATGTACCAACGGTACCTACCTACTATTGAAGATCCCAGTCTTAAGAACTGCTCGATAGCAAAATCACGGTCATAAGAAGTTTCATGTATATCACTAGTGGATTCACGTCTGCCTAAAGTCAGTTCTTTCTTATGAGCACCCACAAACTCTTCATCAAAGTTATCCCCTGAAAGAATCGGCTTTTCCTCATGTGGGTCATACGGAAGGTCAAACGGGTTGCTTTTAACCAAGTAAGTTGGAGCTGAACCAGGAGCCGCATTGCGTGAACTATCTGCAAGAAATGGATTCTTTTTGGGGATATTTATTCCCATAGCCATTGCATTTCTTATAATCTGAAAATTTGACACTCTTTTTGATCTTCTTCTTTCCATTAGAGACTCCAACCTCTTTGTTCTTTCAACTTCAGAAATTCCGAGATCCATTAGATTCTTTTCTTCATCATTCATCCATCTAACCGTCTTATTTTCATGATCATGTCGTTTCTCCTTGTCTTCACCAAAATCTGTACTTTCTTGTCTTTTATCTTTACCATGATCAATGGTACATTTTCTGCTCCCTTCGTCACATGTGTAATGATCTACATTTTTTTCTTTTTTGTCGACCAAATTATTCTTGGCACTCATGTTGTGAAATGTTCTTTTACTTGTCGTTTTGGGATTTTGTATAGCAACTCGTGGATGCGAATCCTGCATGAAACTACTCTCATTATCTTGTTTGGGGACATGAAAACGGACACAATTCATAGACCTAATACTCCTACGAGACTGTAATTCCTTCCATCTTTTACGTTTTAATCCTACATTTTTGACCTTCCGACAATTCATACCTATAAGTACTCTATGAACAAGAAATGCAACCCCAACAAAAGGGATACAGCATGCTAAAACAATGAAAACTAAAGGAAAAGGCAAAAACAAAACACATAAGAAAAGCAAAATACATGTATGAAATGGGTGTTTTTTAACACAACAAACACAATTTTGACCTAAACTTTTCACATTTTTTATGACAAAATTTTGGATCTCATTAGCACCCATACTAATTCCTTCAAGTTTATTAATTTATATATCAATGTTAAACACATAAACAAAAAAAGATGGATTTTAGGGATGTTCTCATGTGGGATTTTTGTTACATTACCTTGAATCTTGAGGAATTGTGGAATTGAAAACTTAGGAATTTTTGTTGTGATTGCTATGTGGGGAAGGTTTTGTTTGGCTGTGAGGTTTGTTGGATCCTTAAATTCAGGATTCCTATAATTTGGAACCTCTCTTTATCAGACACACTTTTACATAATTACTTGCAAGTGAGATTAAATTGTGTGTGTCATCTTGGATATCTGCCTTTCCTTCATCATCTTCAGTCTCTGCAAACTCCAGACTTTGGCCAACCTTTAACCGTTATTCAACTCATCGTTTATACATGTTAGCATCCATTATAAAAAAAAGAATTATATCCGTCTAATTAGCAATAACTAGGATTAAAACAATAGTGAGAATCAGTGTGACCGTGCATTTAATTTATCTACAAGCTTAAAATTGGCCTTCGTTTGAACCCATCTGAGTAACTCGAGTTACGACAATCAATTACAACAGACAACCATATACCCAACTTAACTAACAAGTATTTTGATATTAGCAAGCATTTTATGGAGACATGTATTGTAAACATGTGTTTTTTGGACATCAAATATTCATAAAGAGCCGGTCCAACCGACAACTATTTGGTTCGACTGTCATCTTGATACTGTTTGGGCTAAGGACCGATGGTTGTATACTTGTATACATGTACTTCTTAATAGAATTTTTTATATTAACTGCACATGTAATGCTTGTTTGGGGAGAAGAACATGAAATGAAAAAGGCTATTGTTGCATCAATAAAATTGAACTTGGAGCTCTCACACCAGAAACCTTATAATAAACTGGTGCAAATATACTAGAACAGTAGAACACTATTAAACATACAACACCTTCATGCCTCATATAGATCAACTTCAATCATATATGTTGCTACAAAAAATTTGATTTACATAACTGAAATCAGATACAACTACAGTGGGGAATTGGTCCATAAGTGGTTACCAAATTGAAATGGTTACGCAACAAGTCAAAGAAGCTGCAGCGTGTCATTAGCTTCAGGCAACACTAGGTGGCAACACGATCTCCTCTGTCTCAGTTCCTGTATTTCGTGAGGGAAGCAATCAGAAACAAAAGCAAATGTGACAACTCCAAAGTTTCTGGTATATTGTATTCAAACAGTTTATGGGCTTTTTGTTGCACACTAAGTATGTTCCTCATGCAACCTTTCTGTTGCATTTCTGCGCAGAAACTATTTCATAAAGAGGAACTAATAGAGAAACTGCATAGAACTTGAATGCATTTTAAGGCGATATCTAGTTTATGCTTCACGCCACCATAATTGATGATTTGGTGATGGCGTGACGCCATGACAATAAGCAGTATGAACATTAAATATTACAAAATTATAGTGTTCAGCCTGTACAATGTTCCCAAATGGCAGTGTGACTTTGGTTGAGGCATAAGCCAAGTTTAAACAATCTGTCATCCCATAGAGGCATAGATAGACCCATACCCAACCTCATCAACAAAATTAAACTCTGTCCGCTTAATCCGTTGTTTCAAGACTCATACTCAACACTACTTGCAAGTTGCAACTAACATCAACTGTACTATCATCACTTACAGAATTAAAGTGTAGCTTTATAATTAATATGACAATTTTCATTATTCTATCCATATAAATCTAGTTATCTTCGTAATCTACTAGTTCAACCATATATGTAAACCAATCGTTATATAAAGAGCAATGCACACTTTCAAACTACCAACATTACACCGAATAACACAGCTCAAATTTAAATCAACAACTAAAAACAACACTCAAATTCATAAATTAACCAACTAACCTTCGACATCTTCTCCTACTACTTCATAATCCTCATCGCCATCATCCTCCTCACCATCATCATACCCATAAGCCTCATTCAAATAATCCAACCCGTCTTTGGTAAAAACCAACTTATCCGCATTCAAAATATCAAACAAATTCAAAGTCCTAGGTGTCAACATTCTTAAAGTCCCAATATTCCTACTAGACAATGCCACATTGTCCGACACTTCCGTCATAAAAAACATAGCCTTCTCCCTAGGATCAATCCCCCATCTTTTCAACAACTCAATAAAATCCTTAGTTTTCGGTTTCTCAAACTTATCTCCAAAATCCTCAACCACAAATCCATTAACTGCAGCACTACTTAAAGCAGTCGATATTGCTAATCTTTTTTCTTTTTTATTTATCTTGACAGTCCAATCTTTTGGCTTGGGGCCGAAAACGACCCCACCACCGGGCCTAAGCGGAGTCCTCTGGGACCCGCGTCTGGCCCGGCCTAGTTTCTTTTGTGGGAAAGGCTTCTTGCCACCACCGCGTACTTCAGCGCGCGTGAGTGTACTCGCGGTACCGCGACGTTTGTTGTTCAAGTCAGTGGTGATTCCACGGTGCACGACGGCGCGTGCGGTATCTGGGTGTGCTGATTTAAGGTTGATAGTTGTCTCGCCGACTTTTTCACCGTCGAATGAGAGGATGGGGAGGGTGGCTAGCTCGGAGCGCGTGATGGAGACGCGCGTGTAGGGTTTTGGAGGTGGGGATTTGGTGAAGAGGGATGTGGAGGGTGTTTGGGTAGTGGATAGGAAGGAGATTGAGGATGGTAGTCTTAATGGGGTAATCAACGCCATTGTTGTGTTTGTGTTTGTGTTTGTGAAATACAGTGGATATGAGTGTGTGTTATCCTTGTACAGGATTGTATATACAATTTTTTTAATAAAAAATAACAAAATATATTTTAACTTGACTAAATTGCAAAAATTGTAAGAGTTTATTGTTGTAGTAGTCGAACTCACTTTTTCATAAATTAATAAACATACTTTAGCGAGACATGTAGTTTTATCACGTGTTTTCAGCGTCTATCATTTCTTTTAAAGCTACGTGTAGTTTTATGGATAATTGTGATGTGCAATTCTTGATTACGTGTAGTTTTATGGAAATTGCGATTTATATATCTCAAGTTTATCTATCAAAGTTACTCAAAAAAAAAAATAGAGCTTGTACATCTAAAAACTGATTCCATTATGTTGAATAATATAGTTTTTGAAATGAACTACATGAGTTGTTATGAGTAATTCTTTTGAGTTTATAATGTTCCCGATTATTTTTTAGTGTTTAGTGGTTATAAATTTGTTGGATTATATTGCAGTAAATTTGTAGGTGACAAAAGTTTGATGCCCAACAACCCGAACTGATTTATAATCGGCTGACTATCTGTAATGTGAGAGACACAATCACTTATTAGGTGACAAAAATGATTGATTATTGGCCTTTGTAAATAATATTGATAAACAAAAAGTGGAAATAATATTGTGGGCCGAAAAACCATTTTTGATTCAACACTAGCCCAAACATTAACAATCATCTCAAAAATGATAACCCGAACAAAAACCAACAAAAGTCAAAAGTGTTAAATTTAAAATAACCAAAACTGACCGGTTGTATGTTTAGGAAAACCAAAAAAGTGTCTGGGACACTATGGGAGACAAATCAATTCACGGTAACACGAAAGGACGAAAGTATTTCGAGATTAACAATCCATGTCTAGTACTTTCTAAAAGTATTATACCCGAACTCAGCAATTGGTGTTGTTGGAGTTTGTTAAAATCACTGCCTACGTATTGAATCGGTTTCAGTGAGCTAGGTACTTTAATGTTTTGCTAGTAACATCTTGGTACATTGAAAGTGGTTTTCATGTTGTTGTTTTGCACAAGTAGGAGTCTGAAAGGATTATGTGCAAAGACACAACGACTTTCAAAACTGGCCTTCACAAAAATGCCGAAGGGTCGCACAGGTCGCACTAAAAGAAACACGCAAGCGAAAATGAGAAACGAGTGACGAAATGAAATGAAAATGAAGAGGAAATGAAAATATAATAGTATTTTCATAGAGGGATAAAACGGTAATTATACATGACGTATATATTTATCTGGGATAAATATATATTAAATACATAAAAGGCAAAACCATAACCCTTAGGGGTTATGGTCGGCCGATGTGACAACTAGTAATTTCCTCGATACGTCGTAAATGGAGAAACGGAAATTAGAGTGTTCGTTCTCTCTAATTTGAGATATGAGTCGTATTATATATCGTTTTTATTGGAAATAATATTCTATGAGCGTTGGCGTAATTCCGGAGTCACGAATCAATCGTTTGCTAACCCAAATGAGTCCCGAACCTAAGATATCAAAAGTTTTGCAAAGTTACATGTATGGTCCTTGGGATAATTTACGCAGCCGCCCTTGAAGTTTCAATAGTGCATGTCTAGTCCCTCGTGGGAGTATAAATATTCACACAACTCACACTTCACACATTTTTGCTTCACCACTTTCTCTCTCTATAAAAACACACACACATAACACATTTCCTCTCTCTACATTTTCCAAAGACCACATGGGGTTCGAGCCGGCCTCTACAAATTCCGACCACCTCCAATTGATACACCGCCTACCCCATCTTGTAGATCAGGCCATGGTGGTTCCATTTCTGCAACCCATGCACCTTCAAGCAACCTAACGCGCCCTAGATCTTAAAAATAAGTTTCGGATCCTAGGGTTTTAAATGAAAACGTGTTCAAGAAGTCAAGGTTAGATGGTTACGGGTTGTACCCGTTGGAGACGCCATCACAGCCGTACTTTCCCTCTCGTTCTCTCGGTAAAATTCATCACCATTTCTTATATTGTTGTTTTTTATGTTTAAACCAAACGTTTTATATATTGTTGTGTTGTTGTTTTCGTGGCTTGACAAATTAATACAAGTGAAAGAAAACGTTGACAATGGTTAAAACTGAAAAGAAAATGTAATGGTATATTTTCGTGTGGTGAATGGGTATAAGTGGTGTCGTGATTAGTGAGTCTTGGAATTGATTTTTGTATTCGATTATAACAGTTTATATTTGCGTGGGATTAAAAAAATAGAAGTAAACATGTTTTGTAAGTTTCCGTGTGGTAACCTTGGTTAGAACGAGATTAGGTTGTTGTTTGATGTCTGTTTTGGATTTGAAGTCGTGAGGTGTGAGTCAAACTCAATGGTTGATCGGGTCAGAAATGGTACGGGTTGGGTCGGGTTTGACCCAAGTGTTTTTGACTTACGAGTGTCCTTGGTCTCGGGCTTGACCCGAATGCTTGCGTTAGCGTTTGAGTTGTCTAAAGGTATAATTTGTTTTACGATAAGTTTCGATATGGGTTATGGGCATTACTTGAATTAGATGTGATAATTATGAGTCGTAAATGGTTATTAATATAGAATATCAAAACGGATAATAATGGACTAATTGAAATTATGTGACGAGTTAAATGTACATGAGTTATCGGTTACCAAGGATACGGTAAATAATATATGTCCACGGGTTAACTATATACATATATAGATGTACTTAACGACATAATTTGGTAACAAATCACTTATACAACGATAAACGGAATAGAACTATCGGATAAACGGTATAAAACTTGAGTTAACGACGAGTAAATATTTGTAAAACTAAGTGAAAAACATTGGGAACTAAGTAGGCAATTTATGAGTAATATCGAATATTACGTGTACGCTATAAGAATCAACTACAGTGTATAAATTGGAGTAATAATTAATATACGAGTTATATTGGTTATAAGTTAGATTTTATTAAACGTTTTTGAACTAACCGAATAAAATATATTAGACTCGGAAGCGAGTTTAATATTTTGATTCACAAAAAGTCTAATTATTCAAGTTTCACAATTTTACTAATAACGAGACATTTGTCGATATAATGTCGACAAATACGGTTTTATTTAATTATAAACCCTTATTAACTACGATAATAGCTCGTGTTTTATAAATACGTGGGATTTTATAAACTTGTCGGGAAATGTTATTTTGATAAGACTATTTATTAAAATCGTAATGTTTTGGAAACACTGAATAAACGAATGCGTCATTTATAATTCACAGCTTAATATACCATATATGAAGTACTTTCTTATAAACTTGTATAATTACGAGTAACGTATGTGAAACCTTTGTTAATCAAGCGATAAATGGAACTTATCTCTTATTATAAACAAGTATATTTGGGATTATGGGGAAATTATCGAAAGTTAACCTATTATGTGTCATAAATAGATGTTGTCATTTCCTAGTCTTTGACTAGCTTGAGTATTGTCAGTATTTCTTGACTTTGTCGATGTCTTTTACTTTTTGGCGTGCGTTCTAGTAGTATGTCTCGACTATGTCGACGTCTTCACCTCTTTCGCGTGAGTTGTACGTCGCTTCTATGTTTCTTACCACCACACGAAACGTTAAAACTAAACTTTTGAGATATTGATTATAAACTTTTGGGAACAATAATGGACTTTTGAAAATAACGACATGAATAATCCACGAAAACTACGACACATTACTGTCTATTGACTTCTTTATCGTATGAGCCGTATTTTGAGATAATCGTATACGCATTAGGTTGTGTCAACTCTATTCTAGCTTACTCGTCGTACCTTCTTCTGGATGCCGTGAAGATTAGTTTTAGATGCCAGTCGTGTCAATAGTGAATAGTGCATTACTGTGGCTAAGGTGAGTTTCATAGCCCCTCTTTTCAAAGGTTTTCATAACTATTTTGGGGGAGAATACATGCTGCTTTTAACGAACTATAACTGGATGTGTGAACATTATTTGAGAAAGACTGATGTTTGGAATATTTGATTAGGATTAATGTCTTATGTGTTTGTGTGGGTGCAAACTACTTCTTGGACCTGCCACTGCTCTTTTAAATTGCTAATGTGTTGACTAGGAAAGGTTAGACATGCGACATTTGTTGACTTAGACTAGGGTAGCATTCTTATGCTATAACGCGATGCCTAGCTAAGAATAGACCGACCTAGACCAGGGTAGCTTGTGTTATAGGCCTTGCTACGACTGCGCTGACTAGAGTCGCTTGGGGTCCTGCTGAGATCTCGATTGTGTTGTTGATTATTGATTGGATTGATTATTAATTGGATTGATTATTGATTGGATTGATTGTTGATTGGTATGTGTATTATATATCCGCTTTATTCGCATATAGGAATTAAACTCATCGGTCCACTCACGCTTTTGTAACTAAACTCTATGAACTCACCGTGGTGACCTTTTAACATCTGTTCTCGGGTTTAAGGCGATAGCTCACTATTGGAAGACGCAGCAAGGGTCATGGTCATAGGCGACTACGATGAATAATCGGGACCGCTTTAATTATCTTTTAGGCCTATTTTCGCACTACTTTCATTAATGTAAACTTTATGTTTTCAAATAATGAATTTTAATCTAAATGGATGGAATAAAAACCATTCTTTGTACGTTATGTTCTGATACCAAGATAGTAGCACCCAAAGGTTCGTATGCTTCCGTAGGATCATATTTTTGGGGTGTTACAGATTGGTATCAGAGCTCAGGTTATAGAGAACTGGGTATTTTCAAAACCTATACTATAACCACTTTTTCGAAAACTTTGCCCTATGACCGTTACGTGCCTGCCTGCCAAGCTGAAGCCTCGCGTATGACTAGTTTAAGGATGTAGATGATTGAGAACACATTAGACGGAATGATTGATGAGATAATTAATGAGATGTTTATGGCTTATTTGATGAGCGCTTTGATGGGACACTTGTTGAATGTGTGCCCTGTTAGTAGACGATTAAGTTTGCCTATTTTAGTATTTCACCATAAGCATGTCCTCATGCTTATGCACACATTATAAGCATGCCCTCATGCTTATACAAGCATAGAAAGCATGTCCTCATGCTTAAGTGCGCCCAGTAAGTATGTCCTCATGCTTACGCACGCACTATGCCTTTTATAAGAGTTACGCAATTCCCTTGCGTAATCTCATTAGCCAGCTTAGAGCTTGCACACTAGTAGCCTTGGGAATGATTTGGGATATAGAGGACGTGGTGCTAGTATAACTAAGTCGGGTATATCAAAATTCATTGAACCTCGGGTGAATATAGATTGATCACCTATATTCAGCCAGGGACAGTGGGACATGGACTGATCACCTATGTCTGACTTAAAGGTGAATTTTGCGATACTTGGAGTAGTTATAACAGAATTATGTCCAGGATAAAGTTTGGTTTTAAGAATGATGAGCTTTAGGTGAACACACACACACTCACCGAACATCATGAAATCCCGCACTCACACACGACACACTGGCATCGCAACACCTCTCGAACCGTAACACTTCTCACATCGCTATACGTCTCTGTTTATGCGGAATTCCTGTTTGACGTTGTCATGTGTAGTTCGCCTTAAGTCGGGTTAGACCCGATTGACACCATTTACATCCGAGCTGCTTATTGTCATAAGCCTCGTTGATCTCACTAGAGCGTTTGGAATCGCTTTAGACTACCTCTGGATTTGGTCTAGACTATTTTGGATTCGGTTTTGATTTTGGTTTTTGGGATTGTTGGATTTTGTGATTTTAGACCTCGTTCCGAGTTGTTAACTCATCATTTGAATTTGAATCATCATTTGGCCTCGAACTGTTATTCGGCCTAGCTTCGTTAGTAATCTTGATGGAATTATCATTTCGCCCCGTTTCGTTAGTAACTTTGTTGGATTGATCGTTCAGCCTCGTGTTGTTGGTAATCCTGTTACCGACACTTCTACCTCGAGCCTCGTCTCGAATCGACTATTGGTTAGACTTCTGAGACCTTATCATTCACTCGATGTTGATTCAAATGACGTTACCCAGATGACGTTGTTCAACTTTCTAAACCGATAATGTCTTCACGACATTGCTTCGTCAACAACTCACAGTTAAGGTTGTACCTTGCGTACTGTTGGTGTTGTACCTTATCCTCTAGTTAGATACCCCTATCGATAACGTTCTAGCAACCTGTTTTAGTAAATTTGTTCACCGAGGTTATCTTGTAGATATTGTTCCGTCAATGTTGCTCTAACAACGTTGAACTCTCGACGTTATTTTATCAACAATAGTATGCTAACGTCATACCACCAATTGTGGTACTACCTGTGTTTTCCTATCGGTGTCGTACCTTATAATCCATCGATACGAAACTCTTTAGTAGACCCACTTAGAGCCGTTGACGTTTACTCGTGTTAAGGAAATTGATCTTGTATCGATTGGTAGTCGAACTTCCTTTGGGAATTAGGACTTTGGATTCAAATACGATACCTTTCTGTGTCAGGTATCAATTGCACTAATGAGTTAATTGACTGATTGACGTTAGTAATCAATACTCTCCATCAGAGTAGTACTTTCCGCCTCTAACCTAGATATCGTGCTAAGTCAACCGACTGATTGCTAGTAGCAATCAATACTTTCGAACATAGTCGTACTCTGAACTTCCCAGACTTATCATCCAGTAGAGATTCCGTGCTTAACGGAAATCTTAAGATCCTAAGGAGTAACCTGAACCGCGTTCCTTGGGACAACCACCTAATCGTTCTCTCGGCCTTCGAGAAGCACCTGCTATCCTTTCGGTCCTCTCACCGAACGATAAGCTACACCGTAGACGAAACCTTGGAAGTAGATCCCGTGCCTTTACCTGAGTGGTTGTTGGTAGTCCTACCCAACCTGTTCACCTCCCGCTATTCAGCAAGATGGAAAGTATGGACAACCTTGCTCGTCTCTCCTCATATAGTTATAGCAGCACTAGAGGATCACTCTATCTTCTTTTAAGGAGGTGAGAGAGTACTCATTCCTATCCCTTTGGTAGAGTGGCTCTGCTCCTATGAGCTGGTCCTCACTTCTGAGCTCTAGCTCCTTACTTTCTTTCCATAGTAGAACTCCAATCGGAAGGGGAAGCTCCCCTTGATCCGCTTTCTCTGTTTGAGATTTATCTGTTCATACGCATCTGATCCACCCTCGACTTCTTCCAATCCTCTTCAAGGAGTGATAAGGATTTAAAACGTACACTTTTAAGGGGTCATTTAAGCCCTTAATCGCCCACTTTTATATCTGTTACTGCTTAATTTCGTTCCTTTTCACTTTTAGGTCTCTTGGAAGCAAAATGCTGGAATGATGCATATTTGGACAAAAAGGAGTGAATATATGAAGAAAATGGCTAGTTCAAGATCGAAGACACTCAAGCTGCTGGAATTGAACTTGACGGCGTCCCAATCAAAGGGCGACGCCATCCTTTATCACAATTAAATTCTCGACTCGATGAGACTTTTTGCTAAAATACACCGACGGCGTCGAGCTTTGAAGAGGAAGGGCGTCACGAAGACTTTTCATCTCGAGCGGCCTAGATCCAGAATCAGACGACGTCCCTAATGAAGCCCGATGGCGTCACAACTACAACGTGATGCCGTCCCAATGATTACTTGGCCAAGACGAAAACCCTAATGACGGCGATCGGACGACGTCCCACCTATAAGGCGATGCCATCGCAAGTGTAAAATTATATAAGGAAATCGAATTTTCAAAATTTTGGGAGGTAGACTTGTGGATTAAAAACCCTAAACGTTTGTAGTCCGACTTGGACAGTATCTTAGGGTTCCCAAACCCTATTTTACATCAAGATAAGTGTTTTACTTCATTGATTTCATTATGTCTTCCATTGAATGTGTGTATGCTTGTGTGTTTAACATGTCCGGCTAAATTTCTTGTGTGTTTGCTTAGATCTATGAAACCTAGTTATTAATTATCGATTGGTTGTCTCTTATCTTAATTGTAATTGGCTTAGGAGTGTAATTAGGCCATCGCTGTGTTTAAATGCTTGAGTAATCTTTGTGAACCTTAGTTTATAAATCACTTAGCGGATTTTGTAGTCAAAACATCCAAAGATAATCTTAAAGTTAGTTTATGAATCATAGTGGATTTCGTAGGTAATAACCTTAAGGTAGTCTCAAAGAGTTAGGGAAAAGGCACACCCTACGACCTTGGGAAACTGGCGCGTTAAGAATAAGGACGTGACAATTCAACCACCAATAAAGATAACTAGAGAGTAATAGTATCTAGGTAGACACATTTTAATCATCATAATGAGCACACATCAAAAGACATAAGACTACCCATAGTTTAGATAATTAGATAGTAAGTAATCGGTGAAGTACCACCCCAAATCCAAACCCGAGATTTTACCCATAGCTTTCTAAAAAATATATAAAGATAAAAATAATCTTTCTCAACCTCAACCTTAGCGTAGTACACTACCACTAGCATTCCTATTCCCTACGAGCGATATCAATCCCAGGCCACCCAATACTACACTACAAGCGATTAGGTTCACTTGCCTAGGGTGTTGAAAAACTTGCTCAAGCCAATTACTAGCTTGGTCCCGTAGAGAGGTGGAAGAGACGCAGACGCGTGGTATCCCGTAGTAACATCGAGGTCGATGGAATCGACAATTTTAAGGAAGTCCCAAGATCTTGATTAGGATCTTGAATGAAGTCCATGGAATGCACATCCATTTTGCACCAACCGGATGGTGTCGGATCGCAGGGCCGTAGTTTGGACTTGGTCGGGAAGCTCAATGGTGTTCCTATTGCCTAGGTGGCTTGGTCTCGATTATTCACCAAGAGTACGGCCTCTTAGCGGGTCAATTGGTGGTAGGTTGATGAATGGTGGTTGGTTATCACCTTCCATGAAGAAAAGTGATGGGGTTACGAACAAAGGTCACGAAGAAGGAGGATAGACTACGAGGAAGCTAAAAATTAGGAAAAAAGCTTACTTGATAGGAATCAAGCAAGGAAACCTAAACGAGGTGGACTCCTAACTAGCTATTCTATTCCCGACACGGCGCCAAAACGATAACGCCACACGCGTGTTCGAGGTCAAAGGAACTTCCTTTTCGTTGAGCAAGTTTTCAACACCCTAGGCGATGAACCTAATCGTTGTAGTGTAGTATTAGGGTAAGCCACGGAATTGATATGGTTCTCTGGGGAATAGGAATGCTAGTGAGAGTTACTACGCTAAGGTTGGGGTTGAGGAAGATTATTTTTATCTTTTTATGTTTTTAGGAAATGAAATGTACGAATCTCGGGGTTTGGATTTGGGGTTTGGTATTTCTCGATTACTCTACTGCTCAATTATCTAATCTAGTGGGTAGTCTATGTCTAATTATTGTGTACTCGTATGATGATTTAAAATGTGTTTACTTAGGTTTTATTACTCCTAATTATCTTCTATTGATGGTTGAATTGTCACGTCCTTATTCTGTCGTCGCGTGTGTCTAAGGTCGTGGGGTATCGTTATCCTAACTCTTTGAAACTACCAAAGGTTGTGCCTACAAAATCTCTAGGATTTATAAACTTAACACTAAGGTACTCTTCGGATGGTTTAGCCTACAATGACTCTAGGTAACTATAAGCTAAGGTTCACAAGATTAATCAGCATTAACTACACAACGAATGACCCATCGCAATACTAGATCATTAACAATTAAGATAAGAGACAACCAATCAATATTCAATAATTAAGTTTCATATTCCTAAGTAAACACACAAGTAAATTAGCAGGACATGGAAACATGCTAGCATACACACAATCAAAGGAAGACATAATTAAATCAATGAAGTAAAACACTTATCTTAATGTAAGATAGGGTATGGAACCCTAAAATCTTCGTACAAGACGCCTTGGTTCGGTTTAGGTTTTACTCCAAAGACTACACTGTGAAAACTAAAAATTCAGATTCTATATAGAAGATTACACATGCGACGTCGCTACCCTTTGATTTGTGACGCGCGTCGGTCGCCGTTATTAGGGTTTTGTCTTGCCACGTTAGTCTTGTGACGACATCACCTTATGCACATGACGCGGTCCCCCGGTCTCGATGTCGTCGGATCAAATCTAGGCGTCGGTTGCAACGCCTACTCTTTAAAACCGAAGCGTCACTTGTAAATGAGCAATTTGGCTCTTGAGTCGTCACAAAAGTTGTCCGACGGCATCGCTAGTTGTGCTGACGCCGTCCCCTTGATTCAATGACTGAGTGTCTCGATTCTTGACTTTGGCCATTTTCTTCAGATATTCGCGCCTTTTCGTCCGAATAAGTGTCATTCCAGCATTTTGCCTTCAAGATACCTAAAAGTGAAAAGGGCGATATTAAGTAATAACGGATACAAAAGTGATCAAATAAGGGCTTAAACGACCTCTCAAAAAGGTACATTTTAAAACCTTATCACCCATCAAACAACAACCCACCACCAAATAAACCACTTCCACTCAAACCACAACCCATCGACCAACACCCCTCTAACAATCGTCGCAACCGATATGTTAGTAGAAACAACGATCTTCAAGATTTTCATAGGGTATTTGAGAGTAGAATTAGGGACGCTGTTGAAAAATCAGTTAGCGCCTCGATTGTTGGCTCCATGATTAGCAATAGTTCGGGTAATGATTTAGTAAATGAAAATGTGAATGAGGAAAATAGTGCTTACTTTAATCTTTGCCCCACTAAGGAAGAAGTTGCTTACCACCAATACATAATTGACAATCCTCGATCACCCATCATTAGGATATGCCCAAAGATTAGGAGAGGAAATCCTTGGAACATTAAAATCCCTTGTATGATTGGGTATAGGAATGTCGAGCACGCCTACATAGATACGGAATCTCCCAGTAATGTGATGTCATCAGTGGTTTACAATGACATAATGAATGAGCGACTTAAGATTAGGAGAGACCCTAAGTATCCTGGTTGGGTTTGCAATTTTGTGGGAAGAGTTAAGGATGTACACGTCTTTATAGGAAATTTCACCTACTTAGTTGATTTTATGGTCCTAGAAGACATAGGATGTGTCATTGACTATAGCTTGTCCCAAGTTGTGTTAGGAAAACCGTTTGTTGAAAAGTCTAAAATGAGCTATAACAAATCCAAAGGAACGGTTAGATTTGTGGAAGATGACGATGAGATCACTTATAGGATGCCTTAGAAGATGAACGGATATGGCCCTTTATCCCTTTATGAACGAGATACCATTAGAGCTTTTGAGGAAAAGAGCGAAGAAGATGTTGAAAAAGGTTTGAACTTCATGTGGGAGAAAAGGAGGCTTTACTATAGGATTTCTTGACCCTAGGACCTAGGTATAGAGTAGATGATAATTTTGTCAATAAGATAGAGTTTTCATTGAGGATGAAAAACGAGACAACGTAGGAGCATAACTTCGAGTCTAGCTACAAGACTCATAAATAAAGAAAAGCGCTTCGTGGGAGGCAACCCATGCTTTATTGTTTGCTTGTTTGTGTATCATATATATTTTTCATTGTTGTATGTTCTCATGTTTGAATTTGTGAAAATGTTTTATTTTGTCTTTAACCTCGCCTTAATTACATATAAAGGTATTTTACAATAAGATAAGTGTAGGGAGGATTACACACGTTTTTAAAAGAACGTGAACATGAGAATTACAATTAATGAAATTGATATATATGTGTGTTTGTTAGAGTCAATGCTTGTATCGAGTCATAATGGATGCTTTAGAATTTTCCGATTCTAAAGGTGTAATTTTTCCGAATTTTCCAGAGAAAGCCTTGAGAACCGGTTTAAATCGGGATAACTGACGACATCGGAGGAAGCAGTTTATAAAATTCTCTTGTTTTCGTACTAATTATAAATTTTGGAAATTCTCGGTCTTAATTTTCGTAGCGCAAACATCCATTCCACAAGCATTATATCCTAGTGTAGTTGAGTCATATATAGTTTTTACCGATTTTACGCGAAGGTTTCGTCTATTTTCTTAGTGTGCAGGTTTTATTTATCAAGAAGAAGAAATATAATATTGGATGGAGCTTATCACGCATACATTCTTCTTGGGAAATAATTTAACCACTCTTCACACGGATCCTACCGAGCTAATCAGGGGAGTACTAGTTTCTTTCTCTTTTAATTACCTTCCGTTATCATAACTTTAATACTTTCGGGGAACATTGGGGACAATGTTCAGTTTAAGTGTAGGGAGGAAGAATAAAACGGGAACTTTGAAACTATACTTATCCTTGATTATTTGTCTTGTCCTATTTCATTTGTGTAATAAGCTATGAGAAATATTTGTTAGGGAAATTTTAGCACCAAATTTAAAATTTTTCATGACATGTACGAGTAGGACTTTAGTCTTAATAAAGCGTCTTATGGATAGGAGTTATATGACTAGCACAAAAAACCGTTTACCACTCAAATTCCACCCCAAAAATGTGAGGTTCGCCCCTATATCTATAGGAATTAAAACATACACCTTTAATGCTTCGAGAGTGTACCGATAGTATAATAGATTCTAGAACTTGTTTTGTGATGCATTCCGAGATCGCTAGTGAGACTACACTTGTGTAGTTAGGAATAACTAAATGATAAGAGGCATTAGGATAACCCTTGTTTGATACCCATATTATAATTACTTCTTCCACATCGGTCGAGTAATTACCACACACCCTTGCGATGTACTCATCAGTAATACACGATACGCCTAGTTAACCCCTCAGAGCCTATCCTTTTCGCGGTTCTCGTGATGTTTCAGTTTTCGGGAATATCAATGAAGAGCATTGTTTACAATCTACCCCCAAATGTACACCCAAATCGCCTTAGCCTACCTTGTATGCACTCACCTTTAGTGCATTATTGTTGTCCTACTAAACCCTTAGTTCAATTATCTAGTTATTTGCATGGTTGCTAAGTCGAGTCATATCTTTTGTACATAATTTTGGGATGATTGGGACTCATGGGTAAAAGTAATATTTTATGGAGTGACGGGAAAGAACGTTAAATTCAAATTTCCTTTATTTACGTAATTAAATACTCCAAGTGTTTTGATCTTTTCAAACCGGGTCAATTTAGTGTTAGAGTAATTAAAACTCAAGTGTAGGGATGCTCCTATAAATCCTTTATATTTTGATGTTATCTTAGAGGATGGTAGAGTAAAGTGTATGCCAAAAAAAAAAAAAAAAAAAAAAAAAAAAAAAAAATGTGTTCAAACAAAAACAAAACAAAAAACATACAGGCTACCATCCTACATCTATCTTTATATTTATGTTTATTTGTTTCAAAGTATCTAGAGTTTAGTTAGTCGAGACTTGGCTTAGCAACGCCATTCTTTTCATGCTTGTAACATAAGATTTTTGACTTGCCACCACTAAATCGCCTATCCAACCAAACCCTTTGTTTCCCTACCGTAAGCCTAACATTACAACCCTTTTAAAGACCTCTTAGATAGTTGTTCCTAGGTGCTTACGCCAAAGCGGTGGAGGTTTGATCTAGTCTCAAGCCTATGGCAATCTATGTACTATGACCAGGTAATGAGTGTTTATCTTCCATTTCCATTTCTATATTTCATATACACCCGAGAGATGAGAGAATCCAAACACCCCTTGTGAGGTGCTAGTATATAATTTCCGTGCTTGTTGTGAATATTGCGGTGCTTTTACTTGTTGTGAATTAGGTTAAACCAATGCTTCATGCCCCCTAACTTATAAATTGATTGGCCAAAAGCACATTTGCTTGAGGACAAGCAACTACCAAGTGTAGGGATATTTGATAAGGATTTAAAAATTACACTTTTAAGGGGTCATTTAAGCCCTTAATCGCCCACTTTTATATTCATTACTTCTTAATTTCGTTCCTTTTCACTTTTTAGGTCTCTTGAAAGCAAATTGCTGGAATGATGCATATTTGAATGAAAAGGGTGAATATATGAAGAAAATGGCTAAGTCAAGATCAAGACACTTAAGTCTTTGAATTGAACTCGATGGCGTCCCAATCAAAGGGCGCCTTGATCCTTTATACAATTAAATTCTCGACTTTCAAGTATACTTTTTGCTAAATACACGACGATCGGACTTTGAAGAGGAAGGCGTCACGAAGACTTTTCATCTCGAACGGCCTAGATACGAGAATCGACGACGTCCTGCGGAAGCCCGGCGTCGTCACAACTACAACGTGGCCGTCCCAGCGATTACTTGGCCAAGACGAAAACCCTAATGACGGCGATCGGCGGCGTCCCTATAAGACGACGTCGTAAGTGTAAAATTAGATATAGAAATCAAATTTTCAGAATTTTGGGAGGTAGACTTGTGGAGTAAAAACCCTAAACGTTTGTAGTCCGACTTGGATAGTATCTTAGGGTTCCCAAACCCTATTTTACATCAAGATAAATGTTTTACTTCATTGATTTCATTATGTCTTCCATTGAATGTGTGTATGCTTGCGTGTTTAACATGCCCGGCTAAATTTCTTGTGTGTTTGCTTAGATCTATGAAACCTAGTTGTTAATTATTGATTGGTTGTCTCTTATCTTAATTGTAATTGGCTTAGGAGTGTAATTAGGCCATCGTTGTGTTTAAATGCATGAGTAATCTTTGTGAACCTTAGTTTATAAATCACTTAGCGGATTTCGTAGTCTAAACATTCAAAGATAATCTTAAAGTTAGTTTATGAATCATTGTGGATTTCGTAGGCAATAACCTTAAGGTAGTCTCAAAGAGTTAGGGAAAAAGGCACACCCTACGACCTTAGAAAACACAACGTGTTAAGAATAAGGACGTGACAATTCAACCACCAATAAAAGATAACTAGGGAGCAATAGTATCTAGGTAGACACATTTTTAATCATCATACGGTCACACATCAAAAAGACATAAGACTACCCATAGTTTAGATAATTAGATAGTAGAAGTAATCGGTAGAAGTACCACCCCCCAAATCCAAACCCCGAGATTTTTCCCTTAGCTTTCTAAAAAAAATATAAAAAGATAAAAAAGAATCTTCCTCAACCTCAACCTTAGCGTAATACACTTCTCACTAGCATTCCTATTCCCCCCGAGGCTTACCCAATACTACACTATAACGATTAGGTTCACTGCCTAGGGTGTTGAAAAACTTGCTCGACGAAAAAGAAGTTCCTTTGACCCCGAACGCGCCTTGTATGCGCATCAAGGAGGAAGTGCGATCGGAAGGCCTGAGTTAAACAAATAGATTCTTCATACGTAAGGGAGATCGTGTGAATTAGGAAGTGCTGATTTCTATCCTTTTTCGATTGTGGCAATAGCCACACACCCATACTTCGTCTATCGCTTCCTAGAGCCGAGAGAACGGATCTGGATATGCTTACAGTGTATCATCTCCAGACTGATGGCCGAAGTGAAGAAACTATTCGAGCATTAGTAGACACGTCGCGTGTTCATCAAGAGGGGCAATGGTTGGGATAGACACCTTCCGTTGACCAAATTCTCCTATAACCATACCTATCACTTTAGTGCTTTGAAGGAACCGTAAGAAACCCTATGTGGCCATAAGTGCCGATCCCGATTGTTGGGTAGAAATGGAAATACCCGACCTACCAACCCCGAACCCAATTGAGAAGCTGTCAAGGAGACCGTTCTAAGTTGATATGGATAGGCAATACACTCGCTAATTGTTAGGAGACACAGACAACGTAAACCTCTTGACTTCCCAGATATGATCTAGGTTAAGCTTAGAGATTCACCATAAGGATGTGTGAAACGTTTAGTAAACATGGAAGCTTAATCTTCACTATATCAATCTTTTCAAAATCCTTGTTGAAGTTAGACCAGCGGCTCAGAGCCTTAAGCTACCGTCAGGAGTCAGTAGTACTCCTGACATTTCGCGTGTAATAGGAAGAAATGACTCGCCAATGAGGAAGTTGTTATCCTTCTGGGAAATCCTAATCTTTGGACGTTTAAACTTTGTTCACCAATCAAAATCGTAGACCATGAAATCGAGCGACTTTAGTAAAGTCGCATCTCTATCTTCGAAGTTCGTAGAAACTCACAGTAAGATCCTGAATTCACGAAAGGAACGTGAAGCTGAATCCTCGTGCTCATGCATTCACCTCTTCTAGACCTTAACGCGTAACTTGAATTGAATCGTGAGGACGCAATTCATTTTAAGGAGGTGAGGCTGTGACAACTCGTAATTTCCTCGATGCGTCGTAAATGGAGAAACGACAATTAGAGCGATCGTTCTCTCTAATTTGAGATATGAGTCGTATATATCGTTTTTATTGGAAATAATATTCTAAGAGCGTTGGCGTAATTCCCGAGTCACGAATCAATCGTTTTCTAACCCAAATGAGTCCCGAACCTAAGATATCAAAAGTTTTGCAAAGTTCCATGCATGGCCCTTGGAATAATTTACGCAGCCGCCCTTGAAGTTTTAAGAGTACATGTCTAGTCCATCGTGGGAGTATAAATATTCACACAACTCACACTTCCCTCATTTTTTCTTCACCACTTTCTCTCTCTATAAAAACACACACACACATAACACATTTCCTCTCTCTACATTTTTTGGCAACCACATAGTGTTCCGGCCCGGCCTCCGGCCAAATTCTGGCCGCCTCCAATTGATACACCGCCTACCCCATCTTGTAGATCGGGCCATGGTGGTTCCATTTCTGCAACCCACACACCTTCAAGCAACCTAACGCGCCCTAGATCTTAAAAATAAGTTTCGGATCTTAGGGTTTTAAATGAAAACGTGTTCAAGAGGTCAAGGTTAGATGGTTACGGGTTGTACCCGTTGGAGACGCCATCACAGCCGTACTTTCCCTCTCGTTCTCTCGGTAAAATTCATCACCATTTCTTATATTGTTGTTTTTGATGTTTAAACCAAACGTTATATATTGTTGTGTTGTTGTTTTCGTGGCTTGACATTTTAATACAAATGAAAGAAAACGTTGACAATGGTAAAAACTAAAAAGAAAACGTGATGGTATATTTTCGTGTGGTGAATGGATATAAGTGGTGTCGTGATTAAGTGAGTCTCGGAATTGATTTTTGTATTTGATTATAACAGTTTATATTTGCGTGGGATTAAAAAATAGAAGTAAACATGTTTTGTAAGTTTTCGTGTGGTAATCTTGGTTAGAACGAGATTAGGTTGTTGTTTGATGTCTTTTTAGGATTTGAAGTCGTGAGGTGTGAGTCAAACTCAATGGTTGATCGGGTCAGAAATGGTACGGGTTGGGTCGGGTTTGACCCAAGTGTTGTTTGACTTACGAGTGTCCTTGGTCTAGGGCTTGACCTGAATGCTTGCGTTAGCGTTTTAGTTGTCTAAAGGTATAACTAGTTTTACAATAAGTTTCGATATTTGTTATGGGTATTATTTGAATTAGACTTGATAATTGTGAGTCATAAACGGTTATTAATATAGAATATCGAAACAGATAATAATGGACTAATTGTAATTATGTGACAAGTTAAATGTACATGAATTATCAGTTACCAAGGATAAGGTAAATAATATATGTCCACGGGTTAACTATATACATATATAGATATACTTAACGACATAATTTGGTAACAAATCAGTAATACAATGATAAACGGAATGGAACTATCGGATAAACGATATAAAACTTGAGTTAACGACTAGTAAATATTTGTAAAACTAAGTGAAAAACATTGGGAACTAAGTAGGCAATTTATGAGTAATATCGAATATTACGTGTACGCTATAAGAATCAACTACGATGTATAAATTGGAGTAATAATTAATATACGAGTTATATTGGTTATAAGTTAGATTTTATTAAACGTTTTTGAACTAACCGAATAAAATATATTAGACTCGGAAACGAGTTTAATATTTTGATTCGCGAAAAGTCTAATTATTCAAGTTTCACAATTTTACTAATAACGAGACATTTGTCTATATAATGTCGACAAATACGGTTTATTTAATTATAAACCCTTATTAACCGTCCACGGTCTTCCATAAGTGTGCGGCCTCCCTAGAGCGAAACGCTTGGATCATTTGGTCCCCGGCACTAACGTTGGTTAGTCCTTCTCCGTTAGTCGATAATATCTGAGGGCACTTTCGTCTTTTCGCATGGTCCCAATTGACTATCCAAATCCTACCCGACACATACAGATCCCAAACAAAACCCGAATTAAAAATATTTAAACTATAATCCACTTCATATCAACTCTCTTTATTTATTTCCATTCCACACAATCCCTTAAATTAGCAAAAAAAGAAGAAAAAAATAATAAAATCCACCAATCAGTTTTGGCACATAAGAGGTAATGGATAGAATTTTGATGTTAAATCGTCTATGGTAAAACACTAATACATTTTGTTTTATTAATATTTTAAGTTTTTTGGCTGTGTTTTATCTTTTTGTTCTTGATTTATTGTTATTTGATTATGAAATGTAATCGTATCCTGATTGTTTACAATGATGATCCATCATGGTGGAAGATTCACATACCTACCAAAGAGGAAGTATGTTGATGGTGAGGTAACATTCGTGGACTTGATAGACATTAATCAATGTAAGATTGATATCTTAGACACAGAATGTGCCGAGTTTAGGTTTGAAGAGAAACTGCTTTATCACTACAAGCTTCCAATGAAAAGTTTGGATACTGGATTAAGGTCTTTAGCAAGTGATAGTGATATTGGTGAAATCTTGAAGTATGTTCATAATCATAGGATTATTTATGTGTATGTTGAGCATGATACCACATACTTGGACCACGATGTAAATGTAGTTGATTTAGAAACACAAGTTGTGCCTTCTAATGTAGGTAATGAGATTGAGGGTGGCGAAAGGTGAGGCTAGTGATGAGACCGATGGTGAGGATGATGGTAATGATAAGACTGAGCTTGAGGTTGAGAATATAGTTGATGAGGAGCACATTGTTGATGAGGTTGAAGTCCCCATGAATGGTTTTAGGTTTGAAGTTGAAGGTGAGTTTATAGACCCAATGCAGCCTAGTTTGAACCTTAATGAAAATGATTTGGAAGTGCTTGATTTTGATTCTTTTGAAAGTGATATAGAGGATGATAAAGAAAGTGCTAGAAGAAAGGGCTGAGAAAATTAAGAAAACTAGTCGGTAACTCAACTTCAGTGTGGATGCAAATAATGGCATCTACCAGGTTGCTCATGGGATAGTGGAAGTTTGAATCAAAACACTCATGGACTTGGTTCTTGACTTGCTTAGGTGATGACTAGGATTTATACAACAATTCAAACTTCACATTTATCACAAATAGGCAAAAGGTTAGTATCCTTGATGAATAAATAAATTTTTATGGTATTTACTTAATTTCTGATATTGTTGTTTAAGGAAAACTAATTAATCATTATTTTATGACTTGATAATAGGGCTTGTTGCCAGCTATTGCCAATATATTCCCTGCAGTTGAGCATAGATATTGTGTCTATTCATGAAAATATGAACCTGACTTGGAGACGTAGTGAATACAAAGAGATGTTGTGAAAGTGTGCAACTGCATTAACTAAAGTTGAATTCAACAAACACATGGATGAGCTTAAAGGATACAACAAGAAGTGTTATGAGTGGTTAAAAAAATATCACCAGAGCACTTGAGCAGATCACACTTCTCTGGTATGGTTTAATTTAGTTTTATGTATGCATAATGTCTGAAATATGTGTAAACTATCTACATCATTATATGTCTGAATTTAGTTTTGATTAGAGTACTATTTTGTCACTGGGAGGGCAAATTGTGATCTTTTGATAAACAATATTTGTGAAGTATTCAATAGGCAATTGTTGGATGCTAGGGATATTCGTATTATATCTGCCCTAGAGTATGTGAGATAGTACCTCATGAAGAGGATTGTGATTGTCCAAAAGGTAATTGAAAAGAGTGAGGGTCCTTTAACTCCAACTGTAACTAGTATTTTTAGATCAATCAAACAAGCTTCAGTGGAATATACATTTGATTGGAATGGGGCAGATTTGTGTCAAGTCAAGGGTGCATGAGGTGAGCAGTGTGTAGTTAACTTGAATAAGAGGGTGTGCAGTTGTAGAAAATGAGAAGTCTCTGGTATACCCTTCAAGCATGTTGTTGCTCTGCATTCATGACATGGTAGATAATGGGATTGCCAGAAGATTGGGTTCATCAGTCTTATAAACTTCAAACTTGGAGGGATTTTTATTCCTTTAAAATAAATCCAATAAGTGGTAAGAAATATTAGAGAAGTTTGATTGCCCTACTACACTTCTTCCACCAAAGAAACATCCTTAGATAGGTAGGCCATAAAAAAAGGAAAAAGAATGTTGGAGAGATTTATATGGTTAAAGATGGGAAACTGTCAAGAAAGGGAAAAAGAGTTACATGTGTTATCTGTGAGGGTAAAGGGCACAATAAAAGAAGTTACACAGCAAGAACAAATCAAACTGGTGGAAGCCAAAGTGAAGGTCAAACTGGTGGAAGCCAAAGTGCAAGTCAAACTATTGGAAACCAAATTGCAGGTCAAACTAGTGGTAACAAAAGGCCAAGATCAACTCATGAAGCTGATGGAAATCAAAGTGCAGGTCATACAAAGAAAATAAAAAATCATGGCAAAAGTCAAGGTGGAATTCAAGCTGCTAGTCAACATGGAACTGATGTTGCTGCAATCCAAGCTGCAAGTCAACCATCCAATCAACAGAAGAATTAGAGATTGTGTTATGCTTATGAATTTTTTATGGTTTTAAGACTTTGGTTATTTTTGTGTTTCTAGACAATGTGTCCAGTTCCTACTGTTTCTTTTAAGACTATTTTATGCTTTTTCAAGTTCCCAAACAGTTTGAAGTCAATGTATGGCAAGGGCTAAATAGCATAGCCTTTTAAGACTATGTTCTGTCTTGTTTTGGATAGTAATGGTTAAGTGTTCTGTCTTGTTCATTTTATCCTTTCCAGTGTGTTCATTTCATGCTTTCAAGTAGTAGTCATTTTATGCATAACATTTTATGCTTTACATTGGTCATTTCAAGATGATAAGATCAACTAAACATATCATTGAAAATTGTTGATCATTACAAAATAATAAGATCAACTAGTAGTACTGTTAATCTTGCATATATCACAGTGAAGTTTACATGTAAAACATAAAAACAAACAACAACCAACTACAAATCAACAAAATATTGAGTCGAAGGTTTGCAATTGACATTGTGTTCAAGCATTCTTGAAGTGCATTTCTTGATGTCAACAATCCAGGGATTATAGCCCTTGCTCGAGCACACATGGGAGGATCATACCATAAGAAGAAACCACAATTTGGAACCTAAAATGATAAGAATAAAAACATAAACTAAGTTAACACTTTCAAACCTAAAAATAAAAACTAATAAACTTAACTTTGTGTGAGTCCAAGAAGTACGAATAACTGCTGGATTGCTACAAAAACAATTCATCATTGCTATGAATTTATTGTGTTTAAGAAATAAGTTTTGAATTAGGGTTTGATATGTTTTTTGATTCGAGGAAAAAAAAATAGATGGTGACTTATATTAAATACATGGGTGGATAGTCAATTGGGACCACAAGCGAAAAGACAAAAGTGCCCTCTGAATATTATCAACTAATGGAGAAGGACTAACCAACGTTAGTGCCAGGGACCAAAATGATCCAAAAGTTTCATTCTAGGGAGGCCGCCTGCACTTATTGAAGACCAGAGACGGTTTTTGCAATTTTGGCAAACCACATGGACGGTTTTTGCAATTTACTCTTATTTTAATTTTAAGTTTAGTTTGAAATATTTAACAATTTCTAGTGGAAATTAATGTTGAATGAATGGTAACTCTTCATGGAAAAAGTACATAAATAGTACCCGCAGTTTATCGGCGATTATGCAAACAACTTCAGAAAAATTAAAATAAAAGCGTCCCTGTGGTTAATTTGTGATTACAAAGACAGTCCTTGAAAAACATCCATAAACTGTGTTTGTGTAACAAAAACTTACATAAATAGTCCCCGAAAGTTACCTTATATAATGAAAACATCCTTAAGTGAAAAGTTACATAAATAGATCCTATCATTTACCTTACATTACGAAAATCGTCCCTAACTTTAAAATTTAATAATATTTTTTTTATAACTTTTTAAGTCTTACATTAATACTTATAACCTCATATTTGTGATTTTTCTTTTTGGTAAAATGGTTTCCGACTCGATATTGTGAGCCGACTAATCTCACAGTGACTATCTTTTTGGATAGTCCGGAGTCGGCGCAGGTGAACTTCCGTGACCACAAGAGAATGATTGATTAGTTTTAGGTGTAAGTAAACTAGTAAGATTTTGATTTCTTCTATGAATGTATCTTTTAACATGCTTGCCAAACAAGTTTGATATAATTATAATTATTTTTAAATGAGAAAATAGAATCACGAAAATTTTTTTTCACGTAAAACCCCGTGCCCGTAGTGAAGTGCGAGAAAAAGATCATCGTTAAAAAAATTATACTTTTATATTTTTACTTATCATTTTGTCAATTCCTAATAAACATATAAAAGTTACTTACTTTTCATAAATTGTTAAATGAATGATATGACGGTAAAAAAAATAAGTATGAAGATTTAACATCTTCTAGATCTAATTCTTTAATGATTCTTTCGCATGCAAATATATAAAAAAATACATATTATTTTATCAATTTGGCTCTGATACTATAATTGTGACAAATAGTATATTTTCAGACTTTATTTTACTAATAAATAATAATTTATTATTACTAAACTGAACATTTTTTAGCATAACTGAGTATTTCAGGAAGTTATCCCGCGTACTGTAGCTTACAGTAATCACTGAAACTGTCTATTTTTGTCATTAAACGTGAAATATTCCTTTCCTGGTATTTACTGACAAGTTACGTATTAAACAGAAAAGCTTTCTCGCAATTACTAAAAAACGACCCCACGTGCGTACCAACACTGCAATAGACATGGTTTAAGTCAAATATTCTGAGTAAATTATAATATTTTATTATTATTTTGATAAAAACAATGATAAAAACTTTATTTTGTGAGTACGTGTCCAAAAATGTCAAACCGGGACATCACATTAACATTTAAGCTCAACCCGACACACAATACACAACAAGGTTTCAAAATTTTATTTCCCCCTCCCCTTGCTATGTTTTGCCGCCCATTTCCACAAGAAAACCAGGTTAGTGGAACTTGTCTTGTATTGGTGATGACATAATCACTTGTTTTTATTTACCTTAACATAACACACATCATTTCTCACACACATATCATCATCTAAAAACTTTCAATCTCTCTTTTACTTTTCAAAACTCACGACCCACCAATAAAATCAAGATCTACAAATTTCCTTTGAGTTTCAAGATAATCAAGGTGTACTTTTGAGCTCTCGGGTTGATATAGAACGTTTCTTGCGTAAATTTAGAGCAATTTGGGTCTTTCTTATGTCACCTAGCTCACGTACAAACACAATACATTGTAAGGATTCTCAAATCTTTAAACTTTGTACTTTCATAGTTAAAATAGCTTAAATCTTGATGTTAAGTAATTACTGGTGTTATTCTGTTAATCTTGAAAAGTTGTGGTTTGAGTACATATGTACATATACACGTATAACATTGCACATACATATTAGTTATGTCATTTCTTGCTTGTGAGGTAAATCTTGCTTCATGTTTTGCTAATTTAATAGTACAAATGAGATTAGGGCTTGAAACGCGAGTTTAAGAAAAATATTTGCGTATTTGACAATATATACAAATCGACTCACATCTTTAAGAAATAAAAATTGGAGTTTTAAAAAACATAAAGTTTTGGCTCTAGTGGTGAAAGTGTTAATTTTCTAGCTTATTACTTATTTTTGCGGCTTATCGGATCGTAGTTTAGCTTGCTTGATTTTTTGTCTTGGATTTGGGTTTATATTTGATTCGACACAGAATGGGCTGAGCCCAACTATATTTCGGCTTATATAACTTATTTGGCTAAAGTGCTTATTTACATGATCTTATTTGATATGTTAAAGTATAAACGCGACCTAAACTTAAACTAAAAAGCTTATTTGGTTTACGAACAAGTCATGCCCGATTTTTCTAAAAACCCAACACTTAGAGAGTATTTTCGGTGAAAACCGACAAAAGGACAAAACTTATTATTTTTAATATTAAAATATTAACTTTCCAAATTAATATTTTTAGAATTTCATAAAACTTATAAATATATATTTATATACTTAAAACCTTATTTAATTTTACTAAATTAAATACTTATACAATTTAATTTTTATACTTATCATTATATTATAAATACTCATATTATTTATAATATAAAATTTCTCCACTATCACCATCTTTTATTATTTTATACATTAATATAATACATTATTATATAACTCCACTAACACTTATTTAATTAATTTCAAACCCTAATTAATAAAATACCTAAACTCTTAAATTTTATATTTATATATATATATATATATATATATATATATATATATATATATATATATATATATATATATATATATATATATATATATATATATATATATATATATATATATATATATATATACATGTATTTCTAGACTACATCACAGGCATGGATTATTCCGTCATTTGTTATTTTACCTTACACTTCTACAGAGCCAACACTTATGAGTCTTCATCGATAAACCACTTTTGAAACGTACTTAACCACACAACAAGCAAGAAATACACGATCACTTTGAAACTTGTAATCTTTCCAAGCGAGTCAATACTTTTAAAACACGAGTAGTGTGTTAAGACTTACCATACTGATCTAGGTCGCGTGCCGGAGCGGTCGTACCATATCTTTTGATTTTGCTAGCAGCTTACTACAGTTTTGAGATGAGTTTATAGGCTGATTTTTCTATCTGAACTGCTTTGTAAACCTTGGGGGTGAGAAACATGCAAAACTGTTTTCATGGACCAAAAACTGAACTCTTACGTTTACACACTAGTACGCGGATAGCCTAAGTATGTATGATCCCACTATGCCTACTATTATGAACCGTCAGTTCCTGCGGGAAGCACGATTGTTATAAAAAGATCTATTGGGGGTGACTCCCCCGTTCGGTTGGCCAGGCGGGTTAATGCAAACATATACAATATCGGATTTTATAAATGTATTGGGATAAACAATCGTTGAGCCCCTATTATTATTATCTGTGCCAGTTTGGCAAACTGAACCGTCATAGCTTCAGTTGCATGAGCTTAGTGCTTGTGTATAGTTAGTGTGTACTTGCTGAATTATTTTGCCATGGTACATCTGTGTTGATTTACTGTAAACCTATGAACTCACCAGCATTAGATGACCTTTTAGCATGTTTTCTCAGGTGTTTGATTACGATATTGATTAAGGGCAGGGCATGTGATGCGTGTATAACGCGTTCGGGGTCAAAGGAACTTCCTTTTCGTCGAGCAAGTTTTTCAACAACATAGGCAGTAAACCTAATCATTGTAGTGTAGTATTGGGTAAGCCTCGGGTATTGATATCATTCTCTAGGGGAATAGGAATGCTAGTGAGAGATGTACTACGCTAAGGTTTGAGGTTGAGGAAGATTATTTTTTATCTTTTTATAATTTTTTATAAAGCTAAGGGTAAAATCTCGGGGTTTGAATTTAGGGGGTTTGGTACTTCTACTGATTACTTCTACTATCTAATTATCTAAACTATGCGTAGTCTTATGTCTATTGATGTATGCTCGTATGATGATTAAAAATGTGTCTATCTAGATACTATTACTCCCTAGTTATCTTTTATTGGTGGTTGAATTGTCACGTCCTTATTCTTAACGCGTTGTGTTTTCTAAGGTCGTAGGGTATGCTTTTATCCCTAACTCTTTGAGACTATCTTAAGGTTATTGCCTACGAAATCTCTAGGATTCATAAACTAACTCTAAAGTTATCTTTGGATGTTTAATCTACAATTCCACTAAGAGATTTATAAACTAAGGTTTACAAAGATTACTCAAGCATTAAAAACACAACGATGGCCTAATGCACTCCTAAGCCAATTACAATTAAGATAAGAGACAACCAATCAATAATTAATAAATAGGTTTCATAGATCTAAGAAAACACACAAGAAATTTAGCCGGACATGTTAAACATGCAAGCATACACACATACAATCGAAGACATAATGAAATCAATGAAGTAAATTACTTATCTTGATGTAAAATAGGGTATGAGAACCCTAAGATCTCATTCAAACCGGACCAAAATCGTTTTAGGTTTTACTCCACAAGTCTACCTCCTAAAATTTTGAAAATTCGATTTCTATATATAATTTTACATTTGCGACGGCGTCACCTTATAGTTGGGACGCCGTCGACCATCGTCATTAGGGTTTCATCTTGGCAAGTCATCATTGGGATGGAGTCACGTTGTGGTTGTGGGTCGCCGTCTTTAGTAGTGATGTAAATGCCGAATACGGATCTAGGCCGATACGAGAAGAAAAGTCTTCGTGATGCCTTACTCTTCAAAGCCCTGACGTCCAGTGTAATTTAGCAAAAGTCTACTTGAGTCGTAAATTTAATTACGTAGAGAGGACGGCGTCGCTTATGGATTGTGGACGTCGGTGTAATTCCAAAGACTTGAGTGTCTTGATCTTGACTTTATATTTTCTTCATATATTCACTCCTTTTCGTCTAAATAAGCATCATTCCGCATTTTGCTCCAATAGACCCTAAAAGTGAAAAGGAACGAAATTAAGGAGTAACGGATATAAAATTGGGCGATTAAGGGCTCAAATGACCCCTAAAAGTGTGCGTTTAAATCCTTATCAAATATCCTACACTTGGTATTTGCTTGTCCTCAAGCAAATGTGCTTTAACAATCAATTTATAAGCTAGGGGCATAAAGCATTGGTTTAACATAACTCATAACAAGTAAAAGCACCTCAATAGTCATAACAAGCGGAAATTATATACTAGCACCTCACAAGTGGTGTTTGGATTCTCTCATCTCGAGTGTATATGAAATATAGTAATTGAAATGGAAGATAAACACTCATTAACCGGTCATAATACATAGATTACCATAGGCTTGAGACTAGATCAAACCTCCACCGCTTTGGCGTAAGCACCTAGGAACAACTATCTAAGAGGTCTTTTAAAGGGTTGTAACGTTAGGCTTACGGTTAGGGAAACAAAGGGTTTGGTTGGATAGGCGATTTAGTGGTGGCAAGTCAAAAATCTTATGTTACAAGCATGAAAAGAATGGCGTTTGATAACGCTCAGATTGTGCATGTTTTTAGTAGCGTTATGTGTGCTTTTATATATTTTATTTGGTTATATTTACGTGATTATAGTGCTTAAACACATCAAAAGATGTTTGTTTAGTGTTTATAACCAAGTGCAGGGAAACGGAAGGAAAATAAAGAAATATTCAGCAAATAGAAGATTCCCGTTTGATGAAGCCTAAATCAAGATCTCAAGGACCTTTGAAGACCATAGTGATTGAAGAACCAAGTTCTACAAGATAAAGAGAAGAAAAGATCAAGTTTCCTTAACTCAGAAATCCAACCGGATCGGTTACAACCGTAATCGGATCGGTTGGAATATGACCAAACGCCAATATGACATCACCAACCGCTCGGTCGCCACCCGCAACCGGAACGATTGGCCCTTTTGTTGAAGACCAACCGGATTGGTTGGTCATATGACCGATCCGTTAGAGAAGTCAAGATCCGCCAAATCTTCATCACTAAGTTTCTCCTTTGCATCAAAACGATTCTAGGTCCTTCTCTTGGTGTATTCTAGTCCCTTCCTTACCCTTGGAGGCCAAGTTCAGCAATTAATACCCTAGGCTTTGGAATTAGTATAAATAAAGGCCATTTGTGAGCATATGAGACACACTTCAAATACAAATCTCTACTCATCAAACAAAGCTTTAAGCTCTCAAATTCGTCCTTAGAAGTCCGGGAAGTTTGGAGTTCGAAGTTCCACATTTGAGGCCAAATCACCAAGAAGTCCACCCAATACCTTGGGAATCATTACTTCACCATTTGTAATCTTGTTCCAAGCATTGTAAGACTTTTAATCATGTTTTCTAAATGTTCAAAGTTCTGAGTTTATGTTCATGTTTGCTATGAGTGGCTAGTTTCTTTATACACTTGCTTAAATGATGTTGATTATCATATGATTAGTTAGTGATTGTGTTAACATGTTTTAATTCAATTTCAAGTTGATTCTAAGATCCAATTGTGCTAAAGTTTCTTAGTGACATTTGTTAATCAAGTTTGGCTAATTGATAGTAATCGTTGGGGTCGAAAGAACTTATTGTTATTCAACTAGTCATAATCATTTTGTCTATGGATGATTGTTTTACCCATTATTCTTGATTATACAAAGGAACTAAGGTGTGGTTGTAATAGAAACGCTTTTGATTATCAAATTGGATTGGTTGGAAACATCTAAAAGGTCGTAAGATTAGTTGTTGAGAATCAATTGTAGCCTTTTGTCTATGATCGGTTACCTTTGTATTGACCATTTCTTAAGCAATTTGATGAAACAAGTGGATGTTTTATGTTTAAGTTTATGGATGTAGACTTATGAAACTTGAATTGATCTTGAATTGATTGGTTAAACGTAATGCTTGTTTTTATGAACTAAAATCTTGATCTAAGGTTTAACTTGTAAGAACAATAGATTAGTCTTCCAACTAATTATCATAACCAACATGTTAAGAGGTTAACACAATCACATTAATCTATGATATGAAACTAGTTTAAGCAAGTGTAGTTTTTTAATCATCTCGAATTTCATTATATCTATTTGCTTTGTTATATGTTTTGATAGACTCGTTAATTCAAACTTGTGTTTAGATTCACCCAAATCCCCGCTAACGATCCCAACTTACCTTCATAATATTGCTATAACGGACGTATACTTGCTCGTACGTGTTATTGGTAATATTGGTAATTCACTTTATAAATTTAAAACTTGTACACGTAGCACATCAAGTTTTGGCGCTACGCCGGAGTTTGATTGTGTTTCAACAAGTTTTTGAATTTCCTCGATCGATTCAACCAAAATTTTCTCTCGAAACCTTAATCGGATCCGGTTGTCCTTCAACCGAATTCGGTTCGCGATTTTACGATAACTCACCGGTCTAACCGATTGGTGTGAACCGCAACCGATCCGGGTTACCCACTGACCCATAAAAAGCTGTTTTTGTTGTTTGTCCGTGTGTTTAGATATTGCCCGGATTCTCTAGGACATTGTATGAACACTTTCGACGTACGAGAATAGAACCAATTACACCTCTTACCAACCCCGAATGTTTGATTCGAAGAAGAAGAAGAACACTTTTCATACCATTGGAAAATAGTGTACCAAGAGTACCAAACCCACCATTTGATAACCTCGTAGAAGCCACGTTGTTTACAACCCTTTCACCAATTTACCTTTTCCCATGGCGGACGATCAACCCATGGGAACAACGGAGCCGTAGCACCAACCCCGAAAGTGCTATTGCCGTCAATCTTGGTGACAACTTCACCGTGAAGGACATAACCTTCGATGATCAAAGACCATCAATTCGATGGTCAGACGCTGGGTCGATCCGCACAAACACATTGCCGAAATCATCGAAATTTGCGGCATGTTCCGTTATGGCGATCGATGTCAATGCCATCAAACTCAAACTTTTCCCATCATCACTCGAGATGCTAAAGTATGGTACAATGAATTAACCCCGTGAATCATCAATACTTGGGAGGAGATGAGTGCTTTTGTGTAGCGATTCTTTCCACCGCCATGTTTGATCGATTAATGGGAGAAATTCAGTGCCAACCAAAACCCAAAGAATCACTTGTCAAAGCTTGGTTTCGAATGAAAGATTTGCTTTGTAGTTGTCATGGACATGGACTATCAAAAGGAACCATTATCCAAATTTTTTACCATGGACTAGATGAAATCTCTCAAGGCATCCTTGATGCTGGAGGAATTTTTCTCTATAAAACTCCCAACTATGCACATTAATTGCTCGAAGATTGAGTACTTCTCAAACTTGATTGGTCCAAAGATTCCAAAACTAAACCTCTCCGAAAAATGTTGCTTTTGTCGAAAACACCGATATTTCAAACTCATGGAGAAGATGGAAGCGTTAACCTCAAAAATTGACTCATGATACAAAGATATCAAAGATGAAATGAAGGAAATGCGAGACGGATGCAACAATTATGTGGAAATCATCCATCGTCCGAAAGCGACGATAAACCTATGGTCGGATGAGAAGGAAGGATAAGCGAAGTTCGCTCGAGGAGGATACCGTGGAGGAGGATATCGTAGTAATTATTACGGTCGTAACTCGAAATTGGCAAGATCGCCGACCAAGGGATGACAACCGTGATTCTCAACCACGAACCGCCGATCCACCACCACAAAATCGACAAAAGTTGGAAGAAACCCAATTCGAGAAAACCATGAGAGAATTCGTGTCGGTCAAAATCCGCATATGATTTTATCAAAAATCAATTTTTCAATCTCAAAGCCAAAGTTGAGCAGAGAGGAGAAAAATCATCAAGCATCTATCCAAGATCTTGAAAACAAGTTTCATGCACTTTCTCCGACCAACATTCCTCTAGACCATCTCGGTTCATTGCCAAGTAATACCCAATCCAACCCAAAACCATCAAATGATAAAGCGCACCATCCACCACACAAACAAGAAATGAGCATATCAATGATGTTCACAAGAAGTGGTCTCTCGACGATCCACCACCAAATCCTAATACTCCTGTCACCATTGATAGTGAGGATGAAACCGAGGAACCAAACACAACTCAATCCACCAAAAGAAAAACATTCCATCCGTCACGGATGTTACCAAAAATTCCTTATCCTCAACGCCTAAAGAAAGAAAAGATGGAAGAGGCGTTGTAAAGAAGTTCATTGAAATAATTAAAGAGGTTAGACTCAATGTTCCTCTGTTGATGTCTTAGCCGAATGCCCAATTACGGAAATTTTGAAAGAACTTCTTAATAACAAAAGCAAGCGAGCAAATATCGACTACTTTCCTTAACGAAGAATGCTCACTATTGTCCAAACAAGATCCCACCAAAGCTCGGAGATCCGGGAGCTTTCTTATTCCATGTACTGTGAATAATGTTAAATGCGATGCTTTGTCGATCTTGGCATAAGTATCAATTTGATGCCTTATTCGTTTGTATTCCAAGTTATGCAACAACAACTGAAACCAACAAAATGAGCATCCGATTAGCAAATCATTCCTATCAATATCCACGTGGGAATCACCGAGAATATGCTTGTTCAAGTCGGTAAATTCATTTTCCGTGGACTTTGTAATCTTGGAAATGGAAGAAGATAGTAAAGTTCCACTCATCTTAGGAAGACCTTTCTCAAATCTGCTAGATGCAATCATCAAAGTGAAAGGAAAAGAACTCAACCTTGGAGTTGGGAAGATCGAATCACTTTTTAATCGATAAATCAATCGCTACCCACATTCGGTGATGACACTTGTTTTAACATCGATATTATTGATGAAGTCAACGATGAAGAATTGGACGCATTACTTAGCGAATCTCGATCCATTCATGACTACTACGAAAAAATCAATGAAACGATTTTGACAAAGAGTTTGATGATTTCATGAAAGTAGAATTGAAGGGAGATAACTCGAGAAGAAGAAGAAATGGAGGAAGGAAGAAAATTTTGAAGAAATAACTTTCAATGACGAGATGCGAATTAAATCCTCTATCGAAGAACCACCCGCGATCTCGAACTCAAGCATCTCGGATCATCTTGAATATGCTTACTTGGAGAAAACTCTCTTATTCGATGAGTTATATCTTCATTGCTCGAGGATAGTGAGAAAGAAAGTTTAGTTTACTGTCCTTAAAATCACAAACAAGCTTTCGCTTGGAAAACATCCGACATCGAGGAATTAGTCCTAATTTACGCAAACACAAAATCAATTTTGAAGAAGGGATTAAACACTGTGGTAGAGCGTCAATGTCGAGTCAATCCAACATGAAAGAAGTTGTTAAAAGGAAATCATAAAACTTCTCGATCTTGGAATCATTACCCAATTGAGGATAGCCCTTGGGTAAGCCACATTCACCATGTTCCCAAGAAAGGAGGAATGTAGTTTGTGACTAATGGCGAAATGAACTAGTTCAACTAGAACCGTCCACATTTGGCTTTGTTTGTATTGTACTATCGTAAGTTAAACAAAGCCACCGGAAAGATCACTTTCGCTCCCGTTCATGGATCAAATGCTTGAAAGGCGGCAGAAATAAATTCTTTTGTTTCCTCGGACGGTTCGGGATATTTCCAAATTCCTATCGATCCTAACGATCAAGAAAAGACCACTTTCACTTGTCCTTTTGGAACCTCGCATATCGGTATGCCTTTTGGTCTTTGCAATGCACTGCGACTTTTCAAATATGTATGATCGCCATATTCAAGACATGCTAGAAACCTCCATGGAAGTTTTCATGGATGACTTTTCGATGTTGGAGACTCGTTTGGCATGTCTTTCTAATCTCGATAAAATGCTCGAAAAGATCAAGTGCACATCTTGTCCTTAAGCGGGAAAGATGGCACTTTATATGTAAGAAGGAATTGTGCTTGGCCACAAAATCTCCGATCTGAGGAATGGAAGTAGATAAAGCAAAGGTCGATGTCATTTCAAAACTTCCACTACCAACTAACGTCAAGCCGTTAGAAGTTTTTAGGACATCTTGGTTTCTACTGCCGGGTTATCAAAGATTTTCAAAATATCTCGTCCAGATGACAAAACTTCTTGAGAAAGAATCTATCTTTGACTTCATTGCCGATTGCATAAAAGCTTTGAAACTTGAAATCTCAACTTACTAGTGCTCCGATCATGGTTTCACCTAATTGGTCACTACCCTTGAACTTATAATACGTAGCAATGATTTTCTTTGTTGGGGCGTCTTAGGCCAGCGTGAAGGAAAACACTTTACCTATATTTTGCTAGAAAGACCTGAATAGTGCTCGGCAAAATTTTCTGAATCATAGAAAATTCTTGGCGTCGTTTCGCATTCGACAAATTCGAGTCATACCTCGTGCTCTAAAAAGCGATCGTTTTCACGATCATTCGGTAGCTCAAGTGTCTGTTCACCAAGAAGGATGCTAAACCGCGTCTTATTCGATGGATTTTGCTACTCCAGAATTTGACATCGAAATCAAAGATAAGAAAGGAGGAGAAAATCTTCTGTGATCACCTATCGCGTCTTGAAAATCCCGATCTTGAGGAATTAAAGAAGAGAAATCGATGATTATTTTCCGATGAAACTCTAAAGACCATCGATGGGCGGCGATCCTTGGTTTCTTGACTTTGCGAACTACCTCGCGGAGGAAATTCTCGAGAAAAGGTCTAACTCATGCTCAAGAAGCAAATTCTTTTGGAACTTAAATACTATTTTGGGAAGAGACCATATCTTTTCAAAATGTGTCTGACGGAATGATCCGAAGATGTGTTTACGGTTCGAAACTACATAAAATTCTTGACGAATGTCATCATGGCCCAACTAGGGGACATTATGGTCCTTCCACCATAGCTAAAAAGTTTTTGATCTTTGGATTCTATTGGCCAACAATATTCAAAGAAGCCACCAAACTTGTTCAAAGCTGTGATGCTTGCCAAAGGACCACTAATCTCTCTCGAAGAGATGAAATGCCATTAACAAGCATTCAAGTGTGTGAAATATTCGATATTTGGGAATAGATTTAATGGGACCTTTCCTAAATCCCACAAATTCGAATACATTCTCGTTGCTATAGATTATGTGTCCAAATGGGCGGAAGCTTAAGCTTTACCAACAAGCGATGCTCGTAATCGTCGTTAATTTCCTCAAAAGCTTTTACGCTCGCTATGGAATTCCCGAGGCATTAATAAGCGATCGAGGAACCCATTTCGTAACCAACAAATGGAGAAACCATGAAATGATATGGAGTTCATCATCGATTCGCGGCACCTATCATCACATGAACCAATGGTCGAGTTGAAAATAACAGCGAGGCTCTCAAAAGAATACTAGAAAGCGGTGAAGGACAATCCTTGATGTGGGCAAAAAAACTTGATGATGCTCTGTGGGCATTTCGTCTGACTTATAAAACTCAATTGGCACAACTCCTTACAGACTTGTATGGAAAGACTTGTCATTTTCCGTTCGAAGTTGAACATCGTGCTTATTGGGCTCTCGAAAATTATAACACGATCTCAAAATACGGAAAAAGATTCACGCAATTGCACGAACTTCGATGAATTAAGACTCCAAGCTTATGAAAATTCCAAAGCGTATAAAGCTAGAACAAAAGCTTATCACGATAAAAAGCTACGAATTGAAAAGAATTCAAAGTGCAGAATAAAGTTACGCTTTTTAACATGAAATTCAAATTCAAGGTCCTAAACTACAACCAAAATGGTTTGGACCATATATATCGTTAAACATGGATATCCATCAAGGTATGTCAAACTCTATGACAAGCGAGGGTGGAAGTTTCATTGTTAGCAGGCACTGAATCAAGTTATATTACGACAAGGAGCAAGCGAATGAGATTCTGATTTACCTTGATTTCCCGAAAATGAATTCAAAACTATCACCTTTGTAGCACCATTTCCGGGAAGAATCCATAAATTGTTCCATGGAAACCATCTACTGAGTTAAATCTAGGGCGATATTGAAACTCTTGGTGAAGAATTCATGTACATCCCGAACTTTTCAAGATGTTCAAAGTGCACTCTTGTGGACAAATGAATTCGGGAAGATTGAGTCAAAGTGATGACTCGGTAATAAAACAAGCGCTTCTCGGGAGGCAACCCGTGTGTTTTAGATTTGATTTTCTGTGGTCACTCCCCAAAGTTTAAACCTTCGGTTGAACTTAAGTGTGGGGGGGTGCCACCTTTTAATAAAACCTTTTGTTTGTTTATAAGATTGTGTGCGGTAATGATTTCTCCGATTGGGATAGGAATGAAGAAAAATTTTAGTCGATAAACTCATTGACATATCTGGTTTCAACCTCCCCGGTCACTTCCATAAGTGTGGCGGCCTCCTAGAGCGAAGCGTTTGGATCATTTGGTCCCTGCGCTAACGTTGGTTAATCCCTCCGTTAATCGATAATATTGGAGGGCACTTTCGTCTTTAAACATGGTCCCAATTGACTATCAGTCCTACGGCAATACGGATCTGAGCAAAACTGAGATTAAAAATATTTAAACTATAATCGCCATATCAACTCTCTTTATTTATTTCCATTCCAACACGATCCATGATTAGCAAAAGAAGAAAAAAATAATAAAATCCTGTGGTTTTGGCATAAGAATGGATAAATTTTGATGTTAAATGATTACATAGTAAACAATACATTTTGTTTATTAATATTTTAAGTTTTTTGGCTTTGTGTTTTATCTTTTGTTACCGATTTATTGTTATTTGATTGTGAAACGAGAATCGTATCCACGAGCTTGTTTACAATGATGATCCATCATGGTGGAAGATTCACATACCTACCAAAGAGGAAGTATGTTGATGGTGAGGTAACATTCGTGGACTTGATAGACATTAATCAATGTAAGATTGATATCTTAGACATGTATGTGTGCGGAGTTTAGGTTTTGAAGAGAAAGCTGTTTTATCACAACAAACTTCAATGAAAAGTTTGGATACCGGATTAAGGTCTTTAGCAAGTGATAGTGATATTGGTGAAATCTTCAAGTATATTCATAATCATAGGATTATTTATGTGTATGTTGAGCATGATACCACATACTTGGACCCCGATGTAAATGTAGTTGATTTAGAAACACAAGTTGTGCTTCTAATGTAATGTAATGAGATTGAGGGTGCGAAGGTGAGGCTAGTGATGAGACCGATGGTGAGGATGATGGTAATGATAAGATCGAGCTTGAGGTTGAGAATATAGTTGATGAGGAGCACATTGTTGATGAGGTTGAAGTCCCCATGAATGGTTTTAGGTTTGAAGTTGAAGGTGAGTTTATAGACCCAATGCACTAGTTTGAACCTTAATGAAAATGATTTGGAAGTGCTTGATTTTGATTCTTTTGAAAGTGATATAGAGGATGATAAAGAAAGTGCTAGAAGAAAGGGCTGAGGAAAATTAAGAAAACTAGTGGTAACTCAACTTCGTGGTGTGGATGCAAATAATGGCATCTACCAGTTTGCTCATGGGATAGTGGAAGGCGAATCAAAACACTCATGGACTTGGTTCTTGACTTGCTTAGGTGATGACTAGGATTTATACAACAATTCAAACTTCACATTTATCACAAATAGGCAAAAGGTTAGTATCCTTGATGAATAAATAAATTTTATGGTATTTACTTAATTTACGATATTGTTGTTTAAGGAAAACTAATTAATCATTATTTTATGACTTGATAATAGGGCTTGTTCACATTATTGCCAATATATTCCCGCAGTTGAGCGTAGATATTGTATCTATTCATGAAAATATGAACCCGACTTGGAGACGTAGTAGAATACAAAGAGATGTTGTGAAAGTGTGCAATGCATTAACTAAAGTTGAATTCAACAAACACATGGATGAGCTTAAAGGATACAACAAGAAGTGTTATGAGTGGTTAAAAAAATATCACCAGAGCACTTGAGCAGATCACACTTCTCTGGTATGGTTTAATTTAGTTTTATGTATGCATAATGTCTGAAATATGTGTAAACTATCTACATCATTATATGTCTGAATTTAGTTTTGATTAGAGTACTATTTTGTCACTGGGAGGGCAAATTGTGATCTTTTGATAAACAATATTTGTGAAGTATTCAATAAGCGATTGTTGGATGCTAGGGATATTCAGATTATCCGCTTCTGAGTATATAGAGATAGTACCTCATGAAGAGGATTGTGATTGTCCAAAAGGTAATTGAAAGAGTGAGGTCCTTTAACTCCAAATGTAACTAGTATTTTAGATCAATCAAACAAGCTTGATGGAATATACATTTGATTGGAATGGGCGATTTCCGTCAAGTCAAGGGTACGAAGGTGAGCAAAGTGTAGTTAACTTGAATAAGAGGAGCAGCTTGTAGAAAATGAGAAGTCTCTCGTATACCCTTCAAGCATGTTGTGCACCGATTCATGACATGATAGATAAAAACATGGATGTGGGATTGCCGTAAGATTGGGTTCATCGGCCTTATAAACTTCAAACTGAGGATTTTTATTCCTTTAAAATAAATCCAATAAGTGGTAAGAAATATTAGAAGTTTGATTGCCCACTACACTTCTTCCACCAAAGAAACATCCTTAGATAGGTAGGCAAAAAAAGGAAAAGAATGTTGGAGAGATTTATATGGTTAAAGATGGAACCCACAAGAAAGGGAAAAGAGTTACATGTGTTATCCGTGAGGTAAAGGGCACAATAAAGAAGTTACACAAGAAGAACAAATCAACCTGGTGGAAGCAAAGTGAAGGTCAAACCGGTGGAAGCCAAAGTGCAAGTCAAACTATTGGAAACCAAATTGTGTCAAACTAGTGGTAATAAAAAGGCCAAGATCAACTCATGGTCGATGGAAATCAAAGTGCAGTCATACAAAGAAAATAAAAATCATGGCAAAGTCAAGGTGGAATTCAAGCTAGTCAACATGGGCCAGTGTTGCTTTAATCAAGCGCAAGTCAACCATCCAATCAACGGAAGAATTAGAGATTGTGTTATGCTTATGAATTTTTATGGTTTTAAGACTTTAGTTATTTTTGTGTTTCTAGACAATGTGTCCGATTCCTCTGTTTCTTTTAAGACTATTTATGCTTTTTCAAGTTCCCAAGCAGTTTGAAGTCAATGTGGCAGGGCTAAATAGCATAGCCTTTTAAGACTATGTTACATGTGTTTTGGATAGTAATGGTTAAGTGTTACGTCTTGTTCATTTTATCCTTTCCATTGTGTTCATTTCATGCTTTCAAGTAGTAGTCATTTTATGCATAACATTTTATGCTTTACATTAGTCATTTCAAGATGATAAGATCAACTAAACATATCATTGAAAATTGTTGATCATTACAAAATAATAAGATCAACTAGTAGTCTTTAATCTTGCATATATCACGTTGAGAGTTTACATGTAAAACATAAAAAACAAACAACAACCAACTACAAATCAACAAAATATTGAGTGAAGGTTTGCAATTGACATTGTGTTCAAGCATTCTTGAAGTGCATTTCTTGATGTCAACAATCCAAGGATTATAGCCTTGCTCGGCGCATGGGAGGATCATACCATAAGAAGAAACCACAATTGGAACCTAAAATGATAAGAATAAAAACATAAACTAAGTTAACACTTTCAAACCTAAAATAAAAACTAATAAACTTAACTTTGTGTGAGTCCAAAAGTACGAATAACTATTTGGATTGCTAAAAACAATTCATCATTGCTATGAATTTATTGTGTTTAAGAAATAAGTTTTGAATTAGGGTTTGATATGTTTTTTGATTCGAGGAAAAAAATAGATGGTGACTTATATTAAATACATGGGTGGATAGTCAATTGGGACACGGCGAAGACAAAAAGTGCCCTCTGAATATTATCAACTAATGGAGAAGGACTAACCAACGTTAGTGCAGGGACCAAAATGATCCAAAGTTTCATTAGGAGGCCTTTGCACTTATTGAAGACCGAGAGGCGGTTTTTGCAATTTTGGCAAACCACATGGACGGTTTTGCAATTTACTCTTATTTTAATTTTAAGTTTAGTTTGAAATATTTAACAATTTCTAGTGGAAATTAATGTTGAATGAATGGTAACTCTTCATGGAAAAGTACATAAATAGTACCCATGATTTTATCGGCGATTATGCAAACAACCGGAAAAATTAAAATAAAAGCGTCCACTGTGGTTAATTTGTGATTACAAGGCAGTCCTTGAAAACATCCATAAAGCTGTTTGTGTAACAAAACTTACATAAATAGTCCCAGTTACCTTATATAATAAAACATCCTTAAGTGAAAAGTTACATAAATAGATCCTATCATTTACCTTACATTCAATCGTCCTAACTTTAAAATTTAATAATATTTTTTATAACTTTTAAGTCTTACATTAATACTTATAACCTCATATTTGTGATTTTCTTTTTGGTAAAATGGTTTGGGCTTCGATATTGTGTAAGCTAATCTCCACGGTGACTATCTTTTTGGATAGTCCGAGTCGTGCAGTGAACTTCCGTGACCACAGAGAATGATTGATTAGTTTTAGGTGTAAGTAAACTAGTAAGATTTTGATTTCTTATGAATGTATCTTTTAACATGCTTGCCAAACAAGTTTGATATAATTATAATTATTTTAAATGAGAAAATAGAATCACGAAAATTTTTTCACGTAAAACCCGTGCCGTAGTGAAGTGCGAGAAAGATCATCGTTAAAAATTATACTTTTATATTTTACTTATCATTTTTCAATTCCTAATAAACATATAAAAGTTACTTTCATAAATTGTTAAATGAATGATAGCTGGTAAAAAAATAAGTATGAAGATTTAACATCTTCTAGATCTAATTCTTTAATGATTCTTCGCATGCAAATATATAAAAAATACATATTATTTTATCAATTTGGCTCGATACTATAATTGTGACAAATAGTATATTTGAGACTTTATTTTACTAATAAATAATAATTTATTATTACTAAAACTGAACATTTTTAGCATAATCGAGTATTTCGGAAGTTATCCCGTCTTGTAGCTTCGATAATCAACGGCTATCTATTTTTGTCATTAAGCGTGAAATATTCCTTTCACAGTATTCTTGACAAATTCACGTATTAAACGGAAAAGCTTTCGCAATTACTAAAAGCGACCCGCGTCGTACCAACTGCAATAGACATGGTTTAAGTCAAATATTACGAGTAAATTATAATATTTTATTATTATTTTGATAAAAACAATGATAAAAACTTTATTTTGTAGTACGTGTCCAAAAATGTCAAAAGGACATCACATTAACATTTAAGCTCAACCCGACACACAATACACAAGGTTTCAAAATTTTATTTCCCCCTCCCTTGCTATGTTTTGCCCATTTCCACAAGAAAACCGAGTTAGTGGAACTTGTCTTGTATTGGTGATGACATAATCACTTGTTTTATTTACCTTAACATAACATCATTTCTCACACATATCATCATCTAAAACTTTCAATCTCTTTTTACTTTTCAAAACTCAAACCCAATAAAATCAAGATCTACAAATTTCCTTTGAGTTCAAGATAATCAAGTGTACTTTTGAGCTCTCGGGTTGATATAGAGCGTTTCTTGCGTAAATTTAGAGCAATTTGGGTCTTTCTTATGTCACCTAGCTCACATACAAACACAATACATTGTAAGGATTCTCAATCTTTAAACTTTGTACTTTCATAGTTAAAATAGCTTAAATCTTGATGTTAAGTAATTCTTTGGTGTTATTACTTAATCTTGAAAAGTTGTGGTTTGAGTACATATGTACATATACACGTATAACATTGCACATACATATTAGTTATGTCATTTCTTGCTTGTGAGGTAAATCTTGCTTCATGTTTTGCTAATTTAATAGTACAAATGAGATTAGGGCTTGGCTTGAGTTTAAGAAAAATATTTGCGTATTTGACAATATATAATCGACTCACATCTTAAGAAATAAAATTGGAGTTTAAAAACATAAAGTTTGGCTCTAGTGGTGAAAGTGTTAATTTTCTAGCTTATTACTTATTTTTATGGCTCGGATCGTAGTTTAGCTTGCTTGATTTTTTGTCTTGGATTTGGGTTTATATTTGATTCGACAGAATGGAAATTTAACTATATTTCGCTTATATAACTTATTTGGCTAAAGTGCTTATTTACATGATCTTATTTGATATGTTAAAGTATAAGCGGACCTAAACTTAAACTAAAAACTTATTTGGTTTCTGAACAAGTCATGCCGATTTTCTAAAACCAACATTAGAGTATTTTGGTGAAAACCGACAAAAGGACAAAACTTATTATTTTAATATTAAAATATTAACTTTCAAATTAATATTTTTAGAATTTCATAAAACTTATAAATATATTTATATACTTAAAACCTTATTTAATTTTACTAAATTAAATACTTATACAATTTAATTTTATACTTATCATTATATTATAAATACTCATATTATTTATAATATAAATTTCACTATCACCATCTTTTATTATTTTATACATTAATATAATACATTATTATATAACTCCACTAACTTATTTAATTAATTTCAAACCTAATTAATAAAATACCTAAACTCTTAAATTTATATTTATATATATATATATATATATATATATATATATATATATATATATATATATATATATATATATATATATATATATATATATATATATATATATATATATATATATATATACATCATTTCTCGACTACATTGCAGGCATGGATTATTCCGTCATTTGTTATTTTACCTTACACTTCTACGAGCCAACACTTATGAGTCTTCATCGATAAACCACTTTTGAAGCGTACTTAACCACACAACAAGAGAAATACCGATCACTTTGAAACTTGTAATCTTTCCAAGTCAATACTTTTAAAACACGAGTAGTGTGTTAAGACTTATCTTGATCTGGTCGTCTTACGGGCGGTCGTACCATATCTTTTGATTTTGCTAGCGACTTACTCACGATTTTGAGATGAGTTTATAGGTGATTTTCTATCTGAGCTTTGTAAACCTTGGGGTGAGAAACATGCAAAAGCTGTTTTCATGGACCAAAAGCTGAACTCTTACGTTTACACTAGTCGCGGATAGCCTAAGTATATGATCCCACTATGCCTACTATTATGAACCGTGGTTCTGCGGGCTACGATTATAAAAGATCTATTGGGGTGACTCCCGTTCGGTTAACGACGGGTTAATGAAACATATACAATATCGGATTTTATAAATGTATTAGGATAAACAATCGTTGAGCCCTATTATTAATATCATGCCGGTTGTAAAGCCGAACCGTCATAGCTTGATTGCATGAGCTTAGTGCTTGTGTATAGTTAGTGTTGCTTGAATTATTTTGCCATGGTACATCCGTGTTGATTTATCGTAAACCTATGAACTCACCAGCATTAGATGACCTTAGCATGTTTTCTCGTGTGTTCGATTACGATATTGATTGGCGGTGGCATGTGATGCGTGTATAAGCGTTTCGGGGTCGAAGGAACTTCCTTTTCGTCGAGCAAGGTTTTCAACAACTCTGGCAATGAACCTAATCGTTGTAGTGTAGTATTGGGTAAGCCTCGGGTATTGATATCGTTCTCTGTAGGAAAATAGGAATGCTAGTAAGAAGTGTATTATGCTAAGGTTTGAGGTTGAGGAAGATTATTTTTTATCTTTTTATAATTTTTATAAAGCTAAGGGTAAAATCTCGGGGTTTGGATTTAGGGGGTTTGGTACTTCTACCGATTACTTCTACTATCTAATTATCTAAACTATGGGTAGTCTTATGTCTATTGATGTGTGCTGCCCACGATGATTAAAAATGTGTTTACCTAGATACTATTACTCTAGTTATCTTTTATTGGTGGTTGAATTGTCACGTCCTTATTCTTAACGCGTTGTGTTTTCTAAGGTCGTAGGGTATGCTTTATCCCTAACTCTTTGAGACTACCTTAAGGTTGCTGTCTCTGAAATCTCTAGGTCAATCATAAATTAACTCCAAGGTTATCTTTGGATGTTTAGCCTACAATTCCGTTAAGAAATTCATAAGCTAAGGTTCACGAAGATTACTCGAGCAATTAAAAACAACGATAGCCTAGTGCACTCCTAAGCCAATTACAATTAAGATAAGAGACAACCAATCAATAATTAATAACTAGGTTTCATAGATCTAAGCAAACATACAAGAAATTTAGCCGGACATGTTAAACACGCAAGCACACACACATTCAATCGAGACATAATGAAATCAATGAAGTAAAACATTTATCTTGATGTAAAATAGTATAGAACCCTAAGATCATTCAAACAGATCAAAATCTTTAGGTTTTTACTCCACAAGTCTACCTCTTCAAAATTCGAAAATTCAATTTATATATATAATTTTACATTTGCATTGACATTATATATATAGGTGGTCGCCGGATCGCCGTCATTAGGGTTTCGTGCGGCCAAGTAATAGTTGGGAAGGCGTCATGCTATAGTTGTGGGCGCGCCGAACCCATAGTAGTGGCGTCGCCCGATTACGGATCTAGGCCTTACGGGATGAAAAGTCTTCGTGATGCCCTTCCTTTTCAAAGCCCTAACCGTCGGTGTATTTTAGCAAAAGTCTCTTGGTCGTCAAATTTAATTACGTATAAAGGACGACGTCGCCATTTTGTTGGGGCGACGCCCGTGCAATTCCAACGATTTTGAGTATCTTCAACCTTGACTTTACTATTTTCTTTATATATCACATCCTTTTCGCCCAAATATGCATCATTCCGATTTTGCGCTCCAAGAGACCCAAAAGTGAAAAGGAGCGAAATTAAGGAGCAACGGATATAAAGTGGGCGATTAAGGGCTTAAATGACCCCCTTAAAAGTGTACGCTTTAAATTCATCAAATATCCCTACACTTGGTAATTGCTTGTCCCCAAGCAAATGTGTTTGCCAATCAATTTATAAGTTAGGGGGTTGAAGCATTTGTTTAACATAATTCATAACAAGTAAAAGCACATCAATAGTCATGTAACAAGCAACGGAAATTATATACTAGCACCTCACAAGTGGTGTTTGGATTCTCTCATCTCTGAGAATATATGAAATATAGTAAATGGAAATGGAAGATAAACACTCATTAACCGGTCATATATACATAGATTACCATAGGCTTGAGACTAGATCAAACCTCCACCGCTTTGGCGTAAGCACCTAGGAACAACTATCTAAGAGGTCTTTTAAAGGGTTGTAATGTTAGCTTACTTACGGTGAGAAACAAGCGGTTTTGTTGGATAGGCGATTTAGTGGTGGCAAGTCAAAAATCTTATGTTACAAGCATGAAAAGAATGGCGTTGCTAAGCCAGACTAACTCACTAAACTCTAAATAACTTTGAAACAAACAAACATAAATATAAAATAGATGTAGGATGGTAGCACGATAAAGCTCAGTTGTGCATGTTTCTAGTAGCGTATATGTGTGCTTTTGTATATGTTATTTGGTTATATTTGCGTGATTTTAGTGCTTAAACACATCAAAAGATGTTTGTCTAGTGTTTATAACCAAGTGTGGAAACGGAAGGAAAATAAAGAAATATTCAAAATAGAAGATTCGCTTCAAGAAGTTCCGATCAAGATCTCAAGGACCTTTGAAGACCATAGTGATTGAAGAACCAAGTTCTACAAGATAAAGAGAAGAAAAGACCAAGTTTTAAGCTCAGAAATTCAACCGGATCGTTACAACCGTAATCGGATCGGTTGGAATATGACCAAACACCTAAAATGACATCACCAACCGCTCGGTTGCCACCATGACCGAAGCGATTGGCCACTATGTTAAGACCAACGGGATCGGTTGGTCGTATGACCGATCCGGGTAGTGAAGTCGTGATCTGCCAAATCTTCATCACTAAGTTTCTCCTTTGCATCCAAACGATTCTAGGTCCTTCTCTTGGTGTATTCTAGTCCCTTCCTTACTCCTGGAGGCTAAGTTCAACAATTAATACCCTAGGCTTTGGAATTAGTATAAATAGAGGCCATTTGTGAGCATATGAGACACACACTTCAAATACAAATCTCTACTCACTCAAACAAAGCTTTTAAGCTCTCAAATTCGTCCTTAGAAGTCCGGGTAGTTTCGAGTTCCGAAGTTCCACATTGAGGCCAAATCACCGAGAAGTCCAACCCAATACTTTGGAATCATTACTTCACCATTTGTAATCTTATTCCAAGCATTGTAAGACTTTTAATCATGTTTTCTAAATGTTCAAAGTTCCGAGTTTATGTTCATGTTTGCTATGAGTGGCTAGTTTTCTTAATACATTTGCTTAAATGATGTTGATTATCATATGATTAGTTAGTGATTGTGTTAACATGTTTTAATTCAATTTCAAGTTGATTCTAAGATCCAATTGTGCTAAAGTTTCATAGTGACATTTGTTGATCAAGTTTGACTAGTTGATAGTAATCGCTGAGGTCGAAAGAACTTATTGTTGTTCAACTAGTCATAATCATTTTGTCTATGGATGATTGTTTTACCCGATATTCTTGATTATACAAAGGAACTAAGGTGTTGTTGTAATAGAAACACTTTTTGATTATCAAATTGGATTGGTTGGAAACATCTAAAAGGTCGTAAGATTAGTTATTGAGAATCAAATGTAGCCTTTTGTCTATGATCGGTTACACTTTGTATTGACCATTTCTTAAGCAATTTGATGAAACAAGTGGATGTTTTGTGTTTAAGTTTATGTATGTAGACTTATGAAACTTGAATTGATCTCTTGAATTGATTGGTTAAACGTAATGCTTGTTTTTATGAACTAAAATCTTGACGTAAGGTTTAACTTGTAAGAACAATAGATTAGTCCTCCAACTAATTATCATAACCAACATGTTAAGAGGTTGACACAATCACATTAATTTATGATATGAAACTAGTTTAAGCAAGTGTAGTTTTTTAATCATCGAATTTCATTATATCTATTTGCTTTGTTATATGTTTTCGATAGACTCTGTTGATTCAAACTTGTGTTTAGATTCACTCAAATCCCCGCTATGACCCATCAACTTACCTTCATAATCTTGTATATAACCATGCAGCATACTTGCTTTCGGGGATGTGTTATTAGTAATATTGGTAATTCACCTTTTATAAATTAAAAACTTGTACACGTAGCACATCAAGTTTTGGGCGCCCGTACAGGGATCTGATTGTGTTTGAGTTTTGAATTTCCTCGGTCGATTCAACCAAAATTTTCTCTCAAAACTTCAACCGGATCCGGTTGTCATTCAACAAGATCGGTTCTGATTTTACCATAACTTGTGATCTAACGATCGGTCATGACCCATAACCGATCCGGTTACCCAATCCCCGAGCTTTTTTGTTGTTTGTCGTGTGTGTTTAGATATTGCCGGATTCTCTAGGACATTGTATGAACACTCGGCGTGAGAATAGAACCAATACACCTCTTAACAACCCGACGTTTGATTGAAGAAGAAGAAGAAGAACATTTTCATACAATTGGAAAATCGTGTACCAAGAGTACCAAACCCACCATTTGATAACCTCGTAGAAGCCACGTTGTTTACAACCCTTTCACCATTTACCTTTTCCCACGGACGATCAACCCATGCAGAACCCGGCGAGCGTAGCACCAACCCGAAAGTGCTGCTGCATCAATCTGGTGACAACTTCGTGAAGGACATAACCTTCGATGATCAAAGACCATCATTGCGATGGCAGTGCAGCGGGCGATCCGCGCAAAGCATTGCGAAATCGCGAAATTTGCGGCATGTTCCGTTATGGCGACAGATGTCAATGCCATCAAACTCAAACTTTATCATCACTCGCCGGAGATGCTAAAGTATGGTACAATGAATTAACCCGGGGAATCATCAATACTGGGAGGAGATGAGTGACTTTTGCGATTCTTTCCACCGCCATGTTTGATCGATTAATGGGAGAAATTAATGCTTCAACAAAACCAAAGAATCACTTGTCAAAGCTTGGTTTCGAATGAAAGATTTGCTTTATAGTTGTCATGGACATGGACTATCAAAAGGAACCATTATCAAATTTTTACCATGGACTAGATAAATCTCTCGAAATCCTTGATCTTTGGAGAATTTTTCTCTATAAAACTCCCAACTATGCATTAATTGCTGATTGAGTACTTCTCAAACTTGATTGGTCCAAAGATTCCAAAACTAAACCTCCGAAAAATGTTGCTTTTGTCGAGAAATGCACTTCAAAACTCGTGGAGAAGATGGGCGTTAACCTCAAAATTGATTTCATGATACAGATATCAAGATGAAATGAAAAATGCGAGGCGGATGCAACAATTGTGGAAATCATCCATCGTCCGAGTCGACGATAAACCTATGGTTGGACGAGAGGAAGGATAAGCGGATTCGCTGAGGATCACCGTGGAGGAGGATATCGTAGTAATTATTACGGTCAAATGCGAAATTGGCAAGATCGCCGACCAAGGGATGACAACCGTGATTCTCAACCCACTGTCGATCCACCACCACAAAATCGACAAAGTTGGAAGAAACCGAATTCGAGAAAACCATGAGAGAATTCGTGGCGATCAAAATCCGTATGATTTTATCAAAATCAATTTTTCAATCTCAAAGCCAAAGTTGAGCAGAATGAAAAATCATCAAGCATCTATCCAAGATCTTGAAAACAAGTTTGGGACTTCGACCAACATTCCTGAACCATGGTTCATTGCCAAGTAATACCCGATCCAACCCAAAACCATCAAATGATAAAGCGTACCATCCACCACATGAGCAAGAAATGAGCATATCAATGATGTCTTCAGAAAGTGGTCTCGTCGATCCACCACCAAATACTCCACATCACCATTGATAGTGAGGATGAAACAGGAACCAAACACAACTCAATCCACCAAAAGAAAAACATTCCATCCGTCGGCGTATACAAATTCCTTATCCTCGGCCTAAAGAAAGAAAGATGGAAGGCGTTGTAAGTTCATTGAAATAATTAAAGAGGTTAGACTCAATGTTCCTCTGTTGATGTCTTAGGCGGAATGCCAATTCGGAAATTTTGAAAGAACTTTAACTTAAAAGCAAGCTTGAGCAAATATCGACTACTTTCCTTAACGAAGAATGCTCGGCTATTGTCAAAACAAGATCCCACCTTCGGAGATCAGGAGCTTTCTTATTCCATGCTTCGGGAATAATGTTAAATGTGATGCTTTGTCGATCTTGGCATAAGTATCAATTTGATGCCTTATTATTTGTATTCAAGTTATCAACAACAACACTGAAACCAACAAAAATGAGCATCCGATTAGCAAATCATTCCTATCAATATCCTGTGGGAATCACCAGAATATGCTTGTTCAGTCGGTAAATTCATTTTCCGTGGACTTTGTAATCTTGGAAATGGAAGAAGATAGTAAAGTTCCACTCATCTTAGGAAGACCTTTCCTAAATCTGAATGCAATCATCAAAGTGAAAGGAAAGAACTCAACCTTGGAGTTGGGAAGATCGAATCACTTTTGTAATCGATAAATCAATGCTTCCGCATTCGGTGATGACACTTGTTTTAATCGATATTATTGATGAAGTCAACGATGAAGAATTGGACGCATTACTTAGCGATCGATCCATTCATGACTACTTACGAAAAAATCAATGAAGCATTTTGACAAAGAGTTTGATGATTTCATGAAAGTAGAATTGAAGGAGATACTTCGGAAGAAGAAGAAATGGAGGAAGAGGAAGAAAATTTTGAAGAAATAACTTTCAATGACGAGATGCGAATTAAATCCTCTATCGAAGAACCACCCGAGATCTAGAACTCAAGCATCTCCCGGATCATCTTGAATATGCTTGGAGGAAAACTCTTATTCGATGGTTATATCTTCATTGCTCGAGGATAGTGAGAAAGAAGTTTAGTTCATCCTAAAATCACAAACAAGCTTTCGCTTGGAAAACATCAAACATCGAGGAATTAGTCCTAATTTACGCAAACACAAAATCAATTTTGAAGAAGGGATTAAACACTGTGGTAGAGCGTCAATGTCGAGTCAATCCCAACATGAAAGAAGTTGTTAAAAAATCATAAAACTTCTCGATCTTTGGAATCATTACCCAATTGAGGATAGCCCTTGGGTAAGCCACATTCCTGTGTTCCCAGAAAGGAGGAATGGGTTGTGACTAATGAAGAAATGAACTAGTTCAACTAGAACCGTCAGTCATTGGTAGCGTTTGTATTGACTATCGTAAGTTAAACAAAGCCACGAGAAAGATCACTTTCCTCCGTTCATGGATCAAATGCTTGAAAGGCGGCAAGAAATAAATTCTTTTGTTTCCTCGGCGGATTTCGGGATATTCCAAATTCCTATCGATCCTAACGATCAAAAAAAGACCACTTTCACTTGTCCTTTTGGAACCTCGCATATCGTATGCCTTTTGGTCTTTGCAATGCTGCGACTTTTCAAATATGTATGATCGCCATATTCAAGACATGCTAGAAACCTCCATGGAAGTTTTCATGGATGACTTTCGATGTTGGAGACTCGTTTGGCTTGTCTTTCTAATCTCGATAAAATGCTCGAAAGATGCAGTTGCATCTTGTCCTTAAGCTGGAAGATGGCACTTTATAATGTAAGAAGAATTGTGCTTGGCCACAAATCTCCGATCGGAATGGAAGTAGATAAAGCAAAGGTGATGTCATTTCAAAACTTCACTACCAACTAACGTCAAAGCCGTTAGAAGTTTTTAGGACATCTTGGTTTCTCTGGATTTATCAAGATTTTCAAAATATCTCGTCAGATGACAAAACTTCTTGAGAAAGAATCTATCTTTGACTTCACGTGATTGCATAAAGCTTTGGAAACAAATCTCAACTTACTAGTGCTCCGATCATGGTTTCACTAATTGGTCACTACCCTTGAACTTATAATGCGGCTGGCGATTTCTTTGTTGGGGCGTCTTGGCCAGCGTGAAGGAAAACACTGGCCTATATTTTGCTAGAAAGACCTGAATAGTGCTCGTAAAATTTTCTAAATCATAGAAAAGGTTCTTGCGTCGTTTCGCATTCGACAAATTCCGATCATACCTCGTGCTCTAAAAGCGATCGTTTTCTGGATCATTCGGTAGCTCAAGTGTCTGTTCACCAGAGGATGCTAAACCCGCGTCTTATTCGATGGATTTTGCTACTCAAGAATTTGACATGAAATCAAAGATAAGAAAGGAGGAGAAAATCTTCTGCGATCACCTCGTCTTGAAAATCGATCTTGAGGAATTAAAGAGGAAATCGATGATTATTTTCCGATGAAACTCTCATGACCATCGATGGGCCAGCGATCCTTGGTTTCTTGCGACTTTGCGAACTACCTCGCGGAGGAATTCTCGAGAAAGGTCTAACTCATGCTCAAAGCAAATTCTTTTGGAACTTAAATACTATTTTGGGAAGAGCCATATCTTTTCAAAATGTGTCACAGCGGAATGATCCGAATGTGTTTACGGTTCGAAACTACTAAAATTCTTGGCGAATGTCATCATGGCCCAACTAGGGGACATTATGGTCCTTCCACCATAGCTAAAAAGTTTTTGATCTTTGGATTCTATTGCCAACAATATTCAAAAGCACACAAACTTGTTCAGCTGAATGCTTGCCAAGGACCACTAATCTCTCTCGAAGAGAAATGCCATTAACAAGCATTCAAGTGTGTGAAATATCGATATTTGGGAATAGATTTAATGGGACCTTTCCTAAATCCCACAAATTGAATACATTCGTGCTATAGATTATGTGTCCAAATGGGCGTGAAGCTTAAGCTTTACCAACAAGCGATGCTGTGTGTCGTTAATTTCCTCAAAAGCTTTTATTTCGCTATAAATTCCCAAGGCATTAATAAGCGATCGAGGAACCCATTTCATAACCAACAAATGGAAAACCATGAAATGATATGGAGTTCATCATCGATTCGCGACCTATCATCCACGAACCAATGGTGAGTTGAAAAACAGCGAGCTCTCAAAAAGAATACTAGAAAGCGGTGAAGGACAATCCTTGATGTGGGCAAAAAACTTGATGATGCTCTGTGGGCATTCGTCAACTATAAAACTCAATTGGCACAACTCCACAGACTTGTATGGAAAGACTTGTCATTTTCGTTCGAGTTGAACATCGTGCTTATTGGGCTCGAGAATTGTAACACGATCTCAAAATACAGGAAAAAAGATTCACGCAATTGCACGAACTCGATGAATTAAGACTCCAAGCTTATGAAAATTCCAAACATATAAAGCTAGAACAAAAGCTTATCACGATAAAAAGCTACAATTGAAAAGAATTCAAAGGCTGAGAATAAAGTTACGCTTTTAACATGAAATTCAAATTCAAGGTCCTAAACTACAACCAAAATGGTTTGGACCATATATAGTTAAACATGGATATCCATCGGGTATGTCAAACTCTATGACAAGCAGGGGTGGAAGTTTCATGATAGCAGGCACCGAATCAAGTTATATTACGACAAGGAGCAAGCGAATGAGATTCTGATTGCCTTGGTTCCCACGAAAATGAATTTAAAACCCGATGGAACCCATCAAGTTTTTGGCGCCTCTGCCGAGGACTTGTGTTTGTTTACTTGTTGAATTGATTGTTTGTTTGCTTGTTTGTTCGAATGCTATATTGCTTTTGCTCATGAATGATTGTTTCTTTGCTCTTTTTGATTGCTCTTGATGTTTGCTCATGATGTTGCTTAAATGCTTGTCTTTTCTTAAATCTCTCATTTTCTTATAATTGCTCAATTGATCTTTGCATCAAATCAAGTTTTGATGTTGGGATTTTGTTTCATGTGATCTAAAATACTCATTTCAAAGTTTGCTTTCTAAATGTGCTCAAAGTTCTTCGAAAAAACCACCAAAACCACTAAATCATTCAACCGAATCGGTTGGAATCCCTCTTGAATCGGTTAGAGCTCTCGATGAATTTTTTCAAAAGTCATTTTAGAGTCGTGAAAAAAAAAAAAAAAAAAAAACCTTTAAAAGTGCCTCAAGTGATTGGTTACTCCTCGTAACGGTTCGGTGGAAGGTGGAGTCGCATTTGGTTCATCCCAAGCGATCGGTTAGATCCACGACCGATCGGTGAATAATCGTATATATATATATATATATATATATATATATATATATATATATATATATATATATATATATATATATATATATATATATATTTTAATATTTGTTTTAGGTAATGTTAGTATTTAGATCTAATAAGTTTAAGTGTCTTGTGGGATCATTCCCAAGATACTTGAGCATTAAGTATTTTACTATTATTCAACATTTTGCCATTTTTAAGTTTTGTTAATTTTTAGTACATTGTAAATAAATAAGTACACGTGTTTTAAAAATAAAATGTTTTGAACTTTATGGGTATGTTCCTTTGAAACCCTCACGAGACTACAACTCGTCCACTCGGACCCACGAGGGGTTTAAAGCTTGTTGCATCTCTAAATGCAACACGTGATGCCTCACAGTGAGTTTTAGAAATTTCTGGCGTTTTTGTAGTTTAATTTGTTTTGCAGATTTAATAAGCTCATGGAGATTGGATTAATGGTGACATTATACTTGGGATTGGACATGTTTGAAAGAGAAATCGATTGATCTCACGCGCTTATGCTAGCGTTTGTGTAGCATTTTATCATATGGAGTTCGATCGCTATTTCTTCGGCCCGGAAGGTTTCGTTTATCTTAGACTTATAGTTTTATTTTTCCCTATCTTACATGCTTTGAAGTTTTCACAATTTCTTTATTTTGTTTCTGTGTTATTTTTCCTTTGTTTGTTTGTTTGGTAAATTATTTTATAAATTGACTTTTTTAGTCCCTCGAAAGTAAGGCTCACCTATTGTAAAACAAAGCGTGTGAGAGGTATAAGGCGGGTCTCCTGATTCCCTAAAAAGTTGGTTTTAATATGCTTAATGACGACACCTTCTACCTTCTTTATGCGTTTCAATGGAGCTCCGAGAACTCGTGGGAAAAGAATAAGTCATGTTTTGTTCAAAAAAAAAAATCGTAACTAGTTTATTTTTCAAAGTTTTCTCGTAGTAATAATAATAGCAATATTTTTATAGTCATTAAGTTATTTTTCTTTTGTGTGCTTAACTTAAGTGTGGGGGGAAAATATTATTGTAAAAAGCGAAACTAGTTCTTAGATTCTAAATTTTTGGGCCAATTTTTAAAATTTTGTGAACTTGTTTGCCCTTGTGATCTAGTTGTTTTCACGCTTATAGGTTAATATAATAGAATAAATGGATCAATCCACTGGTGAAATCGGTAATTTTGAAAAACTCGAGATGTGTCCCGATTAATATTGCAATCCATTCTGGGATCGATGACATTTGCTAGCACATATTATAGCCCTTCCACTAAATTGTGAGGATTTGAGCCTATTTCTTATTAGCATACATCTTTTATGCTTGAATCTTTTGCTATGAGTGTGCCGGTGATTTTATTTATTCTAGAACTTGTACTTGTAAATCATTACCAGACCACAGTAAGATCACATTCGTGTGATATAAGTGTATTCGCGTGATAAAGAGGCACCTTTATGAATAAAACTAAATGGCCTTCCACTTACATCTAATAATATATTAACTAGCCACATCGGTTAGTTAACCACCCATATGGACCCATTTGTTAGCGCTCATCTTTAGCGCTAGATACCCTTAGTACACCCCTTTTGAGCCATCCATTTCTTTTTGTTACATCAACTAAAAAAAATACAAAAATATTTTACACTTTAAACATTAGCCCTACCCTTGTCAATGTCTAAACTGTTGATTTCTAGTTGCTTGGTAAGATTGGATTGTTTTTGATGATTATGAGTTAGCCACACTTAGCCATTCATGTGTGCCATTCCGACAAAGATGAAGATTGATCACCTTTATATTTTGTATTTTTGTGGTGATGCTTACACGAAGTGTGAGGAGATGTGACATGAAAGGAAGAAGAAAAAATGAAAAAAAAAGTCATCGGAAAAAAAAATGAAAAAAAAATATATGTGATGACAATGTGCTATATTATTATGAAGGATGAAGTATGTTTGAGATATTGATTAGCCAATGTGCGACGTGATATATATATATATATATATATATATATAGTTAGGATCAAATAAGAAGAAAAGTTAAAATAAGAATGATAAAGACAAAAGCACAACCATCATTTCGGATGCACTCACAAAAATAGATGATATATCCTTAAATTCTCCCTCATATTTAAAATGTGTGTAGAAATTCTTCTTATTCTTCTTATTTTAGTTTTCTTTCTGGATCTCTTTCCTATATATATATATATATATATATATATATATATATATATATATATATATATATATATATATATAGATAAAGATCAAATAAAAGACAAATATCCGTAAAAGATAAAAGATTTTTTCAAAAAAGTTCTCGAAAATTCCATAAGATCGGGTATGATGGTGCATGAACAAGTTGTGAAAAACTTTTTTTAAAAGTGGATATTTTTACGAAAAAATTATGAAAAATACGTTTGCGTTACATTAAATCGTTTTGTGCATCAAAATTGGTTTTCACACCCAAACTTTTGACTTTTTCATCAAAATAACATTGCGAATCTAAGTAAAACAAGTTGAAAATTTTGTGCATCAAAATTTTTTGCATATCAAAATTGCTTTTTGTGCATTAAAAAAACGTTTCAAAACTCAAAATTATAAAAATGTTTTCACAAAAGTTTTATGCACCAACATACTCGATCTTGTGGATTTTTTTGGAATTTTTGGAGAATTAAAAAAAAAACAAATCTTTTGTTCTTTTACGGATATTTGTCTTTTTATTTTAACTTTACCTATATATATATATATATATATATATATATATATATATATATATATATATATATATATATATATATATATATATATATATAAAGTGAGGTTAAAATAAAAGTTCTTATAATGAAAGAATGAGAAGGCATGTGGAGGTGACATGTGTCACCTTGCCACATCACCATGCCATGTCACCCCACCCCACCCCACCCACCCACCCACCCCGCCTCCACACCCCATGAAAAATATTTTTTCTCGCAAAAAATTTTTTTTGGGCAAAAAAAAAAAACCCGCCAAATAAATTCTAGCAAAATTTGTTCTTCGCATCACGAGTTATAACACCGCATCACAATCATAATTGTGATGCGATGGTATAACCTAATGCACTAAAAGCATGATTATGATGCGATGAATTTATAACAGTGATGCAAGAACTTATAACCTTAATGCACTAATAAGTTTTGGTGCATCTTTATTATAAGTTCTTGCATCATCCACAAAAAGTGTAGATTGGCGGAACACTGACCGGTGCCTTTTGGCACCGACCATTATCCACCCACAAGGAATAGCTCGCAACTCTCGGCCTAGTGGGGCACCAACCGACTCGGACCCTAAGCTCTTGTTCCACAAAGTCTCCCAAGTGTCCACGGGTTTTGAGTGGGTACCTATATGAAACAAATGCCAAGGATGGGACTTGATCTTGGGTGAATTGACTCAAGCACAAGTGCTCCACCATTGGACTAATGCTCCATTGGTAAGTTCGCATCATAGTTAATAGTTCGGTGCATCAACTATGATGCACTAAAATCAATGTTATAACCTTAAATGCACTAAAATCATGATTGTGATGCGGTAACTTTATAATCGTAATGCAAGTAAGTTATAACCTTAATGCACTAAAATCATAATTGTGACGAGTAACTTATAACCTTAATGCACTAATAAGTTTTGGCGCATCTTTGTTATAAGTTCTTTGCATCATCAGTTAATAGTTAAGTACATCAACTATGATGCACTAAAATGAAGGTTATAACATTAATGCACTAAATCATGATTGTGATGCACGATAACTTTATAAGCGTGATGCGAGAATTTATAACCTTGATGCACTAAATTCATAATTGTGATGCGATAAAAATTTGGCGGAAATTTTTGGCGGGAAAAAAAATTTTGCCCAAAAATTTTTTTGGCGGAAAATTTTTTCCGAGAGGGAGGGGGGGCGGGGGGTATGGTGATGTGGCATGATGATGTGGCAAAGTGTGACATGTCACCTCCATACGCCTTCTCATTCTTTTCATTATAAGAAACTTTTCATAATAACCCGAATATATATATATATATATATATATATATATATATATATATATATATATATATATATATATATATATATATATATATATATATATATATATATATATATATATATATATATATATATACTAGTCTCATGACTCGGCCGATGGCATGGCTAGCTTCGTGAAGTCATGACACAAATAAATCAATACCACATGTTATGGATATAACTTAATTTTGAATTGGAAAATAAGTGACTTAATTGAAGTGTAAATCATGTGAAAGAAATATCACTACTAATATGCATACCGTGCTATGTTTATGAAAAGAAGAATAGGCAATATAGAAGACTTATGTGCATCCTCAAGTTCATCCATGGTATGTCTAGCAACACTTCTATGAGCTTTGACCAGCCATTTAGACCCATTTATTCATAAATAGTTTAATTGTGTTTAATCTCAATGTGCCAGTGGGTCAAACCAAGATTTAATAAATAGAGGGAAAACACTAAAATTCTAAAGAGGGCTTTATAACATAATATAAGAACATAGACTCATCATGACTGAGTACTTCAAAGGTAACATTACAATATTAACTCCATACATTCATCACAATAACCAAACACTAAACATTTATCCAAGAAAAAATTACACGTTTGGTCTCTATGGTATACCCCAATTAACAACTTTAGTCCCTAAGTCGTTTTTATTACACCACAGATACCTATTTTTGAAACATTGCGCATTTAGTCCCTATTTTGGATGGGCGTTAGTTAAGTCCGTTAAGTATTTTCTGCGTTAGTCCTTCGTTAAAAAATTTTGCACCGTTAGTCCTTATTTTTAAAATATAGCTTTTCAGTTAGTCGCTCCGTTAATAATAGTTATCGCCGTTTTTACATTTTGTCCGTTTTATCCGTTGTTCGTTTTATCCGTTTTTCCCCGTTTTTTCGTTTTCGTCCGTTTTGTCGGTTTTATCCGTTTTGACCGGTTTTACGTTTTATCACTTTTACGCCCATTTTACGTTTACGCCGCATTTTTATCCGTTTTAGATTCGTTTTTATCCGTTTTAGCCTTTTCGTTTTATCGCTTTTTCCTTTTGCGTTCGTTTTTATCCGTTTTTACGTTTTATCCATTTTATCCGTTTTCGTTCGTTTTTTTTTCAAAAATTCAAAAAAAATCGGATTTTTCACAAATTTGAAAAAAATCCAAAAATATTTTGAAAAAATAAATTGGAAAAAATATTTTCGAAAAAAATTAAAAATTAGAATAAAAATTTTAAAAATTTTAATAAAAAAATATTTTTTCAAATATATATTTTTTAAATTAAAAATATTTTCGAAAATATTTAAAATTAAAAATATTTACTGAAATATTTTTAAAAAAATTAAAAATTTGAATAAAAATATATATTTTTAAATATTTGAAAAATATTTTGAAAATATATATATTTTTTCTTAAATATTTGAAAAATATTTTTTATTCAATTTTTTTATTCAAAATTTTTTTTTAAAATATTTTTTTCCAATTTATTTTTCAAAATTTTTGGAATTTTTTCTCAAATTTGTGAAAAATTCCAATTTTTTTTGAATTTTTGTGAAAAACGATGAAACGGATAAAACGGACAAAAAGTAAAAAAACGGATAAAAACGAACGAAAAGGAAAAAAGAAAAACGTAAAAACGAACGCAAAGGAAAAAGCAGACAAAACGTAAAAAGAGGCGAAACGGATAAAAACGAACGAAAGCGGATAAAAAAGCATAAAACGTAAAAATGGGTGAAACGTAAAAAGCGGAAAACGGATAAAACATAAAAAGCGTTCAAAACGGACGAAAATGAAAAAACAGGGGAAAACGGATAAAACGAAGAAAACGGATAAAAGCGGACAAAAATGTAAAAAAGCGGCGATAACTATTATTACCGGAGGGACTAGCGGGAAAACTATATTTTAAAAATAAGGACTAAAGGTGCAAAAATTTTTAACGAAGGACTAATAAACAAAAAATACTTAACCGACTTTACTAACGCCATCCAAAATAGGGACTAAATGCGTGCAAGGTTTCAAAAATAGGTATCCGTGGTGTAATAAAACGACTTGGGACTAAAGTTGTTATTTGGGGTATACCATAGGGACCAAACGTGTAATTTTTTCTTTATCCAACAAACATTTCTCTTGAAGAAAAAATAACGAAATTTGTTTATTTTTATTTGAAGTCTTCAAGCACCGATGGCGAAATGCGAAATGCTGTGTTGTTTTCCCAGGACTGAGGAAGTTCTTAAATCTCAAAAGGGTCAAAATGTAGATGTGTTGATGTTTGAAATGCACTCACTGTGTATTTAATCTCAAACCATGAACTAAGTTATCTAAAACATGGCCTATTCCAAAAGTACATGAACAAAGTGTAAAACAATTAGTATACTTGAAGCTAGTGAATGTATAGCATCTTCCATAGTCAGTAGCATACTTGTAAAGCAACTATACGTGTCACGCAAATTCGTATGCAGGAATTGAATACACGTAAGACAAACTATTGGCAGAGACGCTATGGCATTTTCTTTTGGTCTTTTGACTGCTATGCATCGAAAAACCACAGCTGTTCCTGAAGTTTTCGTCATCATATAAGTGTCAGTATCTCTTTATGGTATGCAACAACTAATCATCGGAAAAAAAAAACTAAAAATAATTACCTTCTGAATGTTATCCATCATAATGTCTTTGACCTCTCTATTATCTGAGTTTTTCACTTGCATGGCTTACACATTTTGTATGGATGATTTAAACAATAATCCATGGGTGCTTTGAATATTGGTTTATCTACAACAGAAGATAAAAGAACATAAACAAAAAACAAAGACAAAATATACTTAACAAAACCTCCCTAAAAAAAGTCAACAAATCCGAACTCTGGTTAATGGAAAAACTGAATTCATTCGGTACGTAACGCTATAAAAATTGTAGTTGTAATGAAACTTACATTGCCATGTGTGTAGGATTGCTTTCTTTTGTAGACTCAACTGGCAATGTCAGCTTAGACACCTTCTTTACATTTGCCATTCTAAATAAAAATGCATAAACAACCAATGGATTGTGATGCCATCAAGACACACACTTTCCAAGCCCAATATAGTAGAAAGTAGATTATTATCAATAATTTGGCATCATTAAGAAAACAGAGGCAGGTTAATATTTAAGGATAATTTTTGCACCTCATTTGCACGCGTGACGACAAAAACATTTCAGATGGCAAAGTCTTTCCATGTAATTCAAATATCTCCCATGGCAAATTTCCGCACTGCAACCAACACACTCTGAATTAGAGGCGGTGATAATTAACTTAAAATCAGGTAAAGATGGGCTATTTGTTATATACAACAGAGATAATTTAAAGACTAAGCCTAATAAAAAACCGTTCAAAAGTCACTGAATGTGTTTTCAAAATCTTACAGCCATCACTTTATTATGAAATTCAGATTATATAGCTAATGGCAACTACGATCGCAAAGCAACAAAATGCACTTACCGACAAACATCCTGCATAAATTAGAATTGATTCTTAATATGCCCGACCAATTGTTGCTCACAGGCTTTATAAGAAAAAAAAACATATAAAGTTCAAAAATCTAAAATTTCACCTCTATTTACCATCGAGCTATGTTACATGTGTTGTATCTCTAAGATCCGGAAGAGGAACCGATGAGATTACAAGCAATATCATTGTCGCTTCTTATAATTCCACTTTCGTAACCGGTTGTTTTCCCTAGTAGGATTCCATTCATGTTTGTAGCATATCAACAACATCTAGGAATAAATAGTCTGCAGGCACTGCACAAACTTTCAGCACGCATGACTTAAATCTTTGTTCAAACCAATGGTAGCAGGTGAGAGTGACAACATAATAGAATCCTCTCGAAGGTTCAACCAATGGTTCATATACTCATCAAACCCAGCAACCGTTGCAATCACGTAAACCACTCTAGTCTTGAAAGACCCTTCCAAACAATTCCAGCCTGAAATATAAGTTTCATACATTCAGTTAGCTTTAAAGTCAACCTGATTTATTTTACAATTATAAATAAGTATGATTCCAAACCTGATATGAATACTATGGCTGTAAGCAGTTTAAGAGTCGCTTATTGAAACCGCTTATCCGATTCTCATAAATTTATCTTGTCAAGTCTTAATATAAGCACAATTTCCAAACACTCAAAAAGCTGCTTATTTCTTAAGAAAATTTTAAAAGTGTAAACGGTTTTCATAACCAATCATAAAAAAAAGTTGCTTATTATGTAGCTCATATTTTGATCCACTTTTAATACTAATTAGTCATTATTTAATTCATATTTCATGCCATGAAGAACATATGGTGCTCTTGTAACAAAGAGGAAGAAGCATACTGATTTACTTGAATCTCGGTAAACATATAGCAAGATGTAAGAACCTGATAGCATTCACAGCATTTATTGAGGCAACCAATTTTTATTGCAATTGCATCCCTTTTTATGTCGCACAAAAGCTGGAGTGTTGCTCAATTCATCCTGCATGAAGAATAATCATGAACGTGTGTTTATATTGTACTGTTGAATTCACCAAGATCTGATATAATATTCAAATTTGTGAGACAAACCTCTCGCATAGGATCAGTGGTTTTAATGACTTAAGGAGCAGCTGCAGGAGGGTTGTGAGATTCAATCTGCTTCCAAGTTGCAAGCACTGTATCTTCATGTATCGGTTTGTTGAAACAATCAGGACATGAACATGGCTTCACACAAAAGACACCGGCAGCAAAGCATTCAGAGTAACTAAAAAACACATTTCTGATGCAAATGTTTCATTTCAACCATATACAATAATAGCTAAAACTAACTAATACAATGTGTAACAACTAACCATGTCGAAATTCCCAAGGCCATATGTTTCAGTAAACAATGGTGGAGGTAAGGTGGAAAATATTTTTGAGATCCAAGTCGAATTATACGTATACAGTATATAATATCAAAGACTACAAACCCAGAGTTCTCCACTGTTTAGGTTTTGAATCAATTCGTGAACCTAAATCACCAATTATTAGCTTTCCCACATGCTACATGCTCTCCTATAGTGTCAATTTAATTTTCTTAAGAGTATTGATTTTCTCTCATAATAGACCCCACTCATTATGCCACCTCTAATTATAACCTTTAGAAAAAGTGTTTTGAACATACCACTTTGCGATTCCTGCATCCGAAGAATAAGATGGATGATCCGAGCTAAATACGGAAACCTCTAAACGTATCTAATCATGTGCCTGGGCCAATCATGATAACTGGGACCTTAGGATAAGAAGGAAGTCTGAAACTGGACGTTCTAACATAAATTGGGGCCCAACTGCAATCTTGGCTTTCTGTCATAGGCACGACATTCTGAAAATAAACCATCAAGTTAAGATTACAATCATACCAAATTTTGAATCGAACTCTATTCACCCACCAGTAAAGAAAATGAGCTAATACCTTCATCCATGTTGAACATACTCCTTTGTAAACGCGGGCTGATGGTGTTTGCTCATACACTAATGCACAAGTTACATAAAAATCCTTTTTGGCGCAAACCTGAAATATGAAATCCATATTAATTTCATAAGTCCTTTAATAAATTATTTATATTTTCCAAAGAAGTAGTTGCAAAACACAAGACCAAATGAATGTACTTACTTTGGGGAAGAAGAAATAGAATATATCTTGGCTGCAAGCGTAGGGCGACAGATGCAAACAAAACACCAAGTGGAAGCTTATCTGATGGGAAGGCCTCCATGACCTCAAGGAGACTTCTTTGGCTTGCAACTATCCATTGAGCATATTCTTTCTAAAGAAAATAATGTAAGAGATGAACGTCAATTTACATATCAATAAGATTAAAATTGATTCATGGTATACAAAAATGAAACAAATCCCAACATTTCCAGCAAGAGACGCAAGAAATTTCAGTCTATCAGCTTAAGTGGAATCAGTAGCATGCGCAGCTAAAGCAAGCAAAGCTGACTGTAGTGCATATGCATAAATAGCATAAAAAGCATTTGTAACTCAAATAACATTAAACCGTCATATTTACTTGACACACTAATTGCTTATAACATTTCATTTTCAATTTTCCTATATCCAATTAGTATCTCCAATATCATTATCGATAAGTTGAAAATAAAATTAAGAGGTGTTTGGGAATGCACGTTAAAGCGCAAGTGCCTATGTATTCCGACACAATAAGGAGGCGACTGTCATTGTACGTGAGTAGCAATTTTGATCTATCTACTCATGAATGTGTTAAGTTTAACTATTAATCCTCAAAACATGGCAACCTGGTCAATCGGGCACAAGTCAACCACACTGAATTTCCATCGTCTAATAACCTAATAATCTAAATAGCATGTTATTCACAATTATTCATTTATCAACATGCTCGAACTGTTCTAAAGCCATTTTTATGTCGTTCGACCCGTTGGAGGTAAAACACAATCCAAATTTGCCATAAACATCTTAATTCATTGATGCAATCAAAAATGGTGGCAAAACTTCCAAAGATTCTGACATTGTCGGGTAACATGGAGTCAGCATCATAAACAAAGATGAGTTCTTAAACTAACAACTTAACTGTTGGCTTGTTATTCTCATATGATAGTTATTATTTAGAAATAATTGAGAGCTAAAAATGCTGGTTTATAGCTAAAAAAACATACATTTACCTTTTAAAATGAACTTATTTCACAACCAAATGTGTGATGAACACCTAAACATAAAAATAAAAAATGACATGATATTTATCCGACAGTTTTAATCCATTTGGCAATGCATCCTCAAATATGTGATATCAAATTGAAAGAAACTAATCATATATACTAATATACATCGATTTACAAACCTAAATTTAATTGATCAACCACTTTATAGTCTTTCTTTTGAAATCCTTCTATCCAAAACCTGAAACTATACTAACAAATCTAATCCCTAATTCGTCATACAAAACTAACAGGCTAACCTAATTCAATTTAATGAAAACAAAAACTAAAAATAAAAAATTACCTTAGAAGAATGACAAGAAATTGAATTTGATTGCGCTGTGATAAATCATTCTCTGATCATTTTGTGCATGTCTGAATCATTTTAATTGAAGTGATAGGGTTATCAATAATGATTTTGAATCATGAATCAAAATAAATTGATTTGGGGATAATTTTTAGGTTAATTCGAATCAAGGGATGAACCGATTATGTAGGTTATATTTTTGGGGGATATGAATGGAATTGATTTCATGGTGCTGAAGATCAGGAATTGATTATGTAGCGTGTGTTTTTGAAGAAGAGGCTGTGGAATGCGTGTGTTGAAGAAATAGGTGGCATTGGCAGCTAATTAAAATCTGTCAGCATGGCATTTAAGGGTGCCAAGTGGCATTAGTGAGTTGGCATGTTCTTCTATTATATATGGGAGACATATATATATATATATATATATATATATATATATATATATATATATATATATATATATATATATATATATATATATATATATATATAGCTTTAGTTCCATTAAGAAGGTTTTGAAATTAAGAAGATTGAGAAGATATCCTAGCCATCCATGTTAAATTTGATCCATTTAATAAAGCATTTAAATTAATGTTAAGGGTAAATTAGTAATTAGATGATGCAAAATTTTATGTTGAATATTCCTACAATTTTGGGCTCCACTATTGGAAAGCCAAAACTGCTACTCGACTGTGGTTTTCGCACATTAATGTTTTTCTTTTCTTTTTTATTTTTTATATATATTCTATACTAACAATAACATAACTATGTAGTACTTAAAGATTCACAATGAATAGAAAAATACTCACCGTATATTACTTTGGAGAAAACCGTATTATTTACATTTTTATTGAATCAAAAAACATATTTTGATGATTCAAAAAACATAGTTATCAATAAAAATAAAAACATATTTTGAAGATTCAAAATATATTTTGGAAATCCCTAAACCACAACTACAAAAAATATTTTTCAAAATGTATGATTCAAGTTTTTTAATTCAAGTTGTTTAATGTAACATGTATTACACACGCGTTTTGCATTTTGAATCATAAACATTGTAGCTTTTATAAAAAGTGAATCTTTAGAAAGCTAGTAATCTTATTTTGAATAGTTTGATCCGTGAATCATGCATCATTATTCGAGTTTATGAATCATAATCGAATTAGTGAATCAACAAAGAAATACTACAACTACATAAAAATATTTTCTAAAATGTACGATTCAAGTTTTTTAATGTAACATGTACTACGCACATGTTTTGCATTTTTAATCATAAACATTGTAGCTTTTATAAAAAGTGAATCTTTAGAAAGCTAGTAATCTAATTTTGAACGGTTTGTTAATTCATGAATCATGCATCATTATTCGAGTTTATGAATCATAATTGAATTAGAGAATCAACAAAGAAATTGTTAGTGTCTTGTTTTGAATAATATTCGGATTTGTGAATCAAACATTAGCTATTCATTTGTTTTTGAATCGCTCCTCCACCGGAAAGAAAAGCGTTGGACTATACTAAGTGATATAAATGTGAATCACTAATAACTTTATGACTATATAACAATATAAAAAGGTTACTTATTATATAAACCTTCACATAAATAAATAATAAAAAAAGTCTGAGCACTTTAAGTATATAAAATATTCCCTTGACATGCAGACAAGCAACCGAATGCTTAAATGAATCACTTAATCAAATTAGCATTTATATCTCTAGGAGGAGAAGAAAACGCACGGCACTAATTAAAGAAGGTTTAATGAAATGAAAATATAAAATTAAATACCCGCCAAGGGTAAAGGAATCACAAGTAATGGTGTCATATCAAAGCAAAACATTCATAACCAAAGAAAGTCTTAACATAAATGCGGAAAATAATCCAAGTCAAACGACTTCAATACATAGGTCCCAGTGGAAGCATAATAAACTTCAAACATAATATCCGAAATAAATAAGTCTAAATGGCATCATAAGAAATCAAAGCTAAATCTCTAAGGTAAGTCCACTCAAGCACTCATCCCAAGCAACCCGACTTCCAATGCTTAGATACCGCGGAAGAAAAGAAAAGTCGGTGAGCTTCAAAAGCCAGTGAGCAGATATGAAAGCAAAAGCTAATACTAAGCGATAACGGATACGAAATAAAGTGAATGAGCAATAACAAAATCTTAATCATTTTCAAAGCATAAATCATAATTTCAAAAGATATTTATAGTCAACTACCACGAGCCCGAACTTATATCGGATCACATTCATATTCACACAAGGCAACATTTGTAGGGAGACCTACGAGTTATGAAGGGCGTGCAGCGCGCAGCATCAATCATCGGATAACATATAACATATAACGGATAACGGATCTAGGATGCATCCATCGCCCTTCCTACATATTCACAAATATGCTTCACCATCGAGGCGTGGCGAACATCACTCTCGCCCTAGAGTCATATCGAGGTGCATCAACGATACGGACATGGAACCCCATGACTAGTTAAATATTTGGCTCGGGTGTCAAACTATCTTAGGTCAAATCGAATGTCATAAGCGACACGGATCATATTTATCGGAAAATCATTCATATTTCCAAAATCATAGTTTTCATATCGGATAGTTCAAAATCGGATGTTTCATAATTGAAATCAAAGTTCGGATAAGCAATAGCTCAAACAAATCGATTTGGGATTCATAGCAAAGGCTTAGGAAAACCTAATCTGAAAGAAAACATTAAGAGAAACCTTTCTTGAAAAGGTCGAATATCATACCTTATTCCAACATAAAGATCGAAAAGCGAAAGAGCGAAAACAAAGGATTACTCCTCTTCACGAACCTATAGACATTAACGGTCGTCCAAGTTATTAATGATTCCATAATCGTCAAAATGATCTTTTAATATTTAGTATCCATAATTAGTAATCTTTATACTTTAGGGTTTTATTAATGAGTCTTAAGTATTTTATAATCAATGTTGTAGATTAGGGTTTGTTATATCATTTATTAAAGTCCATCTTTAAATGTGAAAATAGTTTTATAAGTTATAACTCACACATGAAATAACACTTACTATATTTAACTCAAACCTAATATACTCTCATTTACGTTCTAGGGTTTCTTACTCTTTAATATCTCATTAATATGCATTTAATTTATATGTTACGTCTTAATGACTCTCCACTTAACCTAATCGTAATTAATAACCTTCTTTACTTTTACACTTTACCATACACGTTTATGATTTCATGTGACCATAAGTTATTAGGGTTTTGTATACTTTATCGCTTTACATATTAAAACTAGGGTTTATGTTTACGTACTCTTACTTATTAATTACATGTCTAAATCTCATGTACATATATACTCGGTTCACCTAGGGTTTCGGCTAGCATGTTTTACACAAGACCTAGCTCATCTAAACATGTTTCATCTACAAGTTAATATGTTTTAAACCTCATTCGAAACTCATGCATGCCTCGTCCAACTCATGCATGTCTCGGCTCACATCAACTCAACATATACATGACCCGATTCAATATTACTTATCACTTTACGTTCCTTATTAATTACAAGGTTAAAATAAATTAGGGTTTCTTGTTCTCTTGGTTACCACCTCTCGGCCCAAAACAAAAAGAAAAGCGCGACTAAACAAAGTATATCTCGACATATACATGCATAATACGTTAAAGGAAGATGAATAAACGTTATACCTTCACTTGAATAAGAAAAATCGACACCAAGGGTGTGTTTGGGAGTTCTCGGCCGAGCAAAAGAAAAAGAAAAGGCAAAGCAAAACTAGGGTTCCAATTAAGTGATTATGTGTTGTATTTATAGTTGTAGTATTTGAGTTAGAATAGGAAAGTGATTGGGTTTGGGTTGGCTTGGGTCCAACCGAACACACACACAACATCATATGGGTTTCGGCCCTCCTTGGCTCACACGAACACAACAAACATCCCTCTTGGGCTTCGGCTTGGCGCAAAACAAAAACAAAAGACACGAGTCCAACAAACAAACAAACGGCCCAACTTATTAGCGAAACATTTACGTCCTTCGTCGTACCAAAGTCATTCACGAAATTATATTCGTTAAGTTTTATTTATTAGGTTTTTAATTTCGTACTTTATTATAAACGTGTTTTACGTATTTTATTATTCTTGGTTCCAAGGGTATTTTAGTCTTTATATAGGTTTTAGATTTTGGGTTTTACAACTCTTCCCTAAAAAAAATTTTAGTCCTCGAAAATTGAAATGAAACGAAGCGAAAACGATAGCGAAATGAGAACATACCGAACTATTCAAAGAAATGAGGATAACTAGCTCGCATCGACTCTTGGTCTCCCAGTAGCCTCACGCTCGGGTGATTTTTCCAAAGAATCTTAACGAGCGGAATAACTTTACTTCTCATGACTCTTTCTTGTCTTTCCAAAATAGCTTACGGTTCTTGAGGCAAAGACATATCGGATCGAATCGATCAAGCGGATACGAAACAGCGTGTAATGGATGATAATTGTATCCTCTAAGGAGAGATACATGGAACACATCATGAACATGCGATAAGCGAGGCGGAAGTGCTAATCGATCTGAAACTTCTCCTATCGTTCGAATTTCAAGCGGACCAATGAATCGAGGACTAAGCTTGCCCTTGATTCCAAAGCGTTTCACACCTCTAAGCGGCGAGACTTTCAAAAACACGATCACCAACACGAAATTCTAAATCACGGCGATGCTTATCGGCATAACTTTTCGGCGAGACCTAGCCTCCTTTAACTTCTCTCTAGCCACGACTACTTTCTCATTAGTGATCTCAATCATTTCGGTCCTTGATTAGGCGTTCACCTACTTCATCCCAACAAGTAGGTGATCTACATTCCTTCCATAAAGAAGTTCAAGCGGTCTTTGCCTTAATACTAGCATGCCAAGCTGTTGTTGTATGCAAACTCTACCAAACACAAATATTCATCCGGTGCCGGTCCATTCCAAAGCACAAGCCCTTAGCATGTCCTCTAAGGTGCGAATAGTCCTCTCGGTGACCATCTGTTTGAGGATGAAATGCCGTACTAAAATTAAGTCGAGTACCCCAAGCTTTTTGCAAACCCTTCCGAGCTTGAAGTAAGCGCGGATCCCTATCGACACAATAGCCGTCGGAGTACCATGAAGTCTAACTATCTCTTCTTGAAAAATCTCGACAATCGCCAATACCATAATCCTTCACGATTGGTAAGAAATGAGCGATTTGGTTAGTCGATCAACAACCACCCAAATCGCATCATGCTTCTTCTTAGTAAGAGGTAGTCCGGTCACAAAGTCCATAGATATCTTATCCCACTTCCATGTCGGAATATCCAATGGTTGTAACGATCCACTAGCTCTTTGATGTTCGATCTTCACTTGCGACAAATCATACACTTCGACACAAGCGTCGCTACATCTTGCTTCATGCCGTTCCACGAAATCTTGTTTCAAATCCCTATACATCTTGGTAGAACCGGGATGAATAGTGAAAGGAGAACTATGAGCTTGATCATAACTTTCTCACGAAGTACTGATCATTTGGAGCATAAAGCCTATCTTCATACCATACAATCCCATCGTTATCAACCTTAAACTCCGTCATTTACCTTCTTCAACATTACGAGCTCGACCCACAACTCGCCGTCATCTTTACGAGCTTCCTTAATTTGCGGTATAAGGTTCGACTCCACCTTCATACTAGCCCGGTATCCATCGAGAACCTCGTACGCGCAACTCAACATCCAAGCGTTCTAAGTCACGAATGATCCTAGGCTCAATCTCAATACTTGCAATCATACGATTTAGGCTAAGTCGTCGCAACTTCATTAGCCTTACCGGGATGGTCTTGAATGTTAGTGTCATAATCCTTAAGTTCTAACCATCTTCTTTGTCTCATATTGAGTTCCTTTTGGTGAAAATATACTTGAGACTCTTATGGTCGGTGAAAATATCACACGTCTCTCCATACAAGTAATGTCTCCGGATCTTCAACGCGAACACCACATGACTAACTCAAGATCATGAGTTGGGTAATTCTCCTCATAAGGTTTCGATTGTCTTGAGCGTAAGCTATCACCTTACCATGTTGCATCAAGACACACCCAATCCTTTCTTAGATGCATCGCTATAGATTTGATATCCTCGAACCGGATGGAAGAGTCAAAATAGGGCGGAAACCAATCTCCGTTTCAACTCTTCAAAACTCTTTTCTCTTTCATCCGTCCACACGAATTTTCACCTTTCCTCATCAATTGGGTTAACGGCAAAGCTAAGCGAGAGAAACCTTCAACAAAGCGTCGATAATATCCGGCAAGTCCTAGAAAACTCGACCTCGATCAACATCGTAGGTCTTGGCCACTTAGTGATAGCCTCAACCTTAGGCGGATCCATGGTTATACCATCGGTGATACGATATGACCAAGGAAAGCGACTTGTCCTAACCAAAATTCACGCCGAGAATTTGGCGTACAACTTCTTCTTCCTCGGAATCTCCAAAACTATCCGGAGATGTTGCTCATGCTCTTCTTGGACTTAGAGTAAACCAAAATGTCGTCGATGAAAACAATAACGAACTTGTCGAGGAACTCATGGAAAACACGATTCATCGGGTCCATAAACACAGCGAGCGCATTCGTCAAACCAAAAGGCATAACGAGAAACTCATAATGACCATATCGAGTGAAAAGCGGTCTTAGGAACATCTTGCTCCTTCACACGTAGTTGATGATAACCGGACCTCGGATCAATCTTAGAAAAGAACTTAGCTCCTTGCGGTTGATCAAACAAATCGTCTATGCGTGGCAGAGGATAACGGTTCCGAATAATGTCTGGTTGAGTTCACGGTAGTCGATACATGAGCGCATACTTCCATCCTTCTTCTTCACAAACAACACAGGTGCACCCATGGAGAAACACTAGGTCGAATGAATCCATTATCTATCATCTCTTGCGGTTGTTCCTTCAACTCCTTGAGTTCTCTGGTGCCATACGATCACGGAGCTTTGAAATCGGTTTAGCACGAGGAATCAACTCAATGCTAAACTCAACTTCTCGGTGGAGGAAGTCCGGGGAGTTCATCGAAAAGCGTCGGTGAATTCACAAACAACGGAAAGATTTTCAATGTTAGGACTCTCCAAAGATGTGTCCTTAACGGATGCTAGAAAACCTTGACACCCATGAGCAATCATGGTTCGTGCCTTCATAGCGAAATGAACTTATGATTTGGTGGTTTAGAACCATAATAAGCAATTTAGGATGTTTGGCGTCTCCAAAGATCACGGTTCTAGCATAGCGATCGATGGAAGCTCTATGATAAGCCAACCAATCCATGCCTAGAATGATATCAAAGTCGACCATATCGAGAGGATACGGATGTGCATGGCGAATACGATCATCAAAGCGAAGAGGACACTTAGCGTATTTATGATCAATGATCATGTGACTTTTCATAGGCGTAGATATCGATAAGTGATTAGTTAGTGGTTGTGGCTTCATATTAAGTTTCTTAGCACATGTGGCGGATATGATGGAGTGTGTGGCGCGGTGTCAAATAAAGCGAAGCAGAATAATCATCAATGAAAAGAGTTCCGTAATGGTACACAAGTATGCTCACTTTGATTCGAGTAGTAGCATAGACACGTCCGATGGTAGGTGGCGGCTTGGTGTAGTTTCGAGAATCGCGGGTTCCTCTTAGGGCAATCCTTGATCTTGTGAGTAGTAGAACCACAAGAGAAACATCCACCGATGGCCTTGAAACACGGTCCGGATGAGCCTTTCCACAAGTAGTACGAGATAGGTGGGGAGGCAAAACTTGGTGTCCTTTCTTGACGAGAAGATCTGAAGCACGACCACGATTCGATCCTCGAGTCGGTGATCTTTGTTATGTGGCTGGTTATTGTTACCACGATTCGGCGATCATTTCCATTCTTACCGCTGACTCGCTATCGACCCCGCCTCGGGCGCCTAGAGTCCACATTCCTTCCGTGACCCGTGATCATAACTCTTATCCCTTGTCCCTCGAATCATAACTCCCGCGAGTATTTCCTTATACTCATTACTTTGAGTCCTACCTTGAATCCGATCACCATCGCGATTACGCTTGTTGTAACACGAACCTCATGAAAGATCTCAATGTTACGAGTGCATCATTGCGGCCGACACATCCTCATAGTCGGTGTTAAGCGATCGGTCCAACACCCACTTCTTGATCCCCATTTGAAATGCTTAGCTTGGCGCCTACCATCTCGACAATCGCTCCAACAAAGCTTACCAACCTCATAAACCTACTCATGTACTCGTTGGGTTCTCATTATCAAGCGGTAGATCGCTGATAATCCTCTCATACCTTTCTTTGTTCGCATCGGGGAAATGCGGTTATAGAAGATAGTCCGAAACTCCGTCCAAGTACAAGTAACGGTGAAAGCATCTCCTCCTCGTGCTTGTTTCAATGCTTTCCACCAATTTAAAGCATCACCTTCCAACTTAAGCGCAGCCAAACGAGTCTTAAATCCATCTCCACAACCCAATACCTCAAGCGACTTCTCAACATGAGTGATCCGGTCCTCGGCTTGGTGGGAGTAGCGGCGGTGCTAAAGAAAGAGGCTTGAGCTTAAAGCGCTCGAGCCAAGTATGTATGCCGACGGGTTGAGCACCTCCACCGCTTCCGAAGGTTCACGATCGATTCGAATATTGTTGATCACTGTTCCATCATCTCGGTGTAGTCAAACCAGGGAAAAGAGAGTTGAGAGCATTCGCAATCGCGACATCCATGTTAACCGCATCATCGTCTCCATCCGCGCCACGGTAGTACGAGTTCGAACCATCTAAGCGATATTCAAGCGATTAGCAAAATGAACAAAGATGAGATACGAAATGGAAGTTCGCGAAGGAAACCTAAGTCTACCCAATCCTCACGGGTCAAATCTTAACTCTAAGGGATAACTTAAGGTTCTTATGTTCACAGTCCCGACTACAAGTCGTAAACACAGGCTCGATGCCATAAATTATAGCGCCCGACCCGCCAAGGGTAAAGGAATCACAAGTAATGGTGTCATATCAAAGCAAAACATTCATAACCAAAGAAAGTCTTAACATAAATGCGGAAAATAATCCAAGTCAAACGACTTCAATACATAGGTCCCAGTGAAGCATAATAAACTTCAAACATAATATCCGAAATAAAATAAGTCTAAATGGCATCATAAGAAATCAAAGCTAAAATCTCTAAGGTAAGTCCACTCAAGCACTCATCCCAAGCAACCCGACTTCAATGCTTAGATACACCGCGGAAGAAAAGAAAAGTCGGTGAGCTTCAAAAGCCCGGTGAGCAGATATGAAAGCAAAAGCTAATACTAAGCGATAACGGATACGAAATAAAGTGAATGAGCAATAACAAAATCTTAATCATTTTCAAAGCATAAATCATAATTTCAAAAGATATTTATAGTCAACTACCACGAGCCCGAACTTATATCGGATCACATTCATATTCACACAAGGCAACATTTTGTAGGGAGACCTACGAGTTATGAAGGGCGTGCGCGCGCGACATCAATCATCGGATAACATATAACATATAACGAGATAACGGATCTAGGATGCATCCATCGCCCCTTCCTACATATTCACAAATATGCTTCACCATCGAGGCGTGGCGAACATCACTCTCGCCTAGAGTCATATCGAGGTGCATCAACGATACGGACATGGAACCCCATGACTAGTTAAATATTTGGCTCGGGTGTCAAACTATCTTAGGTCAAATCGAATGTCATAAGCGACACGGATCATATTTATCGGAAAATCATTCATATTTCCAAAATCATAGTTTTCATATCGGATAGTTCAAAATCGGATGTTTCATAATTCGAAATCAAAGTTCGGATAAGCAATAGCTCAAACAAATCGATTTGGGATTCATAGCAAAGGCTTAGGAAAACCTAATCTGAAAGAAAACATTAAGAGAAACCTTTCTTGAAAAGGTCGAATATCATACCTTATTCCAGCGCAAAGATCGAAAAGCGAAAAGCGAAAACAAAGGATTACTCCCTCTTCACAGAACCTATAGACATTAACGGTCGTCCAAGTTATTAATGATTCCATAATCGTCAAAATGATCTTTTAATATTTAGTATCCATAATTAGTAATCTTTATACTTTAGGGTTTTATTAATGAGTCTTAAGTATTTTATAATCAATGTTGTAGATTAGGGTTTGTTATATCATTTATTAAAGTCCATCTTTCAATGTGAAAATAGTTTTATAAGTTATAACTCACACATGAAATAACACTTACTATATTTAACTCAAACCCTAATATACTCTCATTTACGTTCTAGGGTTTCTTACTCTTTAATATCTCATTAATATGCATTTAATTTATATGTTACGTCTTAATGACTCTCCACTTAACCTAATCGTAATTAATAACCTTCTTTACTTTTACACTTTACCATACACGTTTATGATTTCATGTGACCATAAGTTATTAGGGTTTTGTATACTTTATCGCTTTACATATTAAAACTAGGGTTTATGTTTACGTACTCTTACTTATTAATTACATGTCTAAATCTCATGTACATATGTACTCGGTTCACCTAGGGTTTCGGCTAGCATGTTTTACACAAGACCTAGCTCATCTAAACATGTTTCATCTACAAGTTAATATGTTTTAAACCTCATTCGAAACTCATGCATGCCTCGTCCAACTCATGCATGTCTCGGCTAACATCAACTCAACATATACATGACCCGATTCAATATTACTTATCACTTTACGTTCCTTATTAATTACAAGGTTAAAATAAATTAGGGTTTCTTGTTCCTCTTGGTTACCACCTCTCGGCCCAAAACAAAAGAAAAAAGCGCGACTAAACAAAGTATATCTCGACATATACATGCATAATCGTTAAAGGAAGATGAATAACGTTATACCTTCACTTGAATAAGAAAAATCGACACCAAGGGTGTGTTTGGGAGTTCTCGGCCGAGCAAAAGAAAAGAAAAGGCAAAGCAAAACTAGGGTTCCAATTAAGTGATTATGTGTTGTATTTATAGTTGTAGTATTTGAGTTAGAATAGGAAAGTGATTGGGTTTGGGTTGGCTTGGGTCCAACCGAACACACACACAACAACAAATGGGCTTGACCCCTCCTTGGCTCACACGAACACAACAAACATCCTCTTGGGCTTAGGCTTGGCGCAAAACAAAACAAAAGACACGAGTCCGATAAACACACAAAGCGGCCCAACTTATTAGCGAAACATTTACGTCCTTCGTCGTACCAAAGTCATTCACGAAATTATATTCGTTAAGTTTTATTTATTAGGTTTTAATTTCCGTACTTTATTATAAGCGTGTTTCGTATTTTATTATTCTTGGTTCCAAGGGTATTTTAGTCTTTATATAGGTTTTAGATTTTCGGGTTTTACAGGTCCAAAGACTCAAGAATAAAGTTCAAGAAGGAAAATGAGATAGAAATGAAGAAAGAAGCTTAATCGAAGAAATATTGGAAGCCTCGTTGTTCCCGACACACCTTCACCATTTTGGCCATAACTTTTGCATACGGACTCCGTTTGACCCCCCGTTTGCGGCACGGAAAGCTAAGATAAAGATCTACAACTTTGGTGCTTAAGATTTTTTGCCAACTTTCTCCAACCGATCTGTAGTGCCCCGCAACCGTTTCGGTTGGAGAGTAGTCAAGAGACCAGCCGAAACGGCTGGAGCCCTGACCGATTCGGCTGGGAGGCCTGGTTATGATATTTCTTCATCACTAAGACTCCAAACTTGTCCCAAATGATTCTAGGTCCTTCCCACTCTGTTTTTAGTCCCTTCCAAGCTCCTTGGAGGCCAAGTTGAGAATTGAATACCCTAGGTCTTGGTTCAAGTATAAAAAGACCCCTTTGCAACCTCATTTCATGCACCCAACTATCTAATCCCTCTCATCCCTTTCCACCACTCTTCTCTAGGTGTGAAATTCAAGCCTCCACCCTTAAGGACAAATTTCCACCTAGAGAGCAAACCCTAACTTGAGAGAACACACCCACACTCAATCTCTTCACCCCAAAGGTGTGAAATTCGATCCTCCACCCTTAAGGACGAATTTCCACCAATTATTCGATCCTCCACCTTTAAGGACGAATTCCCACAAACTTATCTTCCCCAAAAGACCTCAAACCTCTACCAAATTCGTGTAGTGTGCTCAAGGGCTGTCGAAGGCGTTTGGACATCATTTTCTGGCTTGGTAGAACTATTGTAGTTGATTGGAGGCTTGAAGGTTGCTATAATCCTTCATCTTTGCCTATTGTAATTCATACTTTGGGTAAACCTTGTTACTTTTATATTTCCATATGTTTGTTATTGATATGATTGTTGAGATATTGTGTTTGATTGAAATAACCATGAATATGAATGTCTTGATACTTTTTTGGCTCTTATGATAACTTGTGATCACTTGTCTAAACATGTATGTTCTTTGTGTGCTTGTTCTTATTACTTTTCTTTGTGGTCTGATCCGTGACAATCATAACCACGACCTTGTTACTTGCTTAAGCAAACAAACGACACTTGTAGTGCAACCAAGTCTCTTGGGACGACCTTGATTTACCAAAACCTATACTACAACTTGACTAGGGTATACTTGCCCGAATGTGTTCCTAGTTAACCGGTAATTCTTGCATATAAATTTAAAACCCCGATGGATTGCTTAGTTGAGAAGTTGACATGATCATAAAAGATTTGGATTTGAAGCCAAAGATCTATGCCGTGATGAGGGACTTTATGGAGCAAGTCCTTGAATCGAGTCCATGCCTCGTGTAGAGATTCACTTTGACGTTGTTGGAACATCCAGATTTCATTCCTAAGTTTAGTAGTTCTCCCCGGTGGGAAAAATTGGGAAAGGAAACAAGTGGTGAGATCATCCCAACTTGAGATGGATCCGGCGGGAAGTCGCTTAAGCAAATTGCTAGCTTGGTCCCGTAGAGAGATGGAATCAACGATTTTAAGGAAATCCTTGAGATGCTGATTAGGATTTGCGGAACGAAGTCCATGAAATGCACATCCGTTTTGCACCAACCGGATGGTGTCGGATCGCAGGGCCGTAGTTTGAGCTTGATGGGGGAGCTCAATAGTGTTCCTATAGCCTTAGTGGCTTGGTCTAGAGGATTCACCAAGTGTATGACCTCTTGGCGGGACAATGATTGGTGGGTCGATGAGTGGTGGCGGGTTATCACCTTCCATGATGAAAAGTGATGGGATTACTAACAAATTCACGAAGAAGGGGGATAGACTACGAGAAAGCTAAAAATGAGAAAAAATCTTACTTGATAGGAATCAAGCAAGGGAACCTAAACGAGATAAAAATGTAACTTGCTATTCTATTCCCCGGCAGTGGCGCCAAAAATTTGATGCGCGTATAACCCATTCGGGGTCAAAGAAACTTCCATTTCGTCGAGCAAGTTTTTCAACACCCTAGGCAGTGAATCTAATCATTGTAGTGTAGTATTGGGTAATCCTCGAGTATTGATATCGTTCTCTAGGGGAATAGGAATGCTAGTGAGAGATGTACTACGCTAAGGTTTGAGGTTAAGGAAGATTATTTTTTATCTTTTTATAATTTTTTATAAAGCTAAGGGTAAAATCTCGGGGTTTGGATTTGGGGGGTTTGGTACTTCTACCGATTACTTCTACTATCTAATTATCTAAACTATGGGTAGTCTTATGTCTATTGATGTGTGCTCGTATGGTGATTAAAAATGTGTCTACCTAGATACTATTACTCCCTAGTTATCTTTTATTGGTGGTTGAATTGTCACGTCCTTATTCTTAACGCGTTGTGTTTTCTAAGGTCGTATGGTATGCTTTTATCCCTAACTCTTTGAGACTACCTTAAGGTTATTGCCTACGAAATATCTAGGATTCATAAACTAACTCTAAGGTTATCTTTGGATGTTTAATCTACAATTCCACTTAGAGATTTCTAAACTAAGGTTCACAAAGATTACTCAAGCATTAAAAACACAACGATGGCCTAATACACTCCTAAGCCAATTACAATTAAGATAAGAGACAACCAATCAATAATTAATAACTAGGTTTCATAGATCTAAGCAAACACACAAGAAATTTAGCCGGACATGTTAAACATGCAAGCATACACACATACAATCGAAGACATAATGAAATCGATGAAGTAAATTACTTATCTTGATGTAAAATAGGTATGAGAACCCTAAGATGTCTGTCAAACCGGACCAAAATCATTTAGGTTTTACTCCACAAGTCTACCTCCTAAAATTTCGAAAATTCGATTTCTATATATAATTTTACATTTGCGACGGCGTCACCTTATTTTTGGGACGTCGATCATAAATCATTAGGGTTTCGTCTTGGCAAGTCATCATTGGGATGGCGTCACATTGTGGTTGTGACGCCATCGTCTTCTTGATGACATCGTCGAATCTAGATCTAGGCCGTCTGAGAAGAAAAGTCTTCGTGACGCTCTTACTCTTCAAAGCCTGACGCCGTCATGGGTAATTTAGCAAAAAGTCTAATGAGTCGTCGCAAATTTAATTGCTTAGAGAGGGACGGCGTCGCCCATGGATTGTGACGCCGTCAGGTGTAATTCCAGTAGCTTGAGTGTCTTGATCTTGACTTAGCCATTTTCTTCATATATTCACTCCTTTTCGTCTAAATATGCATCATTCCAGCATTTTGCTTCCAAGAGACCTAAAAAGTGAAAAGGAATGAAATTAAGCAGTAACGGATATAAAAGTGGGCGATCAAGGGCTTAAATGACCCCTTTAAAGTGTACGTTTTAAATCCTTATCAGCATGGCGTGATCATAACCATTGTGAAGTGTTTTTTACACAGTATCTGAACTTTTATATTAGGACTGACATGTTTAATGGGCCTTACTTATTTATTTGAACTGAACTTGTTGTAAAACAATTTGACTTTTGGTAATGTAAACTTTTATTTAAACGGATTTGATAATCCGTTCTCTATATATGTGTGTCGTGATTACCAATTTAGTAGCACCCATGACATGTATGCTTTCCCTAAACCAGATTTTGGAAGTGTTACAATATTAGACAATGAAATTTCCTGTAATCCGATTAACACACGGTCACTTTATAATTACATAAGATTAGTTTAGAATACATGTTAAGCCCATAATGAACTACCATTAGGCCAACATGGCTTAAGTAACATATGTCATTCCATAACCAAAATGAAAGTTAGTTAACATATTTCTACAATTGTCGTTAGTATCGCTACCTCTTGAGTTCCCACCCACTTCCTCATTCACAATCACTAGCACTAGGGGTTGCAATTCGGGTCGGGTTCGAGTTCTTAGGTTGGCGGCTCAGAAAATCCCAACCCAAACCTAACCTATTTAAATCATCAGGTCAGCTACGTCAACCCTAACTTGTTTAGACATAATTCGAACCTAAACCATGTAACCTATATATATACTTGGTTCACACACTAACCCAATGCAATTTAAGATCGGAGGAATATAGAATATAGGGAATTCTGGGTCGTTAAGTCCCACGGAGGATGAATTGGTGTAAAACAACTTGAGATGATAGAATGATCACTAAGGATAGTGATCGATGGGTTTGGGTGAAAAATTACCTAAAGAAAAGATCTACAAATTACAATGACTTAAATGCAAATTAAAAAGATTAAAAAGTTAAAATATATTAAATAAACGCTATCACTATTTTTAAAGTGATGAGCGTTTAAAACCTAAAACGTCGTTTAAATAAAATTACGTAGCGTACAAAATAAAACGTGAGTTTTAAGAAATAAAAGGCCTACAAATATGAAAATGACATTTTTACAATCCTAATAATAAAAGAAAATTATTAGAAAAATAAAATTATTTTTACAACTATTTATTTAATTATTATTAATTAAAAACTATTTATTAAGTATTTAAAATGCACTAAAATACAAGAAAATACAAAATTAACCTAGAAAAATGAAATTATAACTTAGAAAAATCTAAAATATGATAAAACTTATTTTAAAACTGAAAATATATTTTTTAGACTTTTTATGTATTTATTATTAATTTAAAACTATTTAAAACTAATTAAAATGCTAAAAAAATACTATTTAAACCAAGAAAATTATGGAAAAATACTTTTTATGACTTTTATATTTATCTTAATCTAGGAAAATTGAAAACATATTTTTTAAGCTTTTTCTGATTTATTAGTATTAAAAGCTATTTAAAAAACTTAAAACTAATTTAAATTAAGAAAAATAGCAAGCAGTGTAGGAAAAATCTGAAAAATTCAGGAAAATGCTAAAATATTATTCTAAGTTTATAAAAATATAAAACATATGCTTATGTGGATGATAATGAAGCTGTAATGTAATGCGCTTATAAATAAGCACTACTAAAATAAGCTAAAAGCTACAACAATGACTACCAAATGATTAGAAGCTAAAGTATGCTAAAATAAGCCTAATGCAACTTATTAACAACTACTCTAAACCACTAATGATACATTATGCTAAGATTTGAGCTTACTAGATTAATAATACAAAAGTTTGAGTAAGGGTACTTTTAAGCACTTGCACAAGCTAAGTAAATAAGCTAAAGGGAAAAGCAGATGCTTGGACCTAAAGTAGACCTGGTAGGGTACCAAGAACCAAAATCAGCTCTAATGAGCTCACATGAGCTTTGTCAAGCTTATAAAAACACTACAAACACCGAGTCATGACTCGGGCATGGTTTCGAGAGAATGGGTCAAAAGAAAGCTAAGAATTAAGCTAGTAAATAAGTGATGAGAAATTATAAAAACACTAGGTTAAAGCTAAGCAACTAAAGTTTTGATATCCCAAAACCTAAAGCTAAATCTGGATAATTAAACACTATGCAACTTCTAAATTTTATTCAAAAGCGTGAAACTGAAATTTGACTTTTATAAAAACTAAACAGTTTGACTTTTATGAATTTGTGATTGAATCTACTGGACTTATTATGTTATGATAAGCTATAATTGAGATGAAATTAAGCTAATCTAACAAGTTATAAGCTACTTGATGGATTTGCATTCCTAAATCTCAACATGGTCTGCAAATTAAGTATACAATCTATTTTGACTTTTATCTAAATAAGTACTAGATTTTATTGCTTGTTTGAGTTATTAGACTATGACATGAGACTTAAGCAAGAACATGCCTCAAACACCGCTACTTAACTATCACAAGCAAAACCTAACTCTGCTTTGAAGATTTTTCAAAGAGCTTCAAAGATCAAGAAAGAGATCTATGCAAACCTTATATAATCAATTATTAGGACTAAATAAATATTAAACCACAATAATAACTCAATTAAACTAAGAAATGACAAGTATGCTCTATTGTGAAAATGAGATTTAAATTAACTATGAATTCCAAAGAACAAGCTCTTGGTTTTAATGTTTAAATAAACTTAACTATGCTAATAAACATAAAAAACAAAGATTCAAGGTAATGACTAATTTAAATGTTGAAACACCAAAATGCTTCAAAAAGCTTACAAATGAGTTTCAAGCATAAACATGAGAACCAAGGTCGAAATCAATCCTAATGCTTCCCGAAGCTCTAACCCAAAAGCAATCCAAAACCTTGCTGCAATCTTGTCTTGATCATGTCTCCATGTGATTTTTATTTTTAACTAATTTTTAGTGATTTTGGTATTTTTGAGTTTTGAATGTCTAAAGCTAAAAAGTTTTATGATTTCTAAAAGCTTATAAAAGCTTTATAGGAGCTTATATGAGCTTAAACAACCAACAAACAACAACTTTTAACAACATTTAACTTTTGATGAATTTGAAATGAAAAATTGCATAAACCGAATTTTTAATGAAAACTTGAAATTGAAGATTGAAATAAGATTTTATTACACTTTGAAATTAGATTACAAAGCTTTGAAAACTTAAACATTACAACTAAAACTTGAAAATTATTTAGGTCGACATAAATAAACTAAACTACAAACTACTACTCCTCTCTTTCCTCCTCCTTTCTTATTTATTTATATCCTTTTGTTCCTTGTCGACACTCGAGTTGAAATCCACCATTGGATCATTGAAATCATCATCTTAGCCAGTGTCTTACTTTTGGCGGAAAAGTCTTTAAGCGTGGTTTTTGCATTAATGATTTTGGTTGGATGTGGAGGTGGAGGAGGGTTGGTAACCAGGAAGTTATGTGAGGTGGAAAGGTTGTGGTGGTGGTGGCGGTGTGGGGTTTGGTGGAAGCAGTGTTGAGGTTGAGGATGAGCAGTAGTGGCGGGTTTCTCTTTTAAATATTGGGCTTGGGTTTTTGGGGTGTTGGGTTTGGGTTATTGATTGGATTGGATTGGATTAGTAGATTGGATTAATAACAAAGGGTTATTTGTTTTAATAAACACAAGGACCATTGTTGTAATATTCGAAACTTGAGGACTGAATTATCCAAGTTTCCAAAGTTAACATAAGGATTAAACTTGCCATTCATTAGTAGTACAAGGACCATTAGTGATAAAATTTCATTTTTATAAGTCCGGGACTAAAAATGTCAAGTTTGAAACTTGAGGGCCAAAATGTAATTTCTCCAAAAGTTTATCATAAGGACCATTCTTGTCATTTATAAATAGTACAAGGTTAAAATTTGATAATTTTCACTTTTAAATTAACCAAGGACTATATTTGACAATTTTCAAAGTTTAGGGACTAAAGTTGTCATTTTGTGATTTTTAAACTTTAAAGGGTTTATTTTGACAACTTTTGAATCTCATGGACCTTAAATGACATTTTACTTTATTTTGAATTACGAGGACTAATTTTGACAACTTTTGTAACTTGGGGACTAAAGCGCCAATTATGCAAACTTGATCGTTTTCATCGATTTTGATGTTTTGCATTTAAAACATATAAAACACTTGTTTGTGATATTTTCATCATTTTGATGTGTTTCGAGTGTTTTCGGATGTTTTGGCATTCTAATAGTATAAAAATGATGAGTATTTAGACACTCATCAATCCCCACACTAAGATATTGCTAGTCCCTAGCAATGATTTATGAAAAGTTAATGGATTTTATCTCTTTACCAAAAGCCATTACTTACGGAGTAGCCAATTGTTTTAGTTCAAGTAAGAACTTTGGTACAATGATAACCAAATGATTTTGAGCAAATCATAAGTCGTCAACGGTTTGATTTGTCTTTACGAAGCCGTTTGCTCTGGACTAGCCAACTCTTAGATAAATTATCAATATTATCTTTGGTGAGCCGATTACCAATTATGGATTTTCAAGCGCCTTTACCACAAGCCATAAACTTGCGGGCTAGCCAACTCTTTACTTTTAAAGATATGGTGAGTTGAACACCATACAATTTTGGGCAAATTGCAAGCCATAAGCGGATTTGAGATATCTTTACCAAGAGCCGTTTGCTCTGGATTAGCCAATCCTTATGTGGGTTAGACATGGTGGATGATTACCATTTGTTGTGTTTAGTACATAGTACTTCCACTAAATAAAAATTTTAAAATTTGGCCATTTTGGGGAAAAAGGGACTAAAGGGTACATTTATGATCAAATTCGCGAAATTTCCCCACACTTAGAAATGAATATTGTCCTCAATATTCAAAGTACCTACTGTTATGCGAAACTTAGAACGTAAAAGATAACATTACTAGCTAAGTGTAGAAACACAACAATTATTCTCTTTTTAATATTTACAATTTTCATTCATTTTAAGGTCTATATACAACATGTGGGGCATCTCCCCCACACTTAGGTGGTACACACGGGTGAAAACCCATGTTTAACTACTGTTTTTGATTACCGAGTCGCTAGCTTGACTCGACCCCGAATTAATTTGTTCATGGGGAAGTAAGTGGAAGAGACAATCTCCATCGGACTTTCATTCAAGATGTTTGTATAAACATTTGAAGCACGTGAAAGTTCCACACCGATGAGATATACATAGAACCGGCTCAAAAATGATAAATGAAAATGCCGGGGTCAAAGATAATGTCTTCATTCCCGAAGGAGTGAAGAACAGGAGAAGCCAAGGGATAGGTGAAGAAAAGAAAGAAAATCATGATAAGGATCATGACTAACTCATCATCATCAGAAGGAGAATTCATGATTTCTGGATCATGAATCTCATCATTTAAGCTCATTTGATCAAGACATATTCTGGGTGGGAGGGATGGGATTTTGATATCAAGCAAGTTCTCATGGCTGAGAACATTTCCCTCCGGAACACAAAGATCATTTATGTCTAGATCAAAGTGGAAGTTATCATACTCGGTAGAGATATGATATGAGTGAGTTCAAGGAGAACTCCTCGTAAAGAGAATCATTCACATGATGTAATTTGTGAACTCTTGTTCCATTGTGGGCTCATCACTATCCTCGTCAAAGATTGGATTGTTAGAAATCCAAGTGAATTGATTCAATTCAAATAGAGGATTGGTGAAAGTAGCTTTGAATGCTTGGGAACAAGGTGATTAACATTCTCTATTGAATTTGTTAGGGTGAGAAGTGAGTGAGCGATCATTATAAAGGAGATTTTCAATTTCTCCTAAGTTGGCTTTGAAATCAAAGAGATCATCACTTTCGATGAAAGTGGAATGATGTGAGTGAGTTCATCGATAAACTCCTCAAAAGAGGAAGTGATGCCTCAACATTCTCAATGTCTCCATAAGATTTACAATCATCGCTAAAATCGGAGAAAGTCTCAAAATGATCTTTTGAACACTCAAGAGGGAAAGGATATCACACAAATGCTCGAAAGTTCCCTGTGACTCTCTCGGGATTGGGACAAGGTCCTCAACACTAGACTTTATGAATTCGTCCGATTCCTTTTTAGGAGCAGTGTCAAGATGCTCGTCCCCATGTTCGGAGAGTGAGTGGGAGCTTGGTGTGATAGCAGTTGTTTGAGAATGAATCTCAAGCTGCTGGAATATCCACCGATGAACTTGATGAATCTTCAAATGTATCCTCATCATCACTTGTCATCGAGAATAAAGCGAAATTGAGAGCTAGATCTGGTTGCTTTTCTTTTGCAATTAATTCCCTAATAGACTTTTCAAAAGCAATTTGGGAATTTATTTTAGCAACACCGCTCTTGACTAGCAATTCTTCCATGGATTTCTCATGTGAATTTTGAATGACGGGACATTGTGGGAGTGGAGATTTGTCAAAACCGGAAGGTTGACATTGATAATCATCATGAGGACCCCACAATATACACAAGAAAAGCGGGAACATTATGAAATCTTGTCTTACTCAACTCCTCGGTTCTTTTCACCGACTCCGAAGCTCTAGATAAGTGTCTTGTTGGGTTTCTTTGAGGAGTTTGAGTCATTTGCACCTTATGGAGGTTGGTCGTGATATGGATAGTCATAATTGTTACAAGGAAATGGATTCCTGTTTGACAATCGAGTGAAATGGGGACCTCCACAGTTCTCACAATGATAAAGCTGTTGAGCTTGGATTGGTGAATCATATGGATATTGGTCATAACCAAAGTTACGAGCATCAGGAGAACTGTTCATAGACAATCGTGTTTCGGATTGACATTCAAATCCTTGGTGAGGACCTCCACAAAATTCACAGCAGTATTGTTGATTATATGAAGATAAGTCGGGTTGTGGTGGGTAATTGGAAAAATTTGAGGGTCGTTAAATGAGTTCGGATTAGGATCATAATCAAATGAATTCCTCGAACCACAAAACAAACAACTCCGTTCGAATATCATTACCACACTTGTATACACGTACACACAGTGACATGGTGAACCAAAAGAGGCTCACCACAACCGACACAAGGAATAAGCGATTCTATTTGAGAGTTATGAGAAGGAATCGGTTCATTCAAAGAATCAACAAAACCAACATGGTGATCGAATGACTATTTAGACTCAAAGAACATTTTGAAAAATCCGGAGGTGGGACAAGTGGTGTGCTCGAGAGCTAGCAATTTCCACCACTTCGTTATGGTCTCCGGTTACGGTTCTTGAGAAGCGTGAAGATTAGGCAAGTCATTCTTACTAGTCACCGGTCTAGATTCGCATGTTTGCTTTTAACCGTAAATCGTGAAAGTGTAGGATCAATTTTAGGCGGCTTAGGAGCAATCGAGGATTAGATCTTTGGATAACCGTAGGTTGGACGTGTTAGCACCTCCATTATCGGATGAAAGTACCGGTCCTTTGTCACCCGGTTTCTCGTTCCATTTCCTACGCAGAATCAATGGATCATCACGAACAACACGAATTCTTGACATTTGTGATAAAATAGGAAGTTTTTCAACTTCGTTCCAAAATTCGTCGTAGTCGAGAGATTCCATGAGAATAGAAGAAGTTTAGAATCAAATGGATAGAGGGTAAAGGAATAAAGAATCAAAAGGGTAAGAGGGTAAAGATGAATATTTTGGGTTTTGAAAACATGCCATGAAAAACAAAGAATGAAAATATTTTTGGTGTTGTTAACACTTTAGAAAAGTGTTAATGAACTTTTGATTTTTAACTTTACATTGTTTACAAAAGGTGGTATATGTGCAAGAATGGATGCGGAAATGCTTAAAACACGCTTCTGACCTCCGCCGTGGCGCCAAAATTTGATCGGTGCTAAACCGTCAAGTCTAATCACACAAGCTAACCACTTGTGAATGGCTAACCGTAAGAAACTCAAAACAGTTCAAACACTAATGCAATTAAGATCGGAGGAATATAGTGGATTCTGGGTCGTTAAGTCCCACGGAGGATGAATTGGTGTTAAAACAACTTGAGATGATAGAATGATCACTAAGGATAGTGATCGAAGGTTTCGATGAATAATTACCTAAAGAAAAGATCTACAAATTAAAATGACTTAAATGCAAATTAAAAAAATTAAAAGTTAAAATATATTAAATAAACGCTATCACTATTTTTAAAGTGATGAACGTTTAAAACCTAAAACGACGTTTAAATAAAATTACGTAACGTACAAAATAAAACGTGAGTTTTAAGAAATAAAAGGCCTACAAATATGAAAATGACATTTTACAATCCTAATAATAAAAGAAAATTATTAGAAAAAGAAAATTATTTTACAACTATTTATTTAATTATTATTAATTAAAACTATTTATTAAGTATTTAAAATGCACTAAAATACAAGAAAATACAAAATTAACCTAGAAAAATGAAATTATAACTTAGAAAAATCTAAAATATGATAAAACTTATTTTAAAACTGAAAATATATTTTTTAGACTTTTTATGTATTTATTATTAATTTAATACTATTTAAAACTAATTAAAATGCTAAAAAATACTATTTAAACCAAGAAAATTATGGAAAAATACTTTTTATGACTTTTATATTTATCTTAATCTAGGAAAATTGAAAACATATTTTTTTAAGCTTTTTCTGATTTATTAGTATTAAAAGCTATTTAAAAACTTAAAAACTAATTTAAATTAAGAAAAATAGCAAGCAGTGTAGGAAAAATTATGAAAATTCAGGAAAATGCTAAAATATTATTCTAAGTTTATAAAAATATAAAAACATATGCTTATGTTGATGAATAATAAGTCGCAAGTGTAATGCGCTTATAAATAAGCTACTAAAATAAGCTAAAAGCTACAAATGATCCAAATGATTAGCGAGCTAAAGTATGCTAAAATAAGCCTAATGCAACTTATTAATACTATTCTAGACCACTAATGATACATTAACTAAGAATGAGCTTTTTGGATTAATAATACAAAATGGGTGATCAGGGGGTACTTTTAAGGAGTGGGGTCAAGCTAAGTAAATAAGCTCAAAAAAACAGATGCTTGGACCTAAAGTAGTGGTGAGTGGTAAGGGTACAAGAACCAAAATCAGCTCCTAATGAGCTCACATGAGCTTTTGTCAAGCTTATAAAAACACTACAAACATGCACAGGCATGGTTTCGAGAGGGTCAAAAAAAGCTAAGAATTAAGCTACTAAATAAGCGAATGAGAAATTATAAAAACTACTATTTTCTAATTTTCTAAGCAACTAAAGTTTTGATATCCCAAAACCTTAAGCTTAAATCTCGATATTAAGCTTACACTATAAAATTCTAAATTTTATTCAAAAGCGTGAAAGTGAAATTTGACTTTTATAAAAACTAAACAGTTGACTTTTATGAATTTGTGATTGAATCTCTGGACTTATTATGTTATGATAAGCTAATATGAAGTGAAATTAAGCTAATCTATTAAGTTATAAGCTACTATGATAGGATTTGCATTCCTAAATCTCAACAATTGAGTAGCAAATTAAGTTACAATCTAATTTGACTTTTACTAAATAAGTACTAGATTTTATTGCTTGTTTGAGTTATTAGATACTAGTGTGACATGAAACAAGCAAGAACACTGCCTCAAACAAGCTACTTAGTTATCACAGCAAAACCAAACAGCCTTTGGAGACCTTTTGAAGATTTTCAAAGAGCTTAACAAAGATCAAGACCATTAATGCTCTATTGCAAACCTTAAATAATCAATTATTAGGACTAAATAAACATTAAACCACAATAATAACTCAATAAAACTAAGAAATGACTTATGCTCTAATGACTTATGAAAATGAGATTTAAAGACAACTATGAATTCCAAAGAACAAGCTCTTTGGTTTTAATGTTTAAATAAACTTAACTATAGCTAATAAACATGGAAAACACAAAGATTCAAGGTAATGAACAATTTAACGGTGAAACACCAAAATGGAAAAAGCTTACAAATGAGTTTCAAGCATAAACAGATAACCAAATAGGATCAATCCTAATGCTTCCCATGAAGCTCTAAACCAAAGAGCAATCCAAAATTAACCTTGCTTGTCTTGAGCATGTCTCCATGTGATTTTTATTTTTAACTAATTTTTAGTGATTTTTGGAATTTTTGAGTTTTGATGTAAAAAGCTAAAAGTTTTAATGATTCTAAAGCTTATAAAAGCTTATTAGGGAGCTTAAATGAGCTTTAAACAACCAACAAACAACAACTTATAACAACATTAAACTTAAGATGAGATTTCAAATAAAAATTGCATAAACCTGATTTTAATGAAAACGAAATTGATTGATTTAAGATAAAATTTTATTACAAAGAAGAGATTAAAAGGTACTAGAAAACTAAAGATTACAACTAAAATTTGAAAATTACACTAGGTCGACATTAATAAACTAAAACTTACACTACTACTCTTTTTCCTCCTCCTTTCTTGATTTTTATTGATCATTTTGAACTTGTCGACATGATGAAATCGAGTTGATCCCATCACCATTGGATCATTGAAATCATCCAAGCCATCAGTCTAACTTTTGGCGGGAAAAGTCTTTAAGCGAGTTTTTTTCATTAATGGGTCTTGGTGGATGGAGGTGGAGGAGGGTTGGTAACCAAGATGTGAGGTGGAAAGGATATAGTGAGGTGGTGGTGGCGGTGTGGGTGGAGTGGCTGGAAGCAGTGTTGAGGTTGAGGATGAGCAGTAGGGCGGGGTTATTTAAATTTTGGTCTTGGTTTTGGGCTTGGGTTATTGGGTTGGCGAGTTAAGTTTTTGGATTGGATTGGATTAATAAAAGGTCCATTTGGTTTTGATAAACACAAGGACCATTGTTGTAATATTCGAAACTTGAGGACTGAATTATCCAATCTTCCAAAGTTAACATAAGGATTAAACTTGCCATTCATTAGTAGTACAAGGACCATTAGTGATAAAATTTCATTTTTATAAGTCCAGGACTAAAAATGTCAAGTTTGAAACTTGAGGGCCAAAATGTAATTTCTCAAAAGTTTATCATAAGGACCATTCTTGTCATTTATAAATAGTACAAGGTTAAATTTTGATAATTTTCACTTTTAAATTAACCAAGGACTATATTTGACAATTTTCAAAGTTGAGGGACTAAAGTTGTCATTTTGTGATTTTAAACTTTAAAGGGTTTATTTTGACAACTTTTGAATCTCATGGACCTTAAATGACATTTTACTTTATTTTGAATTACCAGGACTAATTTTGACAACTTTTGTAACTTGGGGACTAAAGCGCCAATTATGCAAACTTAATCGTTTTCATCGATTTTGATGTTTTGCATTTAAAACACATAAAACACTTGTTTGTGATATTTTCATCATTTTGATGCATTTCGAGTGTTTTCGGATGTTTTGGCATCTAATAGTATAAAATGATGAGTATTTAGACACTCATCAATCCCCACACTAAGATATTGCTAGTCCCTAGCAATGATTTATGAAAATTTAATGGATTTTATCTCTTTACCAAAAGCCATTACTTCGGAGTAGCCAATTGTTTTAGTTCAAGTAAGAACCTTGGTACAATGATAACCAAATGATTTTGAGCAAATCATAAGCTGTCAACGGATTTGATTTGTCTTTACGAGCCGTTTGCTCGGACTAGCCAACTCTTAGATAAATTATCAATATTATCTTTGGTGAGCCGATTACCAATTATGGATTTTCAATCGCCTTTACCACAAGCCATAAACTTGCGGGCTAGCCAACTCTTCACTTTTAAGGATATGGTGAGTTGAACACCATACAATTTTGGGCAAATTGCAAGCCATAAGCGGATTTGAGATATCTTTACCAAGAGCCGTTTGCTCTGGATTAGCCAATCCTTATGTGGGTTAGACATGGTGGATGATTACCATTTGTTGTGTTTAGTACATAGTACTTCCACTAAATAAAAATTTTAAAATTTGGCCATTTTGGGGAAAAAGGGACTAAAGGGTACATTTATGATCAAATTCGCGAATTTCCCCACACTTAGAAATGAATATTGTCCTCAATATTCAAAGTACCTACTGTTATGCCGAAACTTAGAACGTAAAAGATAACATTACTAGCTAAGTGTAGAAACACAACAATTATTCTCTTTTTTAATATTTACAATTTTCATTCATTTTAAGGTCTATATACAACATGTGGGCATCTCCCCACACTTAGGTGGTACACACGGTGAAAACCCATGTTTAGCTCTTGTTTTTGATTACCGAGTCGCTAGCTTGACTCGACCCCAATTAATTTGTTCATGGGAAGTAAGTGGAAGAGACAATCTCCATCGGACTTTCATTCAAGATGTTTGGACAAACATTTGAAGCACGTGAAAGTTCCACACCGATGAGATATACACAGAACCGGCTCAAAAATGATAAATGAAAATGCCGGGTCAAAGATAATGTCTTCATTCCCGAAGGAGTGAAGAAGGGAGAAGCCACGGGATAGGTGAAGAAAAGAAAGAAAATCATGATAAAGGATCATGACTAACTCATCATCATCGGAAGGAGAATTCATGATTTACGGATCATGAATCTCATCATTTAAGCTCATTTGATCAAGACATAGTCCGGGTGGGAGGGATGGGATTTTGATATCAAGCAAGTTCTCATGGTGAGAACATTTCCTCCGGAACACAAAGATCATTTATGTCTAGATCAAAGTGGAAGTTATCATACTCGGTAGAGATATGATATGAGTGAGTTCAAAGGAGAACTCCTCGTAAAGAGAATCATTCACATGAAGTGAATTTGTGAACTCTTGTTCCATTGTGGGCTCATCACTATCCTCGTCAAAGATTGGATTGTTAGAAATCCAAGTGAATTCGATTCGAATTCAAATAGAGGATTGGTGAAAGTAGCTTTGAATGCTTGGGAACAAGGTGATTAACATTCTCTATTGAATTTGTTAGGGTGAGAAGTGAGTGAGCGATCATTATAAAGGAGCTTTTCAAAGAATTTTCCTAGGTTGGCTTTGAAATCAAAGAGATCATCATCACTTTCGATGAAAGTGGAATGAAATCGGAGAAAGTCTCAAAATGATCTTTTGAACACTCAAGAGGGAAAGGATATCACACAAATGCTCGAAATTCCCTGTGACTCTCTCGGGATTGGGACAAGGTCCTCAACACTAGACTTTATGAATTCGTCCGATTCCTTTTCGAGAACAAGTGTCAAGATGCTCGTCCCCCATGTTCGAGAGAGTGAGTGGGAGCTTGGGTGTGATAGCAGTTGTTTGAGAATGAATCTCAATCTTTGGAATATCCATCGATGAATTTGATGAATCTTCAAATGTATCCTCATCATCATCATTGTCATCGAGAATAAACGAAATTGAGAGCTAGATCTTGCTTTTTCTTTTGCAATTAATTCCCTAATAGACTTTTCAAAAGCAATTTGGGAATTTATTTTAGCACACCGCTCTTGACTAGCAATTCTTCCATGGATTTCTCATGTGAATTTTGAATGACGGGACATTGTGGGAGTGGAGATTTGTCAAACCGGAAGGTTGACATTGATAATCATCATGAGGACCCCACTATATACACAAGAAAAGCGGGAACATTATGAAATCTTGTCTTACTCAACTCCTCGGTTCTTTTCACCGACTCCGAAGCTCTAGATAAGTGTCTTGTTGGGTTTCTTTGAGGAGTTTGAGTCATTTGGCACCGTGGAGGTTGGTCGTAATATGGATAGTCGTAATTGTTACAAGGAAATGGATTCCTGTTTGACAATCGAGTGAAATGGGGACCTCCACAGTTCTCACAACAAGAAACTGTTGAGCTTGGATTGGTGAATCATATGGATATTGGTCATAACCAAAGTTACGAGCATCACCGAGAAGCTGTTCATAGACAAACGTGTTTCGGATTGACATTCAAATCCTTGGTGAGGACCTCCACAAAATTCACAGCAGATTGTTGATTATATGAAGATGAGTCGGTGTGGTGGGTAATTGGAAAAATTTGAGGGTCGTTAAATGAGTTCGGATTAGGATCATAATCAAATGAATTCCTCGAACCACAAAACAAACAACTCCGTTCGAATATCATTACCACACTTTGTACACACGTACAACAATGACTGTGGTGAACCAAAAGAGGCTCACCACAACCGACACAAGGAATAAACGATTCTATTTGAGAGTTATGAGAAGGAATCGGTTCATTCAAAGAATCAACAAAACCAACATGGTGATCGAATGACTATTTAGACTCGAAGAACATTTTGAAAAATCCGGAGGTGGGACAAGTGGTGTGCTCGAGAGCTAGCAATTTCCACTACTTCCGTTATGGTCTCCGGTTCGGTTCTTGAGAAGCGTGAAGATTAGGCAAGTCATTCTTACTAGTCACCGGTCTAGATTTCGCATGTTTGCTTTTAACCGTAAATCGTGAAAGTGTAGGATCAATTTTAGGCGGCTTAGGAGCAATCGAGGTTTAGATCTTTGGATAACCGTAGGTTGGACGTGTTAGCACCTCCATTATCGGAGGAAAGTACCGGTCCTTTGTCACCCCGGTTTCTCGTTCCATTTCCCTACGCAGAATCAATGGATCATCACGAACAACACGAATTCTTGACATTTGTGATAAAATAGGAAGTTTTCAACCGTTCCAGTTCGTCGTAGTCGAGAGATTCCATGAGAATAGAAGAAGTTTAGAATCAAATGGATAGAGGGTAAAGGAATAAAGAATCAAAAAGGGTAAGAGGGTAAAGATGAATATTTTTGGAGTTTTTGAAAAACATGCCATAAAAACAAAGAATGAAAATATTTTTGGTGTTGTTAACACTTTAGAAAAAGTGTTAATGAACTTTTGATTTTGATAACTTTACAAAAAGCATTTACAAAAGGTGGTATATGTGCAAGAATGGATCCGGAAATGCTTAAAACACGCTTCTGACCTCCCCGTGGCGCCAAAATTTGATCGGTGCTAAACCGTCAGTCTAATCACACAAGCTAACCACATGAATGGCTAACCGTAATGAGACTTAAAACAGTTCAAACACCAAATGCAATTTAAGATCGAGGAGGAATATAGGGATTCTGGGTCGTTAAGTCCCACGGAGGATGAATTGGTGTTTAAACAACTTCAGATGATAGAATGATCACTAAGGATAGTGATCGATGGATTTTAGGTGAAAAATTACCTAAAGAAAAGATTTACAAATTAAATGACTTAAATGCAAATTAAAAGATTAAAAGTTAAAATATATTAAATAAGCGCTATCACTATTTTTAAAGTCGATGAACGTTTAAAACCTAAAACGTCACGTTTAAATAAAATTACGTAAGCGTACAAAATAAAGCGTGAGTTTTAATAAATAAAAGGCCTACAAATATAAAATGACATTTTACAATCCTAATAATAAAAGAAAATTATTAGAAAAGAAAATTATTTTACAACTATTTATTTAATTATTATTAATTAAAAACTATTTATTAAGTATTTAAAATGCACTAAAATATAAGAAAATACAAAATTAACCTAGAAAAATAAAATTATAACTTAGAAAAGTCTAAAATATGATAAAACTTATTTTAAAACTGAAAATATATTTTTTAGACTTTTTATGTATTTATTATTAATTTAATACTATTTAAAACTAATTAAAATGCTAAAAAAAATACTATTTAAACCAAGAAAATTATGGAAAAATACTTTTTATTACTTTTATATTTATCTTAATCTAGGAAAATTGAAAACATATTTTTTTAAGCTTTTTCTGATTTATTAGTATTAAAAGCTATTTAAAAAAACTTAAAAACTAATTTAAATTAAGAAAAATAGCAAACAGTGTAGGAAAAATCTGAAAAATTCAGGAAAATGCTAAAATATTATTCTAAGTTTATAAAAATATAAAACATATGCTTATGTTGATGATAATGAAAGCTGTAGTGTAATGGCTTCTAAATAAGCTACTAAAATAAGCTATAAGCTACAGGAATGATCCAAATGATTAGCAGAGCTAAAGTACACTAAAATAAGCCTAATGCAACTTATTAATACTACTCTAGACCACTAATGATACATTAACTAAGAATGAGCTTATGGGATTAATAATACAAAACAGTGATCAAGGGGGTACTTTTAAGCACTTGCACAAGCTAAGTAAATAATCTAAAGGGAAAAACAGATGCTTGGACCTAAAGTAGACCTGGTAGGGTACACAAGAACCAAAAATCAGCTCCTAATGAGCTCACATGAGCTTTTGTCAAGCTTATAAAAAACACTACAAACCTGTGCACAGGGCATGGTTTCAGAGAAGGGGTCAAAAGAAAGCTAAGAATTAAGCTAGTAAATAAGCTGATGAGAAATTATAAAAAACACTAGGTTAAAGCTAAGCAACTAAAGTTTTGATATCCCTAAAACCTAAATCTTGAAAACTGATATTAAACCCTATGCAACTTATTCTATTTTATCCAAAAACTGTGAAACTGTCATTTTGACTTTTTATAAAAACTAAACAGGTTGACTTTTATGAATTTGTGATTGAATCTCTGGACTTATTATGTTATGATAAGCTATAATTAAGTGAAATTGAGCTAATCTATTAAGTTATAAGCTACTTGGATAGGATTTGCATTCCTAAATCTCAACAGTGAGTCTGCAAATTAAGTATACAATCTAATTTGACTTTTTACTAAATAAGTACTAGATTTTATTGCTTGTTTGAGTTATTAGACTCTAGTGTGACAGACTTCAAGCAAGAACACTTTGTCTCAAACACCTGCTACTTAGTTATCACAAGCAAAACCAAGCAGTCCTGTGGGCTGTTTTGAAGATTTTCAAAGAGCTTCACAGATCAAGACCAAGAGATCTATTGCGGACCTTATATAATCAATTATTAGGACTAAATAAACATTAAACCACAATAATAACTCAATTAAACTAAGAAATGACAAGTATGCTCTAATGGTATGAAAATGAGATTTAAAGACAACTATGAATTCCAAAGAACAAGCTACTGGTTTTAATGTTTAAATAAACTTAACTATAGCTAATAAACATAAAAACACAAAGATTCAAGGTAATGAACAATTTAAACAGTGAAACACCAAAATGGATCAAGAAGCTTACAAATGAGTTTCAAGCATAAACAGATAACCAAGGTCTGAGGATCAATCCTAATGCTTCCCAAGAAGCTCTAAACCAAAGATAATCCAAAATTAGCACTGCAATCTTGTCTTGATCATGTCTCCATGTGATTTTTATTTTTAACTAATTTTTTAGTGATTTTTGGTATTTTTGAGTTTTGAATGTAAACTGAAGCTAAAAATGATTTTTATGATTAGTAACCTTATAAAAGCTTATTAGGGACTTAAATGAGTCTAAACAACCAACAAACAACAACTTTTAATAACATTAAAGACAAGATGAGATTTCAAATAAAAATTGCATAAAGCGATTTTAATGAGGAAAGCGAAATTAAGATTGATTTAAGATAAAATTATCTTTGAAAGAAGAGATTACAAGCTTTTTAACTAAAGATTACAACTAAAATTTGAAATTACACTAGGTCGACATTAATAAACTAAAACTAAAACTACTACTCTCTTTTTCCTCCTCCTTTCTTCTTCTTTATAACCTTTTTGAACTCCCCACATGTCTCTGAGTTGATCCCACCACCATTGGATCACTGAAACACATCTTAGCCATCAATCTTACTTTTGGCGCCAAAAAGTCTTTGGGCAGGTTTTTGTTCATTAATGATTCTTGGGAGGATATGGAGGTGGAGGAGGGTTGGTAACCAGCTGTTATGTGAGGTGGAAAGGATATAGTGAGGTGGTGGTAGCGGTGTCGAGGTGTGGTGGAAGCAGTGTTGAGGTTGAGGATGAGCATTACATGGCGCGGGTTATCTCTTTTAAATATTGGGCTTGGGTTATGGGCTAGCCGAGTTAAGTGGGTTGGATTGGATTAATATAAAAGGTCCAATTGGTTATTTGATAAACACAAGGACCATTGTTGTAATATTCTGAAACTTGAGGACTGAATTATCCAATCTTCCAAAGTTAACATAAGGATTAAACTTGCCATTCATTAGTAGTACAAGGACCATTAGTGATAAAATTTCATTTTTTATAAGTCCAGGGACTAAAAATGTCAAGTTTGAAACTTGAGGGGCCAAAATGTAATTTCTCAAAAAGTTTATCATAAGGACCATTCTTGTCATTTATAAATAGTACAAGGTTTATTTTTGATAAATTTCACTTTTTAAATTAACCAAGGACTATATTTGACATTTTCCAAACTTGAGGGACTAAAGTTGTCATTTTGTGATTTTTAAACTTTAAAGGGTTTATTTTGACAACTTTTGAATCTCATGGACCTTAAATGACATTTTACTTTATTTTGATTTACCAGGGACTAATTTTGACAATTTTTGTAACTTGAGGGACTAAAACTGCCAATTATGCAAACTTAATACGTTTTTCATCAGATTTTGGCATTTTTGCATTTAAAACACATAAAACACTTGTTTGTGATATTTTCATCATTTTGAAGCATTTCTGAGTGTTTTCAGATGTTTTTGGCATTCTAAACAGTATAAAAATGATGAGTATTTAGACACTCATCAGCGGGTTTCGGGTTGACCCATTTAACCCTTTTTATATACAAAAGTTGGCACATTACACGAGTTAAACAGGTTTTCGGTCGACCCGTTTAATACATTTAACCCGAATAACAGAATATAAATAATTTTGAGTATATGAAAAAAAATCTTAAACGGGTTGGCGAATCGACCCGCTTATTTTATTCCCAACCCAAACCAGACCTGTTTAATAAATGGGTTAGATAGGTCGACCCAAACCTGGCCCGGAATCTATTTAGCACAACCCAAATATGTTAATTTTCTTATCGATTTCAAGTCAAATTTCATATACGGTCAAAATTGCCACCTCTAACTAGCAAGAAAGTAGCCACTTATCTATAAAGGCGTTTCGTACTCCATGACATCCTTTAAAGGTAGAACAATCAATTATTAAGTCTCCAATTTGAAATTCAGTCACAAGTCACTTATAGATACAACAATACACAATCTCGCCGGGGCAGGGTATGGGGGAGGTAGAATGTAGACAGATCCTACCCCAGGATAAACCCGGGAGTAGAGAGATTACTTCCAATGAGACCTTCGGCTGGTGCAGGTGTGCGGGTGAGAAAGAAGATAAGAGAGAGCAAAAGGAGGTCAAAAAGATCAGAAAACAGCATGCAAAAAACAGGATAAAGGAAGCAGACAAACAACGCATCACGTAAAGAAAAGCACAAAAGCCTACCCGAAAACAAAAACCAAGAGCCAAGGCACAAAGAGAAGCAGGCAAACCCTAAGGGAGCAGCACAAAGCAAGGCATATCAACGCACGGACCTAGAGCTAAGGCAAAGCAACAATGAGGCAACCAATAAACCAAACGGCAAGGGGAAAGACGACAAAGAGACATCAAATCTTAACACTAAAACTACCTAAAACCTAAGAAGAAACCAAAACAAAGAACTTAACGGAAGGCAAGAGGGCATGCGAAAAGCACAAGAAAGGAATCACAAAAGAAGAAAGGCAAACAAAAACCCAGATCCAAGGCACAAAGAGAAGCATGCCAACCTAAGGGAGCAACACAGAGCAAGGCCAAATAAATGCACAGGGCCTAAAGCAAAGGCAAAGCCAAAACGAGGCACCAGAGACAAAAAAAACTCTGGGGGAGGGGGCAAGGCGACAAAAGCCGCCTAAAAAGCCTAACACCTAGCCTAAAACTACCTGCAGATCCTACTTCTATCTCTCCACGCTTCCCTATCTAAGGTCATGTCCTTGGACAAGAGAATATCCTTCATGTCGAGCTTAAGTCTATCCTCCCACCCGAGTTTGGGTCTACCCCTCATCCTCACACCATCAACTACTAGCTCTTTGACTCTTCTAACATGCGCTGATTGAGGCCTCCTCATGACATAACCGAACCACCTCAACCTTCCTTCTCTCATCTTCGAGATAATATTCCTGACCTCAAGTTTTTCTCTGAAAAGACCGTTCGGTATCATGTCAAGCAAGGTTTTCCCACAAGTCCATCTTAGCATTCTCAATTCTGCCACCTCTACTCCGGAAGCATGAGCCTTGGAGATGGGCCAACACTCAGACCCATATAACATTGCCGGTCTAATTGCCACCTTATAAAATTTTCCCTTCAAATTAAAAGGGATGTTCTGTCGCGCAAAGGACTCTGACGACCCTCCATCTCGCCCATCCAGCTCGAATCCGGTGGGTACCTCAAATATATCAACCTTATATCACAAATACCACGTTTACCACTTTACGCGTAGAACCACGAAACACAAACACAAACTATGCGTAGAAATAAAGAAGGAAAGATGAGAAAGATGGTGACTTGATGTTATAAATGTCGTGTATGTGAGAGAAAGATGAAAACAAGATGTTGTATATTCAAAAGAAAAAACACACACACACACTTTCAAGCACACCCTCAAATGAGACTTTGAGGGGTATTTATAGTACAAGTAACAAATGCCTAATGGGCTTTCCATGGGCTTCGTGGATATGGGTTGGACATGGATTGGATTGACAACTTATACAAGGCTAGCTTAACTAAACTTCTAGCCATTTAGCTTAGCCCAATCCACGAGCCGTTGACTATTCTAATCGATATCTAACACACGTTACAAAGTTCCTAAATGTGAATGACCATCACTTCTAATAAAAACTATTAAGGCTAACAATCTCCCCTAAGGGTGGTCATTCAAAAGATGCTCCACTTGATTAGGTCTTTACTTTTCTCGAGCTTGAACTTTGTGTGTAGATATAGAATAGTCTTGATTCTTTGTTCCTTCATGCTTTGTGATCGGTTAATGTGGTTGAGCTGCCGTTGTCAACCGTTGGTTAGGTGTCTCCGTCTTTCTCCACCATGCTCACACTTCTATTTGTCTTTTGGTTACCAATGATGTAGTTCTCGAGTCTTTAAACTTTGTAGATTCTTTGACATTGACGAAGAATCATCTTAAACTTTTGTTGCCTTTGATTTTGATGAGAACTTTCATGTGTTGTTGGTATGAGCATGTGGAGAATCTGCACGATCAATCCGCTCTGGAGCTTCCATAAGAAGAAAACATAAAAACAGGTTAGTAATAAGCGGATTCCGGCACTTACAAGTTTGAATTTCGAGGGTGTTAACAACATAGTGTGAAAACACATCTCTAATTCTTACAAAGGCCGTTCTGAGCTGAGTCCCACAAGTGAGATAACGCGATATCCGAAGTACATCTACAATTCGGATGAGTCATTGAAGTACACGAAGCATCACTCCACGTTGTAGACCGTTTGAGACACACTAAGCGTAATCCACGGGGAGTTACGAAGTGACTGCTTGTCGGGCTGCTTGATGTTGACCACTGGCGGGAGTTTCCATTCAATCATTGAAGATCACGGATGTGAAACTTCTCATAAATGTTACGGCGGTTGCTAAGATCTGCGTGGGACTCTAGAATATATCACTTGTGTCCTTATTGATGAGCAACAAGCGATGTCATGTCAAGTGTTCCTATGAGATCTTTTGATGAATCTCGTGGCTCTAGACTCAATAGTGCATTTTGGTTTTCTAAGCGGAGACTAGGAGAGGTCTCCTTCTTCAATACCAACGATCTCTAGAGAAAGTCGATAGATTATGTAGGGTTCGGTGAGAATGAAACAAATCCTTTTAAGAGGAATTGAGTGGCTAGAAGGTTTAGTGCGGTGCGTCCTTTGGGTCCATAGCGTCTTTGTCTTCAATACCGGTGTCATCTAGTGACAACCGATAGCAGATGAATTGAACCGGTTTACGCCTAAGGTTGATTATGGAGGCTATTTCTTTTCACCCTTTTCATTACATTTCTTTTAATTCTTCAACCCTTCTTTCTCCTTTCTCACATTACTCCTTTTTCAATCATACCTAAGGACTTCTAATACTAACTATTGGTGATGTCCTTGGGTAGATCCCTCCGACTCTGGCGGATCATAGGACGGATTTCCTATCCTTAGTCACCTTATAACTCCATGTTGTCCTATTGTTGCCATAAAACCATTTTCTTGAAAATCTCTCAAAGTGTTTATGATAGAAAACATGTTTGAAACACTCTGAGAGTTTTATATTTTGAAACACTCCCCTTCACATGTGCTTATAAGTTTTGTGAAATCTGCACATAGAGGTAGAGTTCGCACTTTTGAATTGATCGACTTTAAATGAGCTAGACCGATTCGAGACACGTTTACATCACTAGAGAACTAGCTTGAAATTATTACCCGTCTGGTCAAGTCCATAGAAAGTTTCTCGAGATGGTACATGATTCCTCGTCAATTCAATGGTTTCACGGTGAGTCGAGCTCTTTTGAGAATCAAACAACGATCATTAAACTTTTGATCACATTTTAATCACGTCTCCTCCCCTCAAAAATAGCATATTCGTGATATTTTTGATATCAACAGATTAAACAACATTTTAGAATCTTTTGGGAGACAAGCGGTTTGATTTAAGCATGAATTTGGAACATTTTGTTTTATACTCCCCTTTAATAAAGCATAATCAATTAAAGGGTTTTAGAGGAGTTATCTTGAGCACAAAATATTTTGAAAGATTTTGAAAATCTTTTGAACAATCTTGAAAAGGTGCTCAAGATGATGATGATTTCTCACCGATTTTAAATGTAGTGCCTTTGAAGCGTACACTTGATTTTTCTTTAAAAACACGAGTTTTGATTTGAAATAATCAAAAGTCATCATTTTAGTCGGGTTTCGTCTTGAAGTATCTGAAAGCCATTTTTGAAAAATTTTGAGAAGCGACATGTTTTAGAAAACATTTAAAGAACTCTCGCTCAAGCATCTGTACATGCCGTATCATTGTTGAATGACATTTCTAGAAGCGTCTGAATATCGATTATACGAGAGACATGTCGTGAGAAGAATATTTTGGATTTTGATTTTCTATTGTTTTGTATTTTTGAAAGTTTTATATTTTTATATTTTGCTTTTGTTGGTTTTCAAATTTTGTATTTTGTTTTCAAAAATATTTACTGTGACTTTGGAAAATCATTTTCAAGAAGATTCGAGAAGGCGTTCTAACTCCTCGGGGTTGGGGCCGCATTCAATTCGTCGAACTAAATCGTCAAACCTTTCTTTTGGAAGGGCTTTAGTAAATATATCGGCGAGTTGGTAATCTGTCTTCACGAAAAATAATTCAACGATACCTTCTTCCACATGTTCTTTTATGAAGTGATAGCGGACTACGATATGCTTAGTCTTTGAGTGATGAGCGGATTGCATGATATGGCTATGGCACTTTTCGAGTCACAATACATAGGTATTTTATCGAAAGTAAAGCCATAATCTGTGAGTTGTGTTCTCATCCATAGAACTTGAGCACAACACGAGATAGAGACACATACTCGGCTTGACGGTTGAAAGTGCGGTGCAATCTTGTTTCTTTGAAGACCGACTTACTAACTTTTCACCCAAAATTGTGCTCCTCGATGTACTTTTTTTGTAACTTGGTCACTGCGTGGTCCGCATCGAAAAGGCAATTAGATCAAATCCGGTTCGCCGGATACCAAAGACCCTTGTGAATGGATGTCTTGGTGCGAAAGATCCTTTTAACCTCTTTGAGGTGCGGTTCGGTGAGCTTTGCACGAAACCGTGCTAATAAGCAAACGACAAAATGAATATCGGGTCGACTAGCGATAAGGTACATGAGAGAACCAATCATGCTCCGATATTTCTTTGGATCAATAGGTTTCCCAAACAAATCGGCTCCAATTTTGGTGAAGTTACCATTGGTGTTCCAGCGAGTCACAATTATCCATACCATGATTTTCAAAATCTCGGTTGTATATTTAGCTTGATTAATAAAAATTCCACGTGGGGATTGATGTATTTGTAAACCAAGAAAAACTTTAGTTCCCCATCATGGACATTTCAAATTTGCTTTTCATGAGATTTTCAAAATGTTTTGAAAGATTCGGATTAGTGGACCCAAAAATGATGTCGTCACGTAAATCGAACAATCAAAATGTCGTTTTGCATTTTGTGTAAACAAGGTAGGATCAACCGTTCCTTTGGTGAAATTGTTTAGGATAAGGAAAGAGACGATTCGTCATACCACGCTCTCGGAGCTTGCTTTAAACCATAGATTGCCTTTTTGAGTTTGTAGGCGTAGTCGGATGTTCCATGTCTATGAAGCCTTACGGGTGACTCACGTACACTTCTTCTTTCGAGTTCCATTCAAGAGCGGTCTTAATGTCCATCGATAAACCGTGATGTTTTGTGGTGCATAGGCTAAGAAAATCTGACGCCTCAAGTCTAGCTACCGCGCGAATGACTCTTCAAAGTCTATCCCTTCTTCTGTCATGTATCCTTTGGCCACAAGGCGAGCTTTGTTGCAATTCGGTCATCTCTTCATCCCTTTTGTTCTTCCATAACCATTTGAGATCAATGGCGCGAATGTCAATTGGTCTTGGAACCATATCCCAAGAGTCATGTAGGCGGTATTGGAGAAGTTCCTCTGCATCGCTTCTATCCATGCGGGTTACGCCATTGCCTCGCGAATGTTCTTTGGCTCTATATTGCTAATTGAGCAAAGGTAAATGCATAAGTCGCAATCGGTGGCAAGTTGGCGTCTCGTGCGAATTGGCCTTGAAGGTTCACCAATAACTTGTTCAATTGGATGGTCTTTTGTCCACTTGAGTAGAAGGATACCGTAGATTATCTGAGTGCGAGTTAGATGGTTCTCGTAAGCTTGAAGATGATTCGGTGATTCCGTAGCAAGCGGGTTTTCAAATAAGTCTTCATCTAACGTTGCATCGTTACGGTTTTGAGTAGGTTCTTCTTGAAATGATATGTTTTGGTTTTGCTCATCAGCTTCTTTGGTAAAAGCTGTTTGAAGAATTGGAGTTCTTTGGAGTAGATGTAGATGATGTTGATGGAGTTGGTGCATTGGTTTCGACCGTTGTAGATGCATCTTACATTGGTGGTGGTAGATGATTTTGGCGGGTGCGGCGGAATGATGGTTTGATGCATTTGTCGAAGTTCCACCATAGTATTCATCGAACATTAACTCAAAGAATTTCTCCCATTCTTGTTCATGAGGTGTGTCGGCAAAAGTTGATGGAGCTCTTTGATGTCTGAGTCTGAGCGATGTGTCGAAGTCTGCGGGTTTGGTGCGGGTTCTAGGCGAGTCTCTCGAAGCCATTTGTGAAAGTTCATCAAAATTCACATTCATCGTCTCCATGATCCTCCTAGTTCTCGGTTATACACCACAGATGCCCTCGAGCTATCGAATATCCAATGAAGATTCCAATATCACCTTTAGCTTTCGGTTTCCTAGATCTTCTCATCGTTTGTCGGATAGCACAAAGCGCCAAACACGTGAAAGTAAGAGATATCGGGTTTTACATTGTTCACTATTTCATATGGGGTTTTATTGAATCTTGGATGGATTAGGGATCGGTTACGAGTGAAACAAGCGTTGGCAACAACATCGACCCATAGAAATAACGGTGCACTAGAATAAATTAGCATTGTGCGGCGACTTCCACAAGAGTTCGATTTCTTCTTTCAACTACCCCATTCTGCTGTGGAGTTCTAACAAGCGATGTCGATGAGTTATTCCAACATCTTCAAAATAAGCTCTTAACTCGATTTGTGAATTCGTGTGGTTATGCATTCTTACAACTCTTACTGGAGCTTGAAGAAGTACTTGAATACGTTTCGGGAAGGTGATGATGATGCACGGTGCTTCGTCTTTTGATCTCAAAACCTAACCCATGTATATCTTGAATAATCATCGGCGATAACAAGAATATACTTTTTCCCATTAATGCTTTCAACTCTCATTGGGCCACATAAGTCCATGTGCAACATATGCAACCTTGCTTCGAACTAGAGTGCGGTTTGGGTTTATATGATGCTCTTTTGCTTTTCCTTGTTCGCATGATGGACATAAGTGATCCTTGGTGTATTTGAACTTTGGAAGTCCATTGGCGATGTTGTCTTTGGCGGTTTGTTGATGGTGTCGAAATTGAGATGGGATAACCGTCGTGCCACAACAGGACTTTGTTCGGATGCTCGTGTCATAAGACATATTGGTGATGAAGAGGCCATTTGGTTAATGTCGATAGCATACAAGTTTGTATCACGATTCCCGGTTAAGAGATTAGTGCCATTCAAGTTTCTAACGAAGCAAGCATTTTTCCTAAAGCAACCTCTAAATCGCATCACAGCGCTTGTTGAAAACAAATTGTGTCCCAACCCTTCGACATAGTAAACCCGGTGATCAAATAATTTCCAAAGGTAGATCTCCATAACCCATGATATTTGCTACATGATCATTTCAAAGCGTCGGTTCCATGAATTTCAGACGAAATTGATCGGTGACTTGATTCGGTCATGTGCTTGGAGCAACCAGTCGACGATCCAAAGACATATTTCGATAACACGCCAATAACGAGAAGAAGAAGATTTTGGAAACCGTTTTGATTTTGGTTCCTTTGGGTTAGAGGTAAAATCGATCACACTCATAGAAGTTATCTATTGGTAAGACGGGTTCATCACTCATTCTACCATTACGGGTGTGAAAGTTCTACCGTGGGTTTCAAATGTCATCCCTAAAGTAAACATTATGCTCCCTATCGGTAGTGTAAAGCCTAAGTCTAGCAACTAGTCTTCTATTCGTTTAGCATAAGTTCTTTTGGGAACATTCTTCTTATGAGCTTAACAATCTCATTCTTAGAAACACAATCATCATGAACATTAGTTAAAGATTTCTTGCAAGTTAAACAAAGAGATTCAACACATTCATTAGACTTAGCAAGTTTCATAGGTTCATTACATTCGGATGAAATGTCTTTCTTATTACAAAGCGGTAAATTCCTAGGGTGTTCTTCTACTTTCTTCTCTTTATTCAGCGACTACTCTTAGAGGCAAGCGAGACTCTATTGTTCCTTGTATTGCTCTTAGGCTTTAGTCTGCTGCTCCTAGAGGTGCTTCCTAGTCTGTAGAAGGTAAGGCACACTCATTAGGATTCACAATTTTATCAAGAGAAGTGGTTTCGACTTTCCTAGTCTCTTTAGAGTGCTTTTCTAAACTTATGTCGTTTGTTCCATATGTTTTAGATGTGGAGGCGGCGCATTAGTGGTACTCATCTTAAAAAGGCCGGAGCTAAAACTTTTGGTTTCTCGATAACCGCTTTTCCTTTATCAACATTTTGTTTAGGCAAGGCGGTGGAGTATTGGTTTTGATAAATCATTTTCTCATTGACTTTTGGAGGAGGCATTGAAGCAGACATTTTGGTTTTAAAACCGGTTTGGGAACATTTGCTTTCTCCTCGGTCAATGGTTTTGAAATCTTAGTATCCTTGCCTTTCCTTTTGACATTCGGTGAGCCCTCAAAAGATCATTTTAGCTTTCATGTCATTGTAGGCACGCTCATCGACGGTTTGTCATACTTGCATTCCTCGGTTTTTCGATCAAGTTGTTTAAAATATGAGACATTTTCTTTTCAAGTTTCTCAAGTGCTTTTCATATTTTGAAACAATTTTGGAGGTCTCGGTGGAGTCTTTCATGATCTTCAACAGAATATGTTTGTAAAATAATGGACATAATATCGGTAGTCGAACATCTTGAAGAGAGTCATTTAAATTTTCCAAAATTTGATGTGTTCGACACGGTCATTAGCTTGCTTTACTTTAGGGTTTATGGTCCTTGACAAAGTCAATTGTTTCTTTCAAAAGCGCTTGTTCAAAATGAATTACCCTTGAGTTGATGTTATTCGGTGAGGGCAATTTGAGTTTCAAAATACTTTTTATTTTCATTATCAAAACTATTAAACGGATGTTTGTTGTAATATTGGTTTTAGTTTTAATGATGTCTTGAAGATCCATAATTCTAGTTTTCACATTTTCTAAAATACTTCTCGCATCACTTGTGTTAAAAGGATTGTTTGAAGACATTTGTTCAATGTTCGAAGAGAATTTGAGACAACAAGCGGTTTTGAAGCAGATTTTGAAGCAGTGTTGACTCTTTGTTTGAAACACTTGGTGTGATGGAAAACTTTGACTTTTCTTTTGATTAACAAAAGTAATTCCGTTAATTTTGTTCCATTTGTTATAGTCGATTGGTTTGATTTCCGGATGTTTTGTTTCATTCTTGATCTACTCTCCTTAGATAGTTCTAACGTTTCAAGAGAATCACGAACAATAATGGGTTCATGTAAAACATTTCCATTGTTTAACACATTACGAGGTTTCGAGCTTTCTTGAGGAGCGAAGAAGAATTCGTTACCAAGTGCCATTCTATGATTAGTATGAAAGCGGTTTACTTGATTAGAAAGCATCTTGTTTGTTTGAGCGAGAATGACCCGTTTTAAAGCAAATTTTCCAAAGTTTGGATTTTTCATTTTATCAAGAATTTCATCAAGAAGAGAATCTTCTCGTTTTGAAAAATCGATAATCAAGCTGCTTCTTCTCTTTTCAAGATTAGAAAACATTTCTTTTGTTTAGAAAGTTGGTCATTTAAATCGAAATTTCCTTGTTTAAAGATTTAATTTTCAAGTTCAAATTCACATCAAGTGTGTTATACTTGATTTGCAATAGTTGTTCTTTAGAAACCAAATTTCGATAACCAATTTCTAATTCGATTCTTTGTTTTATGAAATTCAAAGGCTTTTGCATTCTCCTTGTAACTCTCAAGCTCGGTGGTCAATTTAGCATTCGCGGCCTTAACCGCGATTGACCGTTCTAACTTTCTCGATTTCAATGCCACGATTATTGATTAATGATTCAAAATAAGCACGTGTTTCCTCATCGGTCTCGGTATTTTGTGCCACGGTCTCCACTAGGATCCACATCGGAGTCTCGAGTTAGTATTGCTACAACTCGGATTGTCGGTATGTATCATAAGTAGGTCTTGATGTCGAGAATCTTTGTTCGTCATGAGTAAACACATCAAATATGACATTGTTATAGCATGGATCGGTGATTGGTACCTCGGATCTTGCATTGGCGTCATAGGCGGGAGGTGCGTCGAGTCGATGTCGTACTTAGTCTCTGAAGATTTGCCATGAAGATGCGGTTTGCATTGATTTCCTCGAGGTCTTCAAATCATCCATAATAGCCATAAAGTCATGTTCCTCGGCACTCAATTGAAGTCCAGTTGTTCTTTTGTACCAACACAGATAGCTTTACGAAGATCGCAAGATCCTTCTTTTTCGGCTTAGTAGGACAATTCCTTGCCATGTGACCCAATCCTTGTGGTTATAACACTTAACTTTGATTACCACGATTCACATTTCCATAATTCCCAACATTGGGCTGCAACATTCCCATTCGATTACCTTGCTCTATTCCCAACATTCGACCCATCGATTTCCAACATTCGACCCAGTGATTACCACGATTGGAACCGCTGATTACCCATCGAAATCGGTAGCATATCCACTGTGGGTTCGCAATAACTCAACCATTTGTCCTTGATGACCCATGTTCACACCGGTGTGCAATTTGCACATTGCGAGTGTTTGATGAAATCCTTTGGTTGTTGTTAGTTGGTGTGGAATAGCGACTTGAATGCTTTACCCAAAATGCAAATGCATGTAGCAAAGCTTGTTCTTGTTCAATTTCAAGATCGGTGATTCCTTGTTCTGGTAATGTTGTTGTTACGGTGGATAGATTTGTTGTTGAGGATAATGACTTGTTGTTGTGGAATGTATTCTTTGCAAGTTGTTGTTAGTGGAAGATGATGAAGCTTGTTGTTGTGTATTCACTTTGGAGTTTGAGTCTTTGCAATGAGTGCCAATGGATCATGATTCTTTGCTAATCTTTCTTTCGACTTCATTCACTTCATTTTGGTTTTGTTTGAAAATCGTTGAGTTGATCAAAGTTCACTTGATGTAAGTCTTTTGTTTGGTTGACAATAGTGACATATCGTCCCCATTCTTACGGTAGATTGTTCGGGAACTTGATGTTGCTCACGATAGTTACGGGTGTCAACTTGTTTACGATCGGCTCATTCATTAAAGTGCAGAACCTTCCATAGTAGGATTCAATGGATTCTCACGGGGTAGATGTAAACTTCTCCCATGCGGTTAGCGACTTGTTCTCCGTATCTTGTTGACCAATTTCGGTTCCATGACAAAGCCGTCTAACACGTTCCCACATATCGAAAGCGGTTTCTGGCTGTCTCTCTGACAAAGATGTCTCTTGGTAAACCAGTTGGACAATATGAATTGCCATGTCATCTGCTTGACTTGTTTACGATCCTCTTGATGTATTCGATTCCTTTTGAACACGAAAAGATGGTGGGACGGGAGGTGTTGCATCGGCATTTCGAGGTCTTGGACTTGTCGGTATGAAGGGTCCATTCGTAATGGATTGAATCATCAATTTTCCATTAGGTTTGGTCTTAATGTAGCGAAGCATCGACTTGTCCATTGAAGATAACCACCTTTTTCCAACATAGGAGGGCGGTTTTCGGCACGTTTGCATGAATGTCTTGTTGAGTTGCCATTGATGAAGGTATGATATGATAAAGTTGATGTAGGATCGATTCAACGATAAAGGAGTTGTGTTTGATGAAGATTAAGCTCGGTTGTTGTAGTGAAAATTTGGTCTAAAACTTAAAACCTCAATAACTTCTTTTGGGCGTTTTAGGACTTGAAGTTGAATAAACTTTAGTTTATCGGTCTATTCTCCTCGTTCTCACGGTCGTTTTGATGGGTAGAAATCGCTGAAAAGCAGATTCTGGTTCAAAAGTTATAGCCGTTTGAAGTTTTGCTCAAAATCTTACTCGTAAACTGTTATTAAGCGTAGAAATTGGTGCTTATCGTGGGATTGCTTATCGTAGGATTCTTATGCGTAGAAAGCTTAGGCGTAGGATTCCTTATCGTAAAAAGCATTATCTTCTGGCGTAACCAGTTAAGCTTAAGCGTAAGCTTATCGTAAACAAAAATGCTTAGTCGTAAAACCTTACGCGTAAGTGTTAGCTTATCGTGAGTGTTACTAAATGGCGTTTATGCTTATCGTAAACTTAGGTTTAAAACCAAAATCCTTTACACTCTCACGGTGTAAAAGATATCCACAAGTCGAAGTGTTCCACACACTTATCCAAGTGAGGAAGCGAGTAACCGTTGAAGCTCGAAGAATCGCACCAAAATCTTATCGTAAAATTCAAATCTTCGCGAAACCTTCTGGCGTGAAAACTAGGGTTTTGACTTTTCTTACAGCGTAAAAAGGGTTTTGACCAAAAGATGCTTTGCGTAAAAGCGCGGTTTGCAAAACACGAATTTTCACCAAAACACGTTTCCAATCGATTTCTTTTGCACAAACTTCTTCCAAAACACTTAAAGATCAATAAAGTCTACAACTTTAAGCTTAAAACCACGTAAAATCAAAACTTTATGCAAAAAGCCCACGTTTATAGATAAAAGCGCAACTTTTCTTTGTAAAGCTTTAACAAAAAGCGTAACACAACACTCCTAAACCATTGTTAGGCGATTGATACCAATTGTAGGACCTCAAATATATCAACCTTATATCACAAATACCACGTTTACCACTTTACGCGTGAACACACGAAACACAAACACAAACTATGCGTAGAAATAAAGAAGGAAAGATTAAGAAAGATGGTGACTTGATGTTATAAAACCGTGTATGTAGAGAGAAAGATGAAAACAAGATGTTGTATATTCCAAAAAAAACACACACACACACTTTCAAGCACACCCTCAAATGAGACTTTGAGGGGTATTTATAGTTCAAGTACATAATGCCTAATGGGCTTGGCCATGGGCCTCGTGGATATGGGTTGGATTGGATTGGACATGACAACTTATACAAGGCTAGCTTAACTAAACTAATAGCCATTTAGCTTAGCCCAATCCACGAGCCGTTGACTATTCTATCACGATATCTAACACACGTTACAAAGTTCCTAAATGTGAATGACCATCACTTCTAATAAAAACTATTAAGGCTAACGTCCTTAGCTAGGGTTCTCTTCTTCCCGCTTCCTTGATGCTCCTACGTTGAAAAGAGAGGAAAAATACTCTCCCCATATTCTACTAATATCATCTTCCTTCACAATGGTCCATGCACCTTCATCCTTGATATATTTTACGCTTCCTAAATCCCTCCTTCTTCGCTCTCGGGCTTTAGCAATCCTAAATATATAGTTAGCCCCCTCATTGCAGTCCAATTTCTTATACAAATCTTCGTATGCCTTGTCCTTAGCCTGAGCTACTGCCCTCTTCGCAACTCTTTTAGTTGCTTTATACCTCATAATTGCGGTGTCAGCTTGGTTGCCCTCTCGGCATGAAAGAAGGTCTCTGAACCTAGATTGTTTCACGAAACTTTGGATTGCACTTCCTCTCAAATCCACCAAGATTTCCTTTTGTGCTTCTGTGTCCTCGCTGCCCCTGTAGCCACACCAAAGGGAGTCATTTTCCACGTCTTTGATGATGTCGGCAAGTGTGTTCCACATCTGGTCCGCGTCTCTAGCAGTCAGGTCCTCCGACTGAGTAGAAAGTCCCTCTACGACCTTCATTTTAAACGACTTTGCTGCCTGACCATTTAAATTCTTCTAAAGAATCCTTGGAAATCCGGTCGCTGCTCTCCTTTGTAGTGGTCTCTCGAAAAATGCATTTAGTGCTAACAATTTGTGTTGGGATGAGCATGCCTCGCTTGGGAAAACCCTGCAGTCCCTACATGCTCTAAAATTCCTTCTTCGCACAAGCAGATAGTCAATCTGGGTGTTGTTACCCCCACTCTGGAAGGTGATCAAGTGAACATCTCTCTTTTTGAAAAAAAGAGTTTGCTACTGCCAAGTCGTGAGTAGTAGCGAACTCTAGAATCGATTGGACTTCGTCATTCCTAAAACATATAGATGTGTACCATTTTTTTAACCTCGCACAACAAATTGATTTGAAACAAGATTATAAGTAGGATTACAAGTTTTATGTGTTCATGTGCTAAAACTTATATATGTAAAACTGAAATTTAAAATATAAAAATATGATATCTACTTAAATGTAAAATAAAAAAATTTAGTTGAAGTGAAAAGTAATAAAAACTCTTGTAACCAACTTTACACACATTTTTACTTCATTTTTCATCTTGACTTTTTCAAATTATAAAGATGTAATTACCAATATCACTTTACATGACAGACCATCAACACCCCCTCACCTTGGTATCAGAGCCTTATGCTCTTACCTTTTCTTTACCTAAACACTTCTTTTAATTAGATTCTTGTTTAGTATGCTTTGTGACTGCACCTTCGTTGCTGATCTCTCACATTAGAAAACTAGAATTTAATTACTTGAAGTATATAATTTTAAGAATTCTAGTCCGTTCTTTCCTTGTTTTATCAGGGCCATTGAGGATATGTAAGTCGAGAAAGGTGGTCGTAGTTGTTTCCTCCGGGAGAGTATATAAATAAGAAAAAGGGTCCTTATTTCTTAAAATCATGAGTAACGATAACCTTTTTAGTCGTTCATCTTCTTCTAGTTTTTGCCAATCCTCTGCATCCAAGATAGACCAGTTGTATGAAATCTCTTATGTATCAGATGACTCCAGAATCCCTATAAGTGAAATGCCCCTAGTAAACCCTTACCAAGTATTCACAAAAACAACAATCTCCATCACTAAAAGAGTCAAACAATTGATAGGATCTGCTACGAATAAACAAATCAAAGAGTTTGTCCAAACCTCTAAATTTGACTCCCATCATTTACCAGCATCCCAAACGGAACACTTGGTGAACTTGTCCTTACCACAGAGCTTCCCGCCCTTTGCTTAGCACAAGGATACACATATCCACTTTGGTGCTATCACGGCTAGCATTAACCTTTCATGGTATAAAGGTCTTCCTGCATATTCCCGAATAGCCTTGTTAGACACAAGGTTTGTAGAATACTAGCATGCGTGCTTCGGTACAATACAAACAACTTTGAATGCATGAACAATTTTTGTCACTTTCTACCCAAATTTTAACATGCCTCTCAATGATCCATCATTTTTTACAACTCTCAAAGCCCAGATCCATATTGGTGGAACAGCTCAAGTAAACACATTTTAAGCCACTTTTCATTACCAAATGGACTATCGAGTCCAAAACCACTCGTTAGACATTATGGTTCCAGTACAAGATAATGCAGGAGACACCTTGTTAATATATGTTGACTCCAATGCGAGGCCAACATGCACTTATGTCCCCAAACAGTTATCCCGAGATGAATTGCTTAAATTGCTTCCAGAAAAATGGGTGACTAATTACGAACAAATTCATCAAACCCCTGTCCGTTCAACATCGGCCCCTGAATTTGTAAGGCACGAGAATAACCTTGTTTAATTAAGTTCTCGTCCCCACAACAAAGAACATCTGGTGTTTTTCCTACAGGGATCCACATGATTACACCAACTGAGCCGGTTCAAGAAATCAAACACATCTGGTGGGATACGTGCAATTGTGAAAGTTGCCTAGATGAAGATAAAAAATTCGATGATGATGAAGATCTTCCTAAGAAACAAAAATCCTCACAACAAAAGCTTAAAAAGAGGTATGAAAAGGGTGACCCAACAGTTGGACTTCTTAGTGAACCTTCGGGAAAATTTGATTACTATGTTGTGTACCCAAAAACAGAATCAAGCCTACCATCACCATCACCAAATAAACCATCACCTACTACACCACCATCACCACCACCATCATCACCACCATCTTCACCACCACCATCACCACAATCACCAAATAAACTGTCACCATACCACCAAAAGGCTTTATCCATCATCCACAAAAATTCACCTCCAGCAAAAAGCAATGAAGCAATCTCTCCACCAATTTTCCCACTCACTGCAGATCCGTCATGCTCACACTTACAATATTATCAAAAGGAATTCCCTCCCCTTACTGCTTTTGAGCATCCTGAAAAGTGAACAAAGCATGATTGGAAGATAAGAAATCCAACAACTATTAGTTCAACGGGTCTTCCAAACACATTTAGTCCTGTTGAAGCCACTTTGAATTGGCAAAGTGAAAACGCGGTTGCTCAGAACAAAGTTCTTGTGAAAATCCTCTCACAACAAAATGTGATCGCAAAAACTCAAGATTCTATTTCATCAAAGGTAAGATCTCTCGAGAGTATCATTAATGAAGTTCGCTTCAAAATCCAATGAACTTCACCGGGAAATTCTCCAAATCATTCGAACCTCGCCCTTAGCTCAATCTTCAACTTCTATCTCTCAGAAAGAAGCTGAAATGAAGTTTTTGAAGAATGTCTAGGTGATGCAACGAGCAATCTTTGGTGTCTTGGCCATGGATTTGGTCATGTATCATTGATTTTGTCCACCGGCCGTGACATGTTAGTAATGATGAGTCGCCAACCTTTATCGTGTCTACCCATATTGCCTTGAGAATTGTTTAGCCCTTAACTCTAGTGGTGGAGATTTGTGTAACCGCCAAGCTTATGATAGAATACATGCTATAGTATGCGATTGGTGATCACCCTAAAATTGACACTTAGAATAGTTGAGAGATTTGAGTGTTTGTTCCGCACCGTGAGGTGTTCGGCTTTGTTTTATTCTAGTATAAAGGATTTGTAAACTCATATTTTCGAGGTTATGGGAGATATGTTTTAGGAATCTTTCTAATAAGGTCTACTTGAGGGCAAGTAGAGTTCAGTGGGGATATTTGATAACATCAAATAGTCACGAATATTAAGTGTCAATTTCCCAGATAATGCTTGTAGTTTATATCATTTATATGGATTTATGCTTGTTTTCCATTGTTTTCCACTTCGGGTAAATTACGAACCTTTGGAGCTAAAGAGGCAGGCGGAGAAATATCTAAAGATTTATCACGGTATGCTATTTTGAAGAGATTACGGCGTAACTCATCTCGCATTATGCCGTAACTATTGCGTGACTCGAAAACCAACTTATCATTAGGTTACGGCATAACTCTTCCCAAAGGTTACGGCGTAACTACATTAGGTCAAATGAGGTTCCACCCGGCGATACTTACGCAGTAACTCGCATCAACTACGGCGTAACGAGCTTATTGAAGACTACCACATAACCACTCTTTAGGTTCTGTGGTAACCAGCGAGATCTAGTGCATTATTCGAAGAAATAGAAGGTTCTGGCGTAACTCCTATATTGATTCTGTGATAACTTTCAGTTAACCTATAAATACCCGCAATTCCGGCATTTCTATTCATTCCATTCCACACAACACTACGAGCGTGGGAAAAAGCTCAAGGCGGTCTAGAGGAGCATCTGAGTTGTCTCGAGGGAGAAATTACTCCCATCGATAAGCATTAGCGTTTTATATTTCTTTACTTTCAATTCATGTATTTCGTACCTTTGAATATTGAATTGGTTTGCATGATTAATATGGCGGCTAAGCACCTTTTGGTGCTAGCCTAGTTATAATTCCGTAATTGTTTTGTTTGCGTTTACTTTACTTCGTACAATTATTTCTAAGTGTGTGCATGCATAGTTTATTGGTAGCCACCCTTGGTTCGGTAGTTTTGAATGGCGATAGAGGCCAATTGCCTAGGAGATATGACCAGTGACCCTAGGTGAGCGGTTTGAGATGGGAATGGTAGATATGACCAAGCGACACTTTCTACTTGTGCGATTTGACCAGCTGATCACCTATCGTTTGGATGAACTTAAGAATTTGGGGTGAGTGTCTAAGTTCCTAACGATCGGGCACTCACTATTATAAATCTAGCATGTGGCGGTACTTAATGACTCGGCTTAGGGACCGGGAACAACATGACTTATGACGGTCGCTGACTTCTCTGTGGTGGCCTCTTTCTTTGATAGGTTAGGCGAATTGACCAAATCTTGTCCTCTCGACTTTGACCCACCAAGTAATTGGAAGTAAGTAGGCGTAGACATAACTAGCTAGGAGGATTAATTAGGTTAGCACCACTCTCCTACTATTGATTTCCTTTATCCTTTATTTGCTTTTATTTGCCTTATTACGCATTAGTAGTTTAATTAATTAAATCCCTTTCAAAACCATTATTAATCTGTGACACCTAGACTTAGTAATAATCCAACACACATAGCTCTTGGGACGACCTCAACTTTACCGATTACTAAACTATAAACGACTGGGTACACTGCCCATTAGTGCACTAGGGTAGACCATAGGTATAACGAGACACTATAAATTTAAGACCTGGTCAGTAAAAGCTGCATCAAACATCATAAACAAAAAAGTTTCTCCACCTTTGTTGATGATCCATGTAGGTTACCATCCACCCCTTTTGTTGGTTTCTCCTTTGATCCACAACCATTATCGCGGTCCTACACCCATGCTACATCACCATCATTAAACATCTGGGCAGCAGAACAAAGAAAACTAAAATCTGCTACAATCAAAAATCCCACACCCGCACAGGAATCACATTCATCTAGTGATATTGAAGCATCAACAAAAGCCCCCGATGTCCTTCCTATTGAAAAGGTGAACCCTGTTTCATCATTTCTGAATTCGCTCACCCAAGTAAACAAACCCTCGAATACCCAATTCATAGCCCCCGTTGTCTAAATGGATAATGAAGAATTGGACACTAAAGCATTTGAGCATTTGTTCATGACAGAGCCAGAAGTTGGAGAAATAACTGAACAATTTGATCCAGACGAACCTATGGCAAGCCAAAACCACCAAAACCAGGAGAATCCCACAGAGTTCCCGAAGTCTGACATAAAACAATACTTCACCTTTGATGATATACCACCATCCAAATGACGAGAAAGAAGTATCGAAATGCTCACTTGGTGTACTACAGAAATGCAATGTTATGCCATTGATATAGTCATCAAAATATTTTTCACCCGACTACAAGGATGCCTATGAGATTGGTATCAAAGTCTTGGCGAATATCGCCAACTTCAAATGCAACAGTCGGGGTCCCTTGAAGAATTCATGGGTTTAATATACGCGGAATTCATCGGTAGCCCATTTGAACACACTATTCGTGCTAGAGAAGAATTTCTTAAAATGAAGTGTTGTTCTTTCCAAAAGAAGGACTTAGAGAAACACTATGATCGCATGTCCCAACGGTATTATTTCCTGAATGGAGTTGATGACATCAACCTAAAGCAAGTTTTCTTAACTTCTTCCGGGTCTCTTGGAAGCGAAGCATCACAGAGCATTAGAAGCAAGAAATATCACGATAGCCCAAACAACGCTTGATGAACTTTACAGTTGATTCTAAATGCATTGGATAAGTTTTGTAACCATAAAAACTCCTTGTTGAATTTGAGAAGGCGGAAGCATGGAGCGACTGTGATGACAAATACCTGCAAATTAAATGCAAAGACAAGTCATCATGTGATTGTACTTACACTAAAAAGAGGTTCCATTCAAAGTATTTTAAAGCAAGCATCGATTTTCCCAAAAAGGTGGAAAGAAAACATGGAAGTTCATAAGAAAGAAAAAGCAACATGGAAGAACATCTGACCGGTGCTTTATATGTAAAAAGGCCATTTGCAAGAAATTGTCGGATAAGCGGAAGTCAGGCTCTAATCAAGTCTGAGCCAAGTGGAACGATGGATCTTTTGAACTAGAGTCCTTTATTCTCTTGGCGATGAGCGGAGACTCGGTTACGTATGCGATCGCCTACTTTCAGTTTTTCATTTGACGATGAGTCGGCCAGATTCACTTGAAGATGATTACGATTTCGGCATTCACATGGTAAACCCAATACCTCATGTCTTACCGGTGCAAGAAGATGCTCGATTACCACTAGCCAAAGTTCATCTTCTTACGGATGTATCTGTAAAGCCTATCCGGTTATTGCATTTTTTGATACGGTTCCTCGGTTTCCATTTTAAATCCTTCGGATCACTATTGGAAACCTCATCGCATAATTTCATGGCTACTAATGGGAAAAATTTGTCATTGACAAAATAAGTGTCCTATTAATATTCGGTTATTTCAAAGTGTGTCATCGGAAAGAGGCTCTTGGGATCGAGCTCCCGTGGGCATGTGAAGCATTCTACGTTAACAAAAGAAGTTACCAAGTTCGTGGGAAATTGAGATTAGTCATTAATTATCAGCCACTGAACCATTTTTTAGCTGATGATAAATTCCCACTCCCGTAAAAGAAGTCCTTGTTCCAGCACTTGGCTAATGCCAAAGTTCTCTCAAAGTTCGACCTCAAGTCTGGGTTCTGGAAATTAGGGATTAAGCCAGAAGATAGGCCAAAAATAGGGTTTTGCATACCAGATCATCAATATCAGTGGAAAGTAATGTCGTTTGGATTAAGAACGCTCCATCGACTTTTCAAAAGGCAATGATAACCATCTTTGATCCGATTCTAGCCAATACCTGTTGGTTTACATTGATGACATTCTTTTGTTTCCCAGACGAACAATCTCATGCGAGCGCTTTCAAAGCTCTATTCATTAGTCACAAAGTATGGGATTATGTTGTCCAGAAAAGAAGATGAAAGTTGGGGTAACTACAATCCATTTCCTTGGCATGGAGATCTCGGCGAAATACCATTGACCACATGTTGCTCAAATTACTAAAATTCCTTGATGAATTATCTTCACAAAGATGATTCAACGGTTCATGGGTTAGTCAACTATATGGTGATTTCACCAAAGCTGTCAAATCACACTTCCATGTTGTTCCCATACTAAAAAGAATCCCTCGCGGTGGGCGCATAAAAGCAGAGCCTTGATGATAGCAATCAAGCAACTAGTGAAAAGATGCCTCCACTAAAGATTCCTGTCTCCTCGAGAAAAAGAATCCTTGGACGGATGCAAGTCTTTGAGTGTTGGGGAGTCGTCCTACTTGTTCAAGATAGCAATGATAAGAGCGCGTGTGTAGATATAAAAGTGGCACGTTTAAAGCGTCAGAGCTACATTATCACTCCACTTTCAAAGAAATCCTTGCAGTCAAACGAGGAATTGAGAAGTTCCAGTTCCATTTGATAGGGCACGAGTTCCAAGTGAAGATGGACATGTCTTCCTTTCCAAGAATGCTAAAATTCAAAAGGAAGATGTTGCCTAATGCACGACTTTTGAGATGGTCAAACTGGTTCTTACAGTGGAAGTTCACAGTAAAACACATCAAAGGAACAGAAAATGTCCTTGCAGATTTTATCTCCCGACCAAAGGCCTATAAATCGAAGACAAGAACCCGAAGGATGCACTCAAAACCCAAAACACACTACCAACTTTCCCTAATGGTTCTCTCACCAACCCCAAAGTGGAGAAGGTCTTCTTGACTCCCCAACCACCAACCTCTTCAACTCCACAACCACCAATCCTATTTTTGATCTACGGAGGAAATAGTTGAAACCATTCTGATTTAACATTTGAGAAAAGAGCCAACCCGTGTTACAAAACATTCCTCGATGTCCTCATAAAAAATCATGGGTTGTTCAAGAAAGGCCTTAAATTCCACCCGAATACCCATTACTCAATGTGTTCCATATCCATAACTTATGGAGATTTCCCAAAAACCTTGTGTTTCTTCTACTACCTCTTTGAGCGTTTCACAATTGGCATCTCTTTTAATGCAGAAAAGCTCCTCTCATATGTTGTCAAAAGCCAATTTAATGATGTTCCCGCCCATTCCAAGCATTTACTTACTATGCTACAATGGTTCGTCCCTCACCACCAGTTGACAAAATGGTTATCAACCAAGCCCAACACAAAAGGTCCTTACGTCCTAGTTATGTTTCGAAGACGAAGACCAGGGTCTTTTCTACCACTAAATGCTCTCTGTGATACAGGATCAACTGTTTACTACTCCCCGTACTGTTTCATTCATGATTGGTATCATACTAATCCAGCCAGTCAGAAATGTGAAAGAAAACATAGAAACCTTTTTGCAGAAACAAGGAGTTTGATGGCATGAGCAAATGACGTTGACCCAGATACGATACCAACTTTCATTTTCTGGAATGTAAGAACATGGCGTGATGACCATCCAGATTCAAACAAATGGGTTGAAGCAAGTTATCAGTGGCTCCTTGATAATTTTGAAAATGAGTCAGACACATCTACCGATGAAGACGGCAACCCACTTTTCTCATCAGATGACGATGGTGCGCATTTTGACCCATTTGAAGACGACCTGACGGAATCCGATGCTCGCTGGAGCCTGTGAAGAAGGCTAAACATCTAATGTTTAGTTAAGTCTGTTTTATATGTATAATATTATGTTAAGTGTGTTTTATTTGTCTTAAGCATGTTTAATATTTCTAGTATTTTCTAGTGTGAAATAATGACATATGCAACGATGTCAAGCTTCATATGATGTAAGCGCTTACATCATAGAGCAATTATGTAAAAAAGTATGTATGCTTGTACTATAAGCTTATATGTTGTATTACTCAAGGCTATAAATAGCCATGTATTTTGCCATTTTAAGATATCAAGATTTGAAGTAATATAAGTGTTTTATCTACTTCTTTCTCTACAATCATATCTCTACATTTTCTCCATATTGTTCTTAGTTCTTACAGCCTTACATGTCTTCTATAGATCTGCATCAACACCCCTTCACCATCTCGCTTCATATGCAATTAAGGATGCAACCTTCAAATGTGCCAGCGAGAGTGTGTAAAAAATTAAAGTGATAAAAAGACATGAATGTCTAAAGTACAATGTAAAGCGAAGCTAGTAAAATAAATTAGTAAATGTCAAATCACTCTTAATCTACCAACTTTAATTATTTGCAATTAGCCTCTTTATTTTTAATAATATAGCTCATAAGTTAATTTTTTAATAATATTTGAATTTAACCCTTTTAATCTTATTAAAATTTGACCAATTAAATATAATATCAAAATAAATTTGTTTGTCAAGTTATTATTTTTTTACTTTAACTTAGTTCATAATTAGTGTGCCATTAACGTAAATTATGAGTGGAAGGAACCAAAATTATAAATAGCGCGAGACGTAGCGTAACAACATGACTAAGTTTTACGTTTTTCGATTAAGGCAAAACTTTTATATTTATTAAGCGTGACTTAAGTCGTCACAAAATATGAAAATATTTATATATTTATATGATATTTCATCTATATCAAATTACAAAAAACATAACGTAAAACGGCGTAATGACGTGGCGTGATGATATGGTAAACCACACGCTTGCTTAGGACTTTAGAACAATAAATTGAAGTTTACCTTGATTTAAAAGGATTTAAAAGGGTTGTCTTATTAGAGCCTGTGATGTCACATCGTGGGGAATATTCCCTTTATCATAAAACTTTTTAATCTAATATGATTTTGTCAGTTTTGTTAGTATTTTAGCGGTTTAAGCGACGACTTATTAAACTTTATATTTATTATTCGCGTTTTCGGGTTTATAGTTTTTGATATAAGCAAAATTATAAAAATAAAAAAATAATTAAAAAAAAAAAAAAGAAAGCAAAAAAAAATAGGGGGTCAATCTAAAAATGCCACCTTCCCAATAACCCCACCCATTTAAAATCCAGGGCTTACCCCTGTTGTCAACGTGGGCCCCCTTGCTCCATTGATTATCTCTAGTACTTAACTACCGTTGACATATGCTCTGACACACAGTTAGTTACACACACTCTAATCTTTGTCAGTCTTTTTGGATACAGTCACGTACGATGGCAGATACGATGATTAATGTTGTTTACAAGGATGCAAATGCCCCGATAGAAGCTAGAGTCAAGGATCTTTTATCTCGTATGACTCTCCAAGAGAAGCTTGGTCAGATGGCTCAGATTGATCGAGCTGTCGCTACTCCTGACGTCTTAAGAGACCTATCTATAGGTATTTCCTAAATACACAAACGTTTTTTTTGGTTGTGTTTTTTAGTGCTTATATTTTAAACATAACTAGACGAATACCCGCGCAAAGCGATGGTGTATAGCGGCAAGCCCGCAAATAATTATACTTGCGAAATCGTGATTCTGGTTTGACCCTTGATGCAAAGTTTACGGGTTCAATTTATAGTCATTGCGAGAAAAAAAGTCTGGTTTAGAAACAAGAAATGATAAAGGTTTAAGGATTAAACAATATTTAAAATATTAATTTAGTGGTATATGTTGTTACCATTTTAATCAAGGGTATAATAGTCCACTAACGTTACTCAAATTTAAATCATTTTAACTTTCAAGAATGAACATACACTCTATATAAGTAGTAGAGATAACGGTGTTTGGATGGATAAACATTTTGTGCTTGTTTACTTATAGTGTACGGACTGCCCAATGGCAAATTTGTTGGGAGAAATGGTTCCAAACAACAAATGCAAATAATAGCAAAGAAAAATACAGAGAAATAGAATATTAACATGATTTACGATCAGAGTAATCGTCTTATGTCAACAATCAAACTAGCAAGGATTTTGAATTTGGTTATAGGTTTACAGTTACATATATAGTTGCATAGATAGAGGTAGAAAATGCGTCTTAGAAACCGAGGTGCTGGCACTCTCTGATTCCCACTCTGTGGCAGTGACTCAGTGATTCCAGCAACCATTAGTGATTAGTCTGCACTGAGTTTAGCAAACAGACAAATAGAAAATCCATGATGATATGTCTATTGACATGCTTTGTCCATCAATTATCGAAAACTGAAATGTACTAGCTTAACTAATGAGTGCGAACAGTCTTGTTTATATCATCTTCATCTACCAAAATTTAGTGATACACTGCGCTATAGTTATCTTATAGAACCATTCAGCAACTAGCACCATGTAGATCATCTAGCAATTCATTGATTGCAAATAGGAAATTTATCCTTTATACTGGCATCATTCAGTGCTCTACGGACTACGGTCAATGCACAACCTTCAAATCCTATCATTATACCAACAATACATGAAATGCATAGGGACAAGAATCTGGAGTGTGTAGCTAAAATTGGTCTTTTTGCAGCAGATGAATAGTAAGCAATATGTTTTCATTTTCCCTTGCAAGCCAACTGACAAATGACAGCTGAAGTTTAGAAAATCAACTAACAGGCACTAATGTATGCGACCACTAGCCCACCTCCTCGTGAGTTCCTTGATAATTATTTCACAGTTCACATTCTCAAACTTAGCTAGATGACTGCCTCGTTAAGAAAATTATTCAGAGCAAAGCCCATCCCCCTGAGTTTTTCGAATTCCTGTGGTACTCGTACATGTTTCACTACTATACGTTTCACGGTTTCACCTGTTGGATCGATCAAATTGAGCAAGGACTTACTGTATGAATTCCTACCGTTCTATGCTTTTGAGGCCATCCACAAATCAGGAGTACCGTTCCTCAGTCGCACCTTCCAAATGAGTTTTAACTATAACTTTTTGCATATACTCAAGGTCGAGGACCTTATAAAATACTCACAATCATTGCAGATTCAGTTAGCTGTTTTTGTTTTTGTTATTTGAACTTATGTGGATTTGTTGGCAGGAAGTGTTTTGAGTGGTGGTGGAAGCAAGCCATTTCTCAAAGCCACGTCAGCAGATTGGGCGGACATGGTAGACAGATTCCAAAAAGGCGCACTAGAATCGAGGCTTGGCATTCCAATGTTCTATGGCAGTGATGCTGTTCACGGCAATAATAATGTTTATGGCGCAACTGTTTTCCTCACAATGTTGGACTTGGTGCTACCAGGTGAGTGTTTTTTTCTTTGTAAGGCAAAGGCTACCAGGTTATATGCATTGTTTATTTTGGACTGCAGAATACATATAAACTGATAACAGGGGTTGCTTCTTTGACGACTTTCAGTAATTCATACTGATACAATGTATTGCAGAGATCCAGATTTGGTTGAGAGGATAGGTGCTGCTACTGCTTTGGAAACTAGGGCCAGTGGCGTTCAATATGCATTTGCTCCTTGTGTTGCTGTAAGTTTCTCACTTTCTCATAATATGATTAAATATAACAATAGTCTGTTATATGTTTTTTTTTTTTTTTTTTTTTTTTAAATGGTGAATTTGTTATATGAAATGTGGAAGGTTTCATCTAAAGTATCATGGCTTACTATTTTAGAAATGATGTCATAGGTTTTTGTGCTTCAATAAAAGTTTATAATATTTGTGTTGAGTACTTAACATGATGTTGATAGGTATGCAGAGATCCTAGATGGGGAAGATGCTATGAAAGTTATAGCGAAGATACCGATTTAGTTAGACAGATGACTACATCAGTAACAGGCTTGCAGGGAAGACCTCCACAAGACCAATCATATGGATACCCTTATGTGGCCGGAAGGTAATTTATAAAATAATTTATTATTCTTGTCTATAAACCCGACATCATTTCTGTTCTTACATTGCATATTTTAATAAAATAATTTCTGCGGTATGTAGAAATATTAATGATCAGTTACTCGCAAAACGTTGATCATTTAAAGTTTATTTCCAGGAACAATGTTATAGCGTGTGCAAAGCATTATGTTGGAGATGGAGGCACTGACAAAGGGATAAACGAAGGCAATACTATAATCTCTTATGAGGATCTGGAGAACATTCACATGTTACCTTATGAAGATTGTATTTCAAAAGGAGTTTGCACCATTATGGCGTCTTACTCTAGTTGGAACGGAACCAAAATGCATGCCCATTGTTATCTCCTAACAGATATTTTAAAAGAAAAGTTGGGGTTCAAGGCAAGTTTGATATGTCATTAGTTTTCTGTATAGCCTTGCATCAAAGTGTAACCAAGTTTGGTCCAATTTCAATTATAGGTACCTATTTACCATTTTGATATTTTTTTCTGATGTGGCAAACCACATATCTTAGGTAATTATCTTATATCAACTGATTGAAACTAAGATGGTTTTTTAAGGCCTAAAGTAAGTTAGAAATTGTACCGAAGTTGGTTATAATTTTATGCAATTGCCACGAGTGCTATTTTCTGTTAATGTAATTAAGACATTTTCTGCAGGGTTTTGTGATTACAGATTGGGAAGCACTTGACCGTTTCCACTATCCTCATGGATCAAACTACAGAAGATCTGTTTCAATTGCAGTTAACGCAGGAATTGATATGGTAGAATAAACTACAGATCCACAAGACCACTAATAGACATGTTTTGCACTCTTACAATTTTTTCAATTGCAGTTAACATGAGGAATTGATATGGTGTAAAACATGCAGGTGATGGTTCCCTTCAGATATCAATTGTTTCTGGAGGATTTAGAATATTTGGTTGAATCAGGAGAGGTACCCATGGCAAGGATCGATGATGCTGTTGAACGAATACTTAGAGTCAAATTTGCTGCTCGACTTTTTGAATACCCGATGGCCGATAGGTCTTTACTTGATATTGTGGGCTGCAAGGTATACTTGCAGAGTTGCAGACTAATATGCATAACAAAATAATTATGTCTTTTGTTTCTTGATTTTGACAAGACAAGTTTTATTTTTTTATTTTTTATTTTATTTTTTAATTTGCGTGTCTAATAGCAACACAGAGAATTAGCACGTGAAGCAGTTCGCAAGTCGTTGGTTTTACTAAAAAATGGAAAAGAACCAAGGAAGCCATTTGTACCATTAGATAGAAATGTGAAAAGGGTTCTTGTAGCCGGAAAACATGCCGATGATCTTGGTTTCCAGTGTGGAGGTTGGACCGCCACTTGGAATGGAGGCAGTGGAAGAATCACAATCGGTAAGTAGTATCTCTATGTAATTGTGTATGTTAATTTGAAATCTGAATATAATTGTGTTCAGGAACAACAATTCTCGATGCTATTAGAGAAGCAAGCAGAGAAAATACTGAAGTTGTATATGAAGAAAATCCAACACTGGAAAGCCTTTCTAGACAAAATTTCGCATATGCAATTGTAGTTGTTGGTGAAGGTCCATACGCTGAATCGGACGGTGATAACTCAGAACTCACCATTCCCTTCAATGGGAACGAATTATTAAAGCTGGTTGCGGGCAAAATCCCGACTCTAGCAATTCTGATTTCTGGTAGGCCATTGGTCTTAGAGCCATCCGTGCTCGAAAAATTGGATGCGCTAGTTGCTGCGTGGTTGCCAGGCAGTGAAGGAAACGGAATAACCGATGTGATCTTTGGAGATTATGAGTTTCATGGACAGCTTCCTGTCTCTTGGTTCAGAACAGTTGATCAACTGCCTACGGATGCTCACCAAAACTCATATGATCCATTGTTTCCACTCGGGTATGGCTTAAAATCTAAAGCTTAAACATGAATTTTTTGGTCTCTGATATTATTACTTCTTTTTGTCTGTACTTCAGCACTACTGTATACCTCCAATAGAGTTCCATTGATTAATATCATGTAACATTCACTATTCTGTTTTTTTTACTGTTCAAAAGCATTTCGCATTGTTTGGTTCTAATGATTTTTTCTAATTAAAATCTCGTAATGAATAGTCACCTATCTGTGTTTTCTTGCATTAGTTTCTGTGTTTTCATGTATTTTTCACTTGGTTGATCTATATAAAGAAAACAAATCAATCATATAATAACAAGAAACAAAACATAAGTAGATTTTTTTATGCAACTTGCCTGTCACCACTAAGCGGTGGAGAGTTTTGTTGGTTAAATATTCCTTTTTAAATTTCTTCTCGTAATGACCGAGACCAAGACTTGATAACAGTTCACTCGTTTTCTTAAACAATGCATCTTCTGTTCGCGTCTGTGAAAATTTCTTCTTTACCAGCACTTGTATTTCGGTCAAAATGGGTAATTTCTTAAATGGGTTGGTTGACCCCAAACACCTTTTGTCCACTTCTTTATCACCGTTTGGGGTCGTTTCGTATATATCCTTCAAGATCTGAAGTGCAAATATATCCTGCAAATGCATAAAACCAATTGTCTTATATCATCAAAACTGTAAGAAGGATATATATGCGATTATTCACCTGGAGGGATATAAATCTGATTCCGTTTCGGGTTCATGGTAGATAAACTACTCCTATTTACTTAGCTATAATCTACATATATTATCTAAATACTATGATTTTAAGAAATTGTATGCATTAAACAACACTCTTTGGATGATCCGGACGTTTACATTTTTGTCAACATGTTTTCTATATTTGACCTATTTAACTTGTATAAATCAAACAACTTTTAACCCAAACCCTTAATCTAAGTTTGAATGAAAATACCTTAAGTTTTTGGACGTTAAACACTAACAGTCCTTTGAGTGCATAGTCTCTCGGTGGCCATCTTCGAGATCTCGATGAAGTCTTGAAGAAGTCTTTCCACTCGATGAGGCGGAACTTAAAGGGTGAAGACTAAGTGATGACAATAACTCGCTGAATCCCTAAACTCCTCACTAACTACTTACTTGAAGACAAATGAGTAGAAGATGAAGACAATGAAGGCGAAGAATGGCGTGATAAAGCGGGATAAGTTCGAATCGAGATAAGAAGTCCAGTATCAACCAAAGTCGACTTTCCGAATGGCTTTTCTTCCTAGTCTCGGATCTTAATTCAACCTTCTCTTTCTTTGGCTGAACATCTGTAACCCGGTTTTCTTTTCCTCTTTAAGCTTTTCTTCCTTTCGACAGGTCAATAAGCTTCTTCTCAAAGTCTTTGATACTGCAACATCTTTCTTATAAGCTTCTCTCTCGACATCATATAATCTCTTCATATCCATAATTTAGCTTTTGCAATCCTTTAAATCCTCTGCTTTTAAGTATGCCATCATTGCATTCCTTTCTTTAGCTAAATTAGGTCTTCCGACATGAATCTAACGGTGTTGGAGGCGTAAAGGTTCGGCAGTTTGACATCAATTCATCTTGCACTTTTGAGTGCTTTTCTATCCAAAGCTTCTTGAGCTTCTCGTTCTTCTCTATCTTTAGCATTTATCTCTTCTTGAACTTTTCTAAACTGCGACTTCATTTCTTGCAACTTCAAATGCTCTAATTTACACTTAAAGTAAGTTTCTTCTTCTTAACTTCAACCAAAATACCTTTTCCCTTGTCTTTTGGATCAATTGCGAGTTGATCGGTTCTTGGTTGTTCTTAACTTGTACATCTCTAATGGTAACACCTCCTCTTGGTTGTGACGGATCAAGAATTGTAGCAACTAATTCATCATCACTTGGTGAATGAATAGGTTTAAATCTAGGTTCCTCCTCTTCCTCTATAACAACGATGAAGGACCGACTTCTTTCAAAATTCAAAACCCTTGGAGTTATTGGTGTTATTGGTGTTATAACATCGGCCTAGATGTATCATGAAGCTCGATGCTTTGATGTTGATGCTTTGTTCATCGATTACCTTGAACTTGTACTTCTTCTTCTTCCTCGGAAAATCTTCTTTCTTCTTCAAAACATCTTCTTGATTCTTTTGTCTTCATAACATCTTCTTTCGATTCTTTTGTCTTCTTTCGATTCTTGAACTTGATTACTTTGAGGAGAAGCGGTACTTTGAAATCTTGCTCTTCTTTCGAGATGATAGAAAAGCAATCTTGTGAGATTTAGAATTTGGTTGACCACTCATCTCATGTTCATACACCTTGATTGATGATAAAGATCATCAAAGTCCATAACCTCGATCCTTGTTGTCCTCACGATCATAGTAGCAATCACATGCCATGTAGATGGCAAACTCATAGAAACTTCAAATTAGCATCCTCGGTGATACTTACGCCTTGTAAAACTCCAACATGTTGAGGAGATTAAAAACCTATCATATGCGACATCAAGACTCTCTTTCTCCTAGTGAATGTTTCAAGCTCTTTGTTTGACAAGTTTACATGCATCTTCTTAGGCTTCATTCCTCAAATCTGGTCTTGAGAGCGACCCGCTGCTTAGCATCTTTAGCATCGTGAAATTTGAGAAGATGACCATACGGAATGGCGAGGCATGGAGAATGTTAAGAGCCTTCTCTTGATTCCTTGGGGTTGCTTGTGGTAAAAGCGCTTTTGGTGCCAAAGGTTGTCCGGGGAACGAGCAGGTTGGAACAACTTCATTCCATTGACAATTACATTCCACAAAGCATGGTGCAGAATGGCAATATCACGCCTCATCTTCATGCACGAGATCATATTCTCCGCTTAATAGTGGAATTACAGGTGAGGTGATTGAGGGTGGTGGAACGACTTCGATCGACATCTTGAATATTGTAGGGTTTCTTCCTAGTCGGAGTTTCCACACAAGCTCGATACCACTTGTTGGATCGATATACTTTAATCAAACTAAACTAGCTTGTTGGGTTTAATAACCTCGGATAAATCCTAAGTTATTAACAAAAAACGAGCAATCTTTATTAAGTGCGAATTTACTTAACAAAGCTAAAAGAAACTTTATTAATAAAACTCTAAATCGCTTATTATCGGATACTCTAATCTAACTCTAAGATATTCAAACTTTTCTCTAAACTCTTAATTAGTAAACTCTAAAACTCTTTTTACGAAATCGTCCCTCTAATGCCAATCTAGGAGTCCTTTTATAGGCTCGAGGATATCTAGTCGGTTTCAATTGATAACCTTATACGACAAGTAATCTAAACATGGAATATAATATTTTCCATAAGCGAATATAATGATCTTGTCCTAGCGATGCTGACTTCACCTTGCGGTACTTTGACTTTATCTTTAGCGATACTTTGACTCTTTGACTTCTTTCGGTACTTTGCACTTACGGTGCTTTCATATCTTGATGCTTTAATATCTTGACACTTTCATATCGACAATCCTCCACAACTTGAATTCTACTTGCTTGACTTCAAGTTCCTTTATGAATATATCTTTATGACTTCATCTTTAAAATGGATTGTTCTTTAGTCTTTAGATTATATCTTTGTAGAATCATGTGCTTTGGTCAAAGTATCTCTTAAATTGTTTTCTTCACGTGACATTGACAATCTCCATCTTTTCGACAACACGACAACATATGACAATGTGTACAATAATTCAAGTTTAAGTTGCATACTATTCTCATCACATCTAAGTGAATCATTGAAAATTCAATGGATTTAGAACTCTTTACCAAAGCCATTATCTTTGGAGTAGCCAAATGTTTTGGTGTGTAAGACCATGGTACATTGATAACCATATGATTTTAGCAAACCACACTATCAATGATTTGTTTTGTCTTTACCAAAATGTACCCTTACGGACTAGTTAGTTCTTTTATCTAATGGTGAACTAATTACCAAAATGGTTTTCCATTGCCTTTACCACAAGCCATTTCTTGTGGGCTACCAACTCTTCACATTACGATATGGTGAGTTGATGACCATCGACTTATTAGCAAGTTGTTAACTAAAAGCGGTTTGATATATCTTTACGAGCCGTTTGCTCATGGATTAGTCAATCCTTTTGTAACCATGGTGGATTGATAACCTATTGATGTTATCATCACAAAACCATTTATTCAACCTTTATTTCAAAAATATTTATTATTTAGCAAAAGGTTCATCTAAAATTTATTTAGCGGTTTAATCGAAAGACAAGTACTTTGATGAAATCTTGTCGACTAGATACTTTGAATAAAAATCGATATATCAAAAAGTATTTATTCAAAAATCATACCGGTTATAAATCATTCTCAAGAATGGTAGTCAGTCTATAAGCAAATTGATAACCATGCAAGCAATTTCATCGACCTCTTACTTCGATCCATGCTCAAGCATTCTTCTCATGAGCTCAGCGGAAGAGGATATCTTCTTTACGCAAACATGTGAATCAATGTTCCATTTTCCGGCTCAAGACATGAACTCCAGTTCTCCAAAGAATCTCCGGTAAACTATCTCCGGTTTTCTTGATCCTTCCAAATATCATCGATTACTCTTTTCATCGTTTCCGCATGGTTATGAGATCTCCTTGTAAAACCAATCCAATCCCTTCTAATGGATTATCTTCAAAATAAGTCTTCACGCATGATATAAGTAGAATAGATCTACTCTTGTCTATGATATCTGACAAATCCCATAGCCTTTTAAAAACTACGAAACTTTTATCTTCTTTGTGAAAAACCATGTAATCTCCATTCTTAGATTTCTCAACTTTGAAAGCAACGATCTTTGATCTGTTCATCTTCATGTCATTATCTTCATACAGTATAATCAAAATCTACCACTCGAGATAATTCTTCAATTCATCACTAGTCTCGGATCTTAATTCAACCTTCTTTCTTTGGCGAACATACTGTAGCTTCGGTTTTCTTTTCCTCTTAAGCTTTTCTTCCTTTCGACTTCATCCAATAAGCTTCTTCTACAAAGTCTTTGATGCTGCAACATCTTTCTTATAAGCCTCTCTCGACATCATATAATCTCTTCATATCCACATAATTTAGCTTTTGCAATCCTTTAAATCCTCTGCCTTTTAAGTATGCCATCATTGCATTCCTTTCTTTAGCTAAATTAGGTCTTCTTGACATGAATCTAACGGTGTTGGAGCTGTAAAGGTTCGTGATTTGACATCGATTCATCTTGCACTTTTGGTGCTTTTCTATCCAAAGCTTCTTGAGCTTCTCGTTCTTCTCTATCTTTAGCATTTATCTCTTCTTGAACTTTTCTAGCTGCTGACTTCATTTCTTGCAACTTCAAATGCTCTAATTTACGCCAAAGTAAGTTTCTTTCTTAACTTCAAGCAAAATACCTTTTCCCTTGTCTTTTGGATCAATTGCGAGTTGATCGGTTCTTGGTTGTTCTTCTTCTGTACATCTCTAATGGTAACACCTCCTCTTTAGCATGAAGCTCGAGCGTGCACAGTCCTCTGCCCCTGATTCTTTGTCTTCATAAAGTTCGAGTGGAGCTACTTAGTAAGTCATTAAATGTGCAAGCTCATCTTAAGAATTTGGGCGGTCGTGTTGATTCCATGTGCCACATAGGTGGTAATTATCCGAAACACTAAGTGTTTACACTTATGCAAAAGTGCGGTATAATGGATGATAATTAACACTAAATTCCTTGATTGGTGAAACCAATACCTCAATTAAAGTTTGATGATGAAAACTTAAACATTAAAACAAGATATAAATGTTTTAATAAAACCTATGTTACGAAGATGAATGCATGACATCTTTGTACATATTTGATTTTACATCAAAACTATTACCCTTTAATTTAAGTTATATGCCATCAACGAAGCGGAAACACCTAAGATTATTTTTTTATTTGCGTGAGACCGTGACTTAGATCGTAATCAAGGGTAAAATGTCCACGTGTCGTGAGAAGCGGGCATGGACGATTTTGCGGTTTCTTAAGTTGGACAACTTAATTGAGTTTTGTAGTGAGCTGCAACTCAAGGCATAAGATGGGATAAAACATGTTTACATGGCAATTGAAATTGGCTATATGTAAATCCCATAAATCTAGGAATTGCAATTGAAATTGGCAATTGAGCACAAGCTCTACCACTTTGTATAAGGTTCATTACTAGCGGATCAAGCGGCGTGATGAGATTATGACAATTTGGATCCTAGTTTTCGATGAAAATTAAATGGTTATATGTTTATGAACCATGGGTGTTTAATTTTCTTGAAAAGGTTAATTATCGAAAATACTAAAATTGAATTTTGTAATTCTTTTGAATGTATAATTGCAACATTTAACCGTAAAGCAAAGTTTAGTCTTTGATCAATAAATTGTTCCATTCGCTTTCAAACAAATGTTTGATCGAGAATAATTTACCGAAAAGACAAACGAAGTCTCTTTTCCATGGGAGAAGCATTAGACTCAATCCTATTCTTTTCATGAATGAGAAAGGTATAACAGAGAACGTTTTGAATTGTCTAAATTCTAATGTAACTCATAGCAATGATTGCACGTCATATTTTCCATAAAGATTTCATTACCTTCATTAGGTGAATGAATCCTTTTGTAACAAACATGAATGTTGGTTAACCGGAAAACATGTATATGAGTTACTAAATTAGAACTAGACTAATTACCGCGAAAATTGGTAAAAGGAAAACTAGCTTAATTTATCTAGTTGGTTTACTTTAACCTTTAAAGGTGCTACATACCATTATGGGCATGGTAGGCCTATTAAGGAAGAAATTGCATACCCAATTTTTCAAGTTAATAACTTTGATGGATAACCCATCATTCATAGAGTAGAATACACCTTTTAGTACCTTAGTAATGATTACGTATGGTTCTTTAAAGGTGTAGGAAAGTAAAAGCAAGCAAGTTGTTTTAGCGGTTATCAACACTTACAATGTTGTCGATTCGATGGGAGCATTTGTGTTGCATTCTTGAATAAGAAGTTGTTTTAATGATTTCTAATTCAATGGGAGCTACAAGTCTTATTTCACGTGTAGAGATTATCTTCAAAGATAATTACTTTCCAATTGTAGACACTTATGTTTTAAGGATAGTGGTATGCGTTTCCTTACTAAACAATATAGTTCTACATCTACTTGTTATATCTATGACACAAATCATATTAATCAAATAAGCGAGCGTGCATCGTGTTGTTTATCTGCTACATGATGTTGTTCCATGCACAAGTGGGAGAAATCTTTATTGTGTGCAAGATACAACACATATAAATATGATTTAAATGGATTCTCTTGATCGCAAGGTAAGAGAGTTACGTTCTAATAGAATTATATATTTTATATGTATGATTGCCTTATTAAGACAATGTGTCAAGATGATAACAAAGACTACTTTATTTTCAAAATTTATGTCATTCAATATTTAAGAAACACTTGTAGTTACAATTTATGTTACGTGAGAACGTGAACTAGATTATAGCCCAAGGTAAAATATTCACGTGTCGTGAGCGAGCATGGATGATTTTGCGGTTTCTTCACGTTGAATTTTCATGGAATGACATAATTAAATGAAGTAATCTAATACTACTTTGAATTTAAGTATTAGTTGAATGACTAAAATATATGTAGTAAGTATTAACTTGAAATATTAATTGAAACACAGGTGGTGTTCATAATTACTTTAATTAAAAATGTTTATGATTTTGTAAAGTCACAAACATAAAGTCTTTTAATACAAGACTTACAATATAAAGTAAGGCGTTAACTTGCTATGTTTTAAGACATATGCATGAAGTCAATGAGGTGATCAATGACTTATAACGTATAGTGGGATTATAAGCGATCGTCTTTTGACTTGGTCAAAATACTTGTGTTATAATACATGCAATTGACTTGGTAATTCTATTGTACCATTAAGTTTTACTTTGTTGGTAAATAGATGAGCCAAAGAGTAGATGGTTATCTTAAATATTGTTAGATTATATTACAATATTAATTCTAATGAAATACCATAGTTTTATGGTATGTTCGTTAGAAGAATCAAAATCTATTGGCATGTTTGATTCAAGATAACTATAGTTTCTTCCAAAAGTTATCAAGGTTAGAATATTGAGTATAGATTGAATATACTCAATAAGACTCAACCTAGAAGATTAATAAGACACCATTTGTTTATGGAATGTGATGAATCACATTAAGTCTTATAATGAAGTTCGAATTTGTTAAGCGCTTGTATAGTGAGTTGTAACAAAATAATGTTAGGAAGCTGTCAATGTTTTTGTAATATCCCAAAAGAGAACAATGTATTGTTGCTCTACTTGCTAAACTATTTAAAGGTAATCTTTAAATTGTTAAAGGCAAGTGGGAGTTTTGTTTAAGATCTTGAAAGATTGAATTACAAAATACATAATCTTTAAAATACACTAGCAAATATCATGATGAGGTTAAACATGTAAATGATAGACCTCAATATGATGGAATTGTCGTTCATAGATCCGAAAGGATATCTCGGATATTTAATATCTTTGAGAAATATGAGTTCTGGGATCATGGTAAGCGATAATCATAATGATGAATTTACCAAATGATGAATTGTGGTAAATCAATCATACTATGAATGTTGAGATGTTGTCCATAAAGATAATCAACTTTAGATACTTGGTTTATCTTAATAATGAATATGAGTTTCTTCAAAGGATGGAAACCTTAGTGGTTTAAATCTTTATGTAGAAATCATATGGACAATATTTACACATATTTAATGCATGTCTAGTGATAATAATATTAATCATATTTAAGCAATTAACTATGATTGAATATTCTTTACTAGATACATTAAATAAGTATAAAGATTATAATTGTATTACTTAGTTTCATTGATATGAAATTTTGACAATGAATATCAAAACTCTTTGTTGTGGAATTACTTTTGAGGACGATAAGTAATACAAAGTAGTTTATGAATTCAAATAATTTTGAATTTATACAAACCGCAAGAATCCATGAATGGATATATGCATGCATCTAGGAGATGATTCTTATGTTTAATATTAAATTCATGTTTGATTTAATAATTAAAATAAAATTGCTCATAAGTATTCCTGAAAGCTAGTGGGAGTATTATTTATTTTTCTTAAATCTTATATGTTGTATGGGCAACTACATTCCACTTAAATTAAGTTTTAGTTGGGAATGAACTTCGTTTGTAAGATTTGGAAATAAGATATATAACCTTGAAAAATATGTTTATAAACATATGCGGTAAATAAATGAGTCTAATAGAACATGATGAATACATATCTTTGACAAGATAGATGAGATCTTAAAGTTTAACTTGAAGATTCATCATGAACATCATGTTGTGTATAAGATTGTTGTGTCATGCTTGATTACAAGATGATTTGACAACATTGAAAGTTGTTAGTGTAATAAATATTTTAAAAGGAATATGTTTGGATTTAGAATCACATTCCACGATGCGAGATGCTCCTAGATTCTATGGATGGAAATATAGCAATTATTTCATAATTGTCATTGCCAACAAACTTGAGTTTGGTAGGCACCAACATTACACTATAAGCATTCAAAAGTTTACGGACGTTTAAAGAGCATATTGTTGTACACAATGATCTGGTATAATTGAGATGACACTCAATTCTAGTCATGGTATCCTTGATGATGACCATGTTGACTAGTTATGCTCAACTAGGAGCATAGTTGCATTATACATTAAAGAAAAGAATACTTTAAAACTTTAAAGTTTTGAAAGATGATTGTCATAAAAGGGTGGTTCGGTTATCACGCACCTTATGGAATGATATGACAATATCAAGATATGTGTAAACATATACAAGAAATTCACTTATTGAATTTTTGAAATAAGTATTCTCAAAATTCCTATAGATCAAAGTTAATTGAAATTATGCCTTGTCAACAAGTATGATTCTCATGACTTGTGGCAAAATTCATTAACTAGTATTATCATGCATTGATCTATTTAGTATTTGGATAAAGGATGTTAAACAATTATTATTTATAATGAATTAAAGTACAATATCGTTTAATTTCATTTATAATATTGTGTCCTATGTTTGCATGTTTAAATCCATGAATAACTTAAGTTATTCTAAATAGTCGTTGTCAATCAATAACATGGAATGATATTGAATTAAGACAAATCGAGTATTAGTTAGAATATACTTGAAAGTATATTGATGCGTAGCATGACTAATTTCGAGATGATATTCAATGAATTGAGTATAGGACTTATCCCACTCACATGATGATACTTTATGGATCTTTGTCATTAAGTATATCATGGATATTTATCCTCGACTTGAGATACAAGAGATATGTCATGGATGTAGTGCATTTTGTGAAGCAATTTAACGCTATCGTGGTGGTAGTTATAAGGGTTGTTTTCGAAGTGTTGCGAAATTTATGAATCTCGCTTGTAGTCAAAATGGGATTTGTTTCCTTCAAATTTATTTTGAAGTACAATACTCTGGCCCCTCGTAGGGTTGTTAAGATGTTTGCATGGCCATGCCCAGGTCTTGGAATATGTTCGGAAGAATTGGTAATCTTAATCAATCACATAAAGCGAGAAAGAATAGTTAATTAAGAAATGAGTGAGATCCATATTCTTATTAACATGGTATTAGAAACAAAGGATGAATATGATGATGAATCATCAAACTTGGTTTCTCAGAAAACCATACACGAGTTGTCTGGGGGGCATTGGCGTGTTGCTAGGCGCTAACCAATGTCATTTCACGTTTGTAAACATATCCAGTGGGGAGTGTTGGAAAATGTATATATTTACAAATGCGTAAATGTCCGGATTCGAACTCGTGACCACGGGATGCACACTTTACGTATGAGACTCGATGTTTAAATAATTAATATAAAATATTATGTTTAATTATTAAATTCACAATAAACGACTAAGCGAGCGATAAGCACTTATCGAAAGTGACTATTGGTCGATTAAATGTCAGCGGATATGAAGAAAAGTAAACAAGCCAAGAGGCGGTTTTAGGAACCTTCTTTTGGGCTTGTGTTTGGCGAAACTATGGAATCCCACCGGAAACCATAGTAAACATGACATCTACCATAAGGCTATAAATACATCCCATGTATTCATCCTTTGGTATACTTGATTTCATTAGAAGGCCAAACTTCTTCTTTTCTTCCCTCTTATTCTTGGTCGACGAGTGAATCCCCATTGTAAAGGGATTTCTGGTGACCTTAATAACAAGGTGTTTGGTTATTCTATTGTGATCAAGAACTAGCATTCGCATCGAATCGCTAATAATGCGTGTGTACAAGAACGTGGTTGTAAGACATTATTCTTACACCAATAGTACTTCTTTGTTTTGCTTTGCTCGAGGGTTGTTTTGCTTTGCTCGAGGATTTGACATTCGCAAAGTGCGTTACGCATACTTTCGGTTAATTAATTTATTTGTTATGATCTCAAAAGTATCATCATATCATGTCTTCGATGATATTATGGAGTCGATTATAAGTCGTAGTACTGACTAAACAAACACTGGGATGACCTAGTCCATAGTCATGAAGGCCCATCGATACCAAGGAAAGCAGGATAATGGACACGAAACTTGGTATAACACCTTGAGGCTAAGGACTCGAAACTTTGTCTCAAACTTACACGGTACAAAACCTTGCTAAATGAATTTGTCAAATGATGGTGTTAAGTTGTCCAAACATGAAATCAATGTTGGTTTTGTCAATAGTCTCCACGAGAAGTGGTGAATTTCTCTCGGGGACTTAGGAATGCTAATCATATCGAGAATCTTGAACTTCCTAAAATTTATGGGAAATTTGTCTATGAGGAAAACCTCATCAGCAGACGATACCACGACTTAAAGAAGTCTCGGGAAGTCAAAGTCCGACCACCACTTCAACACCAATATCAGCGCTTTTTATTCTAACAATGTGGTTCAAGATTTTCCGGAAAATTCGGATGATGAGCGATGAGAGATCAAGTGAGGAGTACCTAAATGACATGAACATTGAATTTCGGGAAAGGGCACTCCTTGCTAACTCTCGGAGGTTTATAAAAGAAACAAAGGTTTTCAAATGCTAAAGCAAATGAGGACCTTTGAATGCTTTAAGTGTCACAAAAGAGGTCATTTGCAAAAGCATTTTCAAAACAATTTCGAACCCTCTTATAAACCATCAAGGTCAAATCGGTCCTCGGGGCTTTAGCAAATTTCAACCAAAATCTATCGGTCTCATCAAAATTTTCAAAACAAATCGGCCAAAACAAAGCGTAGATTTTGAAGCTAAGTACAGGGAAAGTCAAAGCTAAGCTTGCATTGCTTGAGGCAGATCCCTCGAAACAACAAACAATGTTAAATACATGCGGGGTAAAAACAAAGGCCTTGTTCTTTGAAACCTTCAAGCGGGATGAAGAGCCGGTCTCATCGATGATGAAATGGTGCATGTAAGTGCTTGATGGCCTTCGAGAAGAGGACAAGCTAGGTGTTGGGAAGAATCATGCGGGGAATAGAGAGTGGGTCAACATCACAATGAAGAAGGTAAATATTTTACTTCCTATGGATGATGACTACGATTGGCGATCTTATATGAACTATATCAATGTTGACCTTAAGTTTGTAGAAGAGCAACGATTAAATCTTTTTCAAAATATAACAAGCTAAGTTTTGAACCGAATAAGTGTAGGGATGAGCTGCTTCTTTTAAAACAAAATAAGCTTGAGGCTATCACTTTGCAAATCAAAACCTTGAATTAGTTAAAAGAAATCGGGCTCTTCAAGATGAACTTAAGAAAGAAAAGGATATCATTGCTAGTTGAATGCTAAGAATCCAAGGGTCTTTGATCTTGTGGGTGCCCCAGTAGCAAAAAGAGTCATAGGTGAAGATCATCTCACGACTCTCACGACAAAGACCGATCTCCCAAACCATTTGTGTGCGGTGGCATGATTACCAATGTGTTGACTATTCCCAAGCCCGGTGATTGGATTGAATGGGTTAATCACGAGAGTAAGCTTCCAAATTTCGATTACGGAAGGATTCTAGAGCACGAAAGTCAAGCTCTAAAGAGCATGCTTGGACTCCACGATGTGCCCGATGGTCTTGAACACATCTACGAGTGCAAGCGAGAATCTCAGCACCACTTCCACCCACGGAACCTCTTGAGGTCTTGCTCCTAGCTACGAGCTTACTCCATTACAATTCAATCCTCACTCACCAAAATAAAGGTGCGGACTTGATAGAACCATCTGAAAAGACCATCAAAACCAATTCAACAAGAATCTATCCCCATTTGAGTCTTCCATCCTCTGTCCCCAGAGGCGACCAAATTCGAACTTGAACTTGTGAGGAAGCTAAGCGATAAGATGGAATCCATAGAAAAGTCCTGAATCAATCAAGGAAACAAAGTCGACCTCCTCAGTTCCTCAAAGTCAAAAGCCACCACCAAACCCAGCGAAGTGTGATCTATGCCACTATACCAGTCATACCAGCGACAAGCTGTTATAGAATCCTTTTTGTATGATCGAAAAAGGATGATCACGAACTTCGATCACTTACAATATGTAAGTTCACTCGATAAAGCAAACTATACCAAAGTTGGTCATCGGTATGCTTCAACCTCCAAATCTGCTCAAAGTTTAGAGCAAAACCCTTTCCTCCTTGCCCCTTTGTGGCTTTAATGATCATCATCGATGATTGTCTCATGAACACATCTTTGTGATATTTGGAAATCGACTCATGAGACATCCCGGCATAACGATGTCATCAAGCAAGGAGAAGTTCAAAAACCCAGAATCAACGAGTCATCCTCGGTCTCCAAATGCAAAACACTGTTGTAGCACAATGCACTCAACCAGCGACCATTAGTCAATTGCCAAATTCAAAGCGGACCTTTAGGCCCAAGCCCACTAGTATGTGGGTCGACAAGAGAAACTAATCCGGTTTACTATTTGTGCGAGAGACACGCCGAGAGCCTATTTGGCATCTAGATAGTGGATGCTCAAGAAGCATGGTTGGTGTTAAGGAGTATCTGCACAAGTATGTAAAGGAACCGGGACCCAGGTAGTATTTGGTGATAACTCATCATGTCCCAGCTGAAGGTTATGGTTGATATCTTGCAATGGAATAGTTTTCTCTAGAATAGCTTATGTCAATGGTCTCAAATACAATCTCATCGATGTCGGTCAACTCTGTGATGCAAAGTACATTGTGCGATTCAATGACAAACAAGGCACCATTTTCAATGCCAACAAAGAAGTAGTTTTGATAGCTCTAGAAGAGATGATGTTTATGTCTTAGACATGTCAACACTCTCTCAAAATGGAACTTGTCTCTTTGCCAAAGCCTTTGAAACTATCAATGGTGTGGCACAAGAGACTCTCACTTAAATTTCAAAAACATCAACAACTTGGCAAAACAAAACAAGGTCCTTGGCTTACCATCCTTTGGTTTTGCAAAAGATAAACCATGCTCGACTGTGAAAAAGCAAACACCAAGAGCATCTTTCAAAACAAAACAAAATTTCTTAATCAAAGTTGCCTTCACCTCCTGCATATGGATCTCTTTGGACGGTCGGTCCTAGATCAATCCGACATGAGAAGTATACACTTGTCATTGTTGATGAGTTTTCAAGATACACTTGGGTATACTTTCTTTCCAAAAGAGTCGGGCGGTGATACTATAATGTCATTCATCGAGAACATTGAAAACCGAATGACATTCTTGTTAAACAAATCGAGCCGACAATGGTGCGAGTTCGAAATGAAGAGCTTGAGAATTTACGTGATGAAAAGGAATCTCCCAAAAATTTCATCTCCTTACACCCCGAACAAAATGGGGTGGTGAAAGGAAAAGCAGAACTCTCATTGAAATTGCTAGAACTATGTTAAATGGCTCACTCTATCAAAACATTTACGAATTTGAAAGCGGTCAAAACGACTGTTACACTCAAAATAGGTCAATCATTGTCAAAAGACATAACAAAACCACATATGAGATATTCAAAGGTAGACTTCACGATATCGGCTACTTTCATGTGTTTGGATGTCTGTGTTTATTCATAACCACAAGGATCATCTAGGCAAGTTTGATGCTAAAGGCGATGATGGATACTTTCTAGGTTACTCATTGATCTCCAAAGCCTTGAGGTATTTAACACAAGGAGACAACAAGTTGAGGAAACCTTTCATGTCACCTTTGATGAGAGTTCGAAAGCATCGGGTTCACCAACACCTTAGTGGAGGAAATAGGAATTGATAACTCATCAAGATATCCTCGATGAGTATAACACTGTGAAATCAATTCCTCATACCAAGGCGATCTTGACATCTCATATTATGTCTTACCTCCTTTGCCCCAACCAACTATCGGTGAATTCATTGATAATCAATCGGTCCTGTTGGGATAGGTAACAGAACCAAATGTTCGGGAACACATGATTCAAGAACCCTACACGAACAAGACATCTCAGCGGATGATCTAAATGATTCTATGGCTCACACTTTTGAACTCACTCACGAGTTTCGGTGACCTCTTGACTCGGATCCTAGACCACAAAGTAAGTGGACAAAATCTCGGGACATTGAGCTTGTAAACATCATTGGTGAACCAGCGAGGCATGCTTACAAGAAGCATGGTGCTAAACTAAGCTGCTGGCTTGACAAATGAATGTCTATATGTTGATTACCTATCGAAATAGAACCCAAAAGTGTCATTGAGGCTCTAAAACACCCAAGTGGGTTCGGGCCATGCAAGAAGAACTTGCAGTTTGATAAAACAAGGTCATGACCTTGATCAAATGTCCTCGAGGATGTCATTGTCATAGGAATGAAGTGGGTTTTGAAACAAAGCGATGAAAGCAGCTTGTCATTAAAAACAAAGCGGACTTGTAGCCAAAGGTTACAGTCAACAAGAAGGCATTGACTATGATGAGACATTTGCTCTGTTGCAAGAATGGAAGCCATCGGGATCTTCCTTGCATATGCTACCTACATGAACTTCAAAGTTTACCAAATGGATGTAAAAGTGCATTCTGAATGGTGAACTCAAGGAAGATGTGTATGTTCGACAACCTCCGGCTTTGAGAGTAGTGAATTCCACGACTATGTCGCAAGCTTGATAAAGCCCTTTATGGACTAAAACAAGCTCCCGGGCATGGTATGAAACTCTCTCGACCTTCACGATTCAAAACAAGTTTGTCGGAGTAAAGATAGACAACACATTGTTTATCTACAGGACAAAACAAGATGTGATACTAGTCCAGTATATGTTGATGACATCATCTTTGGCTCAACAAACTACACTCTTTGCAAGCAGTTTGAAAAGCGATGACAAAAAGTTTGAAATGAGCATGATGGGTGAACTCACATACTTCCTTGGACTACAAATCGAAAAGCGATAAAGGAATCTCCATCGGTCAAGAGAAGTACACCATAAATCTCTTGAAGAAATATGAGATATCGATTGTGCCTCGGTGAAGACACCAATGGTCCCTCCTAACAACCTTGGACTGATCTCAGCGGCAAATCGGTCAATCAAACCCATTCGGAGGATTGTTGGCTCAGCGATGTATCTAAGCGCTTCGGACTAGACATACAATTCTCGATCTGTCTAATAGCAAGATATCGGTCCAATCCCAAAGAATCCCATCTCACTGCGACCAAAAGAATACTCGGATACGAAGGAACTCCAAGCCTTGGACTCTACTATCCAAAGTGCTCGGGGTTTGATCTCAAAGGATATTCTAACTCGATTATCTTGGTGCAACATGGACGAAAAAGTACCTCGGGGTCTGTCAATTTCTTGGAGGAAAAGCGGTTTGTTGGAGTGCTAAAAGCAACAATCGGTGGCTATGTCTCGGTGAAGGCGAGTGCGTGGTTGCTGCATGGTGTTGTGCCAATGTCTTACGGATGAAAAGTCAACTCAGTGACTATGACATCCATTACGAAATGGTGCCCATCTTCTGTGATAACACCAGTGCCATTGCAATCTCCAACAACCCTGTCCTTCACCAAAGAACCAAACACATTGATATCAGATATCACTTCATTAGGGACCACATAAGGAGACATAGAGCTTTATTTCATCCCTACTGAATATCAACTTGCTGATATCTTCACCAAACCTTTAGATGAACCTACCTTGAGGGCGAAATTTGAATTGGGAATGCTAGACATTGAAAGTCGTGACACGAAAATCAATCCCAATCTCAGTAAGTTTTCTCTGAAATGGTTCATCCTCCCTGAACAAGACCCCAAAACAACCCTCTCACTGAATAAGACTCATTCAGGGACCCTGACTTTAGACATTGAGTATTGAATGAGTAACTAAATGCACCAAGTATCAGTTACTTAAATGTCTTAGGTTGGTAACCATGCCAATTTAATATAGGAATATATGCTTCTTTGTCTTACTATCATCCAAGTCAAGGGTCTCTCAACACCTTACCTCACCCCACTTGGCATTAAATGCCTCCTATCACATGAAATAATGATATTTTATTCTTTGAGAATGCACTTTTCATGCCTTTGCAAGCTGTTCCCTTGAAAACCGGATTTTCTTTGCGGGTAGTGGGTGGTGGCATTAAATGAGGAGATTCAAAACGTTTTCAAAAATGACTTTACAAATTCTCATTTATACAAAATTTACCCCTCTCACCACTCTATAAATACCCTCTTCAAAACCTAATAAACACACACAAAATTAATTTACGCAAACAAACTCATCAAAATCTCTTCTCAAAACAAGAAATCTTTGTGTTCTTAAATCCTCAAAACAAGTTTTCACTAAAATCTTCTGTAAACATTTACAAAGGTTTTCACTTATAACTTAAGAGATTCAAACTCTTTGATTGTTCTTGTCAAGATATCTTTTTCAAAACCCTAAAACTTTTTAATGGAAATGGCAAGAACACAATCTCTTGATATGCACCACGATGGGTGGGGATCTCGGTAATGTTGAATTTAAAGCGAACAACGTTATAGGAAATTTTGAATACCCCCAAATGTCGACCTATAAGGACATAATGAAATTTTTATTCAGCGCCCTTGAAAAAGGCCTTTACTCGGTCCCCATCAATTATGTACCAAAACCTCCTCGGGGAGTTTTGGGCTCTGACGATGGCCTATGACCCGACACCTCGACTAATGAGGCCGACCTCGACCACTCGGGAGTATCTCATTAAATTCAGTCTTTTCAATGGGAGCGATCGATCACCTGGATTATAAAACATTTTGTCTTTATGACGAGGTTAGACTATAATAATGGAGTCTATGTTGCCCATCCTCGAACCCTCGCGATTAAGGATGGGTTAAAACAAATTGTTTTGGATCCAAAATTTTGGGCGAGAACCCGATCACCAAGAACTCATTTCTGCGGCTTGGAAGATCCTGTTCACATTTGTGATTTAGGTTCTCGTGGGAACCACTCATCCACTAAACAAGTTAATTCTATTCGGTTGATGGTGGCATCTTGCTTGATGAATGGGGTCCTTTGTCGACATCGGGAGATCATTTACGATGATCTCGTAACCAAACTCTTGAGCAAAACTAGGATGAAATCGTTTCATACCTAGGTTTGTCTCATGTGCTTCTAAATGTTCTTGGGTTGCAATTATCCTCGGGAATTTAAATACCTTGCTTTACGGTGTCTGAGTCAATCTAATTTTCAAAGGACCCATCCCAGTCACGATATTGAATTGGCGGCCCATATGGTTCTTGTAAACAACCAAAGGGACTCGGTGTCTCAAACCTGCTCTAAAAAGAAAGGGAAGTCTCGGTGGGACTAAGACCAAACCCAAGTCTCGGGGCCTGAGGCTTACAGGCCTGACCTAAAGGCAAAAAAGCCCCAGGCGATCGCCACCCTGCTGGTGACCAAACAACATCCACCCGGTGACAACGAAGGACAACGATACATCACGGTCGGTGCCTTGGTCCCAACTACTACTCCCAAGATCGAGAGGAAACATACAACCCGTGGTAGGGGGGCGCCTTCCACATTGCCCAAGGATGACATTCGCAAATCATAGCTTTTGTCGAGGGCCAGCTGAATGATCCTAAAGACTCGGAGGGAACTAAACAACCCGGCGATAGGGATCTCACTGCCTTGCTTCTAGGGATAGCAGGAAAAACCCATCGATGCTTGAAGGAACAACGGGGACAAAGACTCGGAGGATTAAAACCACCGCGATATGGAACCCATCACCACTTTGGTTTCTTGACGGTTCTTGAGGTTCTTGAAATACTTTTCTCGATGAAGAACAATTTGAAAGTGAAGATGAAATTCTATCGGCGGGAGAAGAAGTGGGCGATGTTCAAAGCGAACAAGAGCATCGGCTGATCCACAAGAGCCTAAAGAGTCACCTTTCCGGCTGAAGAAAATGACTCGACTCTTACATCTTCTTATCACTGAAAAATTGAGAAAGTTTGATAATACTCTTCCAGCAGCGGAAGGCAACTTGTTATGTGGATCACTAAAGCTTCAAGGAAGCTATATTCAGGGTTCTTGAAACATTATGGGAGCAGACACTTGAAGGCTGCTTGCCGACTATCTGAATCTGAAGGTGAGGTACATACCTTTGATGCAAACACTGATGAACACAGAGATCTCATGTACCAACATCTTCATATACTGGATGACAACTTGGTCAAATTTCTAAAGCATCTTCAGGGTTGTGGGACAAAGGTTGATGAAATCAGGGACTCGGTTAAAGAAGACCCAACACTCAACTCAAAAGTGCTGGAGGCTACTGAGGATTACTTGAAGAATTCCTCATACCTCACTGAGCTAATCAACATGCTAAAGTCTGCCAATGTTCAGGGTCTTGGTCTTGATTCGATCTCTTGAGCAACACTTGGGTTCGTTGGATACTCGGTGACCACTTTGGCTAAGGCATCATCTTCAATGGCTTGGAATCTTGGGCGAGAATGAGCGCCTTGGAACTCTCTCGAGCTACTCTGGTGAAAAGGTCACCGATCTTCACAAAGATACAGCGGACATCAAGGCTATGGTCATTGAGATCTATCAAGCCTTCAAGGTCAAGCAACATCAACTTCCCCAGTGTCTGAGGCAACTCTTGCCCTTACTAATGTTGCGGCAACAGTTGAGGGGGAGAAGACCACTGAAGAGACTTCCTCTCACACTGAGGGGGAGCCTGCTCAACCAGTCTCTGAAACACCTATTTCATCACTCCCACCAGTTTTAGCAACACCCATCTCATTAGTCCCACCAACAACTATTACAACATTGACGGTTGCACCTATCATGATAACAACACCACCATTGGTAGCATCATCTTCCTCAAGTCGGGACAAAGGAAAGGCAATAATGCAAAACACGAGCACGAGAAGATCCCTATATGATCGGCAACAACGAGTACTGCTCACTCACACATGACTAAGTGCCTATCGGCTAAGGAAGAAAGGAGAAGGAAACTAGGCGAGGAAGAAAGAAAGAGCAAAGAAGCTGGTACAAGTTGTTCTTGAGGAAGCGAGAACATAGGAATTGATCCTAAGAAGCTTGAAAAGGGTTAGGCGGGATAGAAGTTCAAGGATGCTCGGTGCTAAAATGGTGAAATGAAAAGAGATTGGAAGAAAAGAACAAGAAAGCTGCGACCATCGGGCAAGAAATAATTGACCACTACAAGCGGTCAATGACAAGCGAAGGTTGCTGAGAAAATCGCGATGTCGAATCATCCCAGTCAAACCACGGCAATGAGCGTCTGGGGGATGATAAAGACACCGAGGTTCATGATCCCACGAAATTCACGACTTTGGGATCATTGAACTCGATGAACTTGGTCCTATTATTGAAAAGAAGCGAAACACGGTGGTTAAGGAGATGATGAAAATGCTCGACAAAAGGTATGAAAGGCGAGGAAGCACCATCAATCTGGGAATTGACTGCCTTATGACACCTCAAGGATCTCAACCTCAAGCATCGCGGGGCAAGCGAAGAGGTTGAGTTCGACTGAGATCAAAGTGCAGGACTGGAATGTAATAGGGAGCTACGAAGGGTGAAGTTTGTCAAGCTGTCTTGTGATTGAAAAACACGAAGAGGGCTGTTCTTTATTGATGTCTATGGAAACCCAGGGTTTCAAAGGTGGAGTGACATTGATCAGGCAGGTGTGGCTACAATCTTGAGCTACATACCGGTGGCCTCCCAAATTGAGACCCTACAAACGTCGGGTTACGTGCGATTTAAGCGCCAAGATAAATGAGCACCTGACGAGAAACACTCATCACAAAGAAAGTCAAGCTTGAAGCACTCGGGATCCATCTTAATTGACATCATTTTGGTTTATCCTTTTGTACTAGTGATAGGAACCATGTAATGTGATCAATAAAAGATGTATGTTTTGTTAAAATATTCGGTGTTCCTTATTGTATTCATTAGTACATTCGGTGTAAGAAGAAGCCATTTGCTCACTTACAGCGATCAAACACTTAGGCTATTTGTATATCGAATAGGGGAGGCTATTGGGTTCGATAAATACCCAAACCCTTAATCTAGGATTTGAATAGAAAATACCCCAAGTGTTTAGATCGTTAAACACTAATAGGTCCTTGAGTGCATAGTCTCTCGGTGAGCCATCTTGAGATACTCGATGAAGCGAAGAAGAAGTCTCTCCACTCGATGGCGGAACTTAAAGGGTGAAGGCGGGTCAAGAAGGAGATGGTGGATTCGGTGGTGATGACAATAACTGTTTGAATCCTAAACTCCTCACCAACTACTTACGAAGACAAAGCTGAAGTAGAAGGCGAAGACAATGAAGACTAAAGAATGGCGGGATAAGGCGGGATAAGTTCGAATCGAGATAAGGCGAAGTCCGTATCAACCAAAGTCAACTTTCCCGAATGGCAAACTATCGAGGCTCGGTGTCATCAACGACTTATGGAAAGCTGCCTTGTCTCTTACTTGATATAGTCTTTGTAGCAGAGACAAAATACATCGATATTTTGTCTTACATAAAAATCGGTTGTCATTTAGGATAGAGTTAAAACTCATACTTGTATAAATAGCATAAGAGATGGAGTGAAAGATTTAAGCTTGTGAATTGTAACACACACACACAAGCCATCCTTCACTCCTCCAAATCTAACTCGGTCCACGAGATAGCTCGGTGGTTCCATAGTAGTTGTGCTCGGACTCGACTGAGCTTAGTGAGGAGTACCAACCCTTTGTCATTTCAATCCCAAGTACTATTCATAAGTACTTAGGTAATGTATTCTTTTGATTGATTTCTAATAAAGAATATTATGTTGAAAATTTATCGGTGTGTTTTGCTTACATCTTACTTGATCATTGATTCACTATTATCATTTTTAATACTTAACTGTTTTTACGATAGTGAATAGGGAACAACATTATATCCTCTCGACTTTGAACCCACCAAGTAATTGGAAGTAAGTAGGCGAGACATAACTAGCTAGGAGGATTAATTAGGTTAGCACCACTCTCCTCTATTGATTTCCTTTATCCTTTATTTGCTTTTATTTGCCTTATTTCGCATTAGTAGTTTAATTAATTAAATTCCTTTCAAAACCATTATTAATCTGTGACACCTAGACTTAGTAATAATCCAACACACATAGCTCTTGGGACGACCTCCTGCCACTGACATACTACACTACACGATAAGATTGCTGCGCCTGTTAGTGCACTAGGGTAGATCGATGAGTGTCTAAATCTCATCATTTTTATACCATTTAGATCGCAAAATCATTCGAAACACTCGAAACACATCAAAATGATCAAAATATCACAAATCGGTGTTTTATGTGTTTTAAATGCAAAATATCAAAATCGGATGAAAACATATCAAATTTGCAAAATTGCGGTTTTAGTCCCCAGTTTCAAAATTGTCAAAAGCACCCCTGAGCACATAATTTCAAAGTAAAGTCACCAAAGGTCCTTTTAAATCATAACTTGTCAAATTTAGTCCTTTGGTGAAAAATATCAAAAGTTTGAGAAAATTACAAAAATGGTCCTCCAAGTTTAAAAATTGGCAAAATTGGTCCCTGGAAAAATTGAAAATGGCAACTTTGGTCCTTGTAATATTAACACTTGTCAAATTCAGTCCTTGGAGCAACTTTGAGAGATTGGCAGCCTAGGTCCCTACAGTTTCAGAAATTACAAGACAAGTCCTTTGATTATTATTAACCTTTTATTCATTTTGGACCCTTGTCACAAATACCTTGGACCCCCTGTCATAATACAATTTTGGACCCTTCTTTTTATATTAGCAGTCAAACCACATTTGACTGCCTTTTCCCTCTCCCTCACGGGTTACCCTAACCACCATCATCAAACCTGCAAACACCCAGGCTTTATCTTCCCCCTGCTCACCTTTCCCCCCCTCACACTCCACCTCAACTATACTCCAAAACACATTGATTACTTCTCACCTCTATACACTCTATCTCATCAAACTGTCAAAACTCAATTTCCCGCCAAAAAGTGATGAATGGCCAAGATCATTTTCATTAATCCAAGGGTCAATATTAATGGTGGGATTTTCTTAGAGAGATGAGAGAGAAAGCTTGGAGCTATAAAAGAGAAGAAAGAAGCAACTTTGAAGGAGTAGTTAGTTTCTTTCTTTTAGTTTTAATGTAGTTCTTAGTTTAGTCCAGAGAAGTCAAGTTCTAGTCCCATTTTCATTTTATTTGTCATTTAAATTTAAATGTAATCGTTAATTTCAGTTTTATGCAAATTCAGTTTCTTTTAAATTCCATTTTAAGTTTATGTAGTCTAAATTTTCATTCATGCTATTTCAATCTGCCATAGTTGTTTAAGGTTGTGCTTCAGTTGTTTGAAGCTCTTGTAAGCTTTAGTTGAAATTGTTAAATCAGTTTTAACAAAAAAAAAAAAAAAAAAAAAAATCCAAAGTCTCAAACCATTTTTTAGAAGCAGCTTCACAGTTTTCTACCCCTAAGGCACTGTTTGGAACTGCTAGTGTTGTGGGTCAAATACTAGATTTTTACCCATTTTGAATGTCAAGATCATTTTACTGGGTCTTCAGTTAGTTTATTAAAGAGCATGTAAGCCTCACAAGTTGTTTTAAATGTTTTGAAAATTTTTAGAGTAATGTCCAATTCTGTCCCATAGGCCAATGTTTACAAGCCTCTCAATAGCTCATTTTTTAGTCAAAACCTTTCACAAATGTGTTCTTTAAGATCTTCACATACCCAACTTCATCAGTGTTTAGCTTAATCGTACCTAGGATAAGCTTTAGTTAGCTGAATTTGTTCGCGAAATCTGCTACATACTTCTTTGCTTGCTGTCACAGTTCTTAAAAGTGCCTAACAGCCACTCTAGTTGCTCCCATTATAAGCTCCTATCAAGCTTGAAGTGGCTCCACAGAAGCTAGATATGGGGGCAAACTACAGCTAACTAGGTGGATTCCTAGTGGTGAGAAGCTCAGAATCTTATTCACACTCTAGCTTATCTCAAATAAGCACCCAATTGATCCATTTGGACTATCTTGCTAACTGGTACAGCAGCAGACTCCCAGCAGTCCAACTGCTCTTTTTGCTCAGTTTCTAATTAGCTCATTACAAGCTCCTTATTGCTTCAATTTTGTTCCTAGATGCTCTTTATCTTATGTAGAGATGCTGTTTTATGCTTATTAGATACTAGCTTATTCATCCTATAGCTTTTAATTTAGTTCTATAACGCCCCTCTTGGACTGTTTTACTTCAGCAACACATCAGTAGGTTTATAGTTTTTCTTCTTTTGCTTATATGTAGCTTATCTAAGGAAATTACTAAGTTGTTTTAATATAGTGTAGTTAGTAACTTTAGGATTGTGCTTATTAGTTTTTTTTTTTTCATTAGTGCTTATTAGGACACTTCCAGTTTTCTTTTCAAACATATCTTAGTTTTTAAGATTCCCTGGTAGCCAACTGATCTCCTAATCTTCATTAGTCTTTTCGGTTATGTTAGCTTACAAGATTAGCAAAAGGTGTGTTTGTTTCTGTTCCTGTTCCAAACAGCAGCTTGCCCCTTTTTTTTTACTTTCCTATTTGCTTTTGAAGTGCTTAGCTATTGCTTATTAGGGTGCCGTTGTCCCTTAGTTGCTGTTTTAGGATTATGGCACTTAGTTTTTAGCTTGTTTGTATTTTTTGACGGTCTGTTATAGCTCGGAATTCCCTTGGTAACCGCTGTCCCAAACAGCCCCTTAGCTGCACCTGTACAAAACAGCCCCTTTGGGCAATGTCCTTTTGCTGCACAAACCAAACAGTCCCTTGTGGTTGCTGATAGAGAGTAAGCTGTTACAGCTTGTTGTGTTTTTCAAGTCAAATTTGTGTTAGAAATACTTGAGTTGAGTACTTAGATTAGTTTTTAAAGAATAAATTAAATAAAATAAATAAGTACCAAAAACGTGGGCAGTGGGACTTGAACCCACGACCTCACGCCCTGTTGCAGAGACACAGCAGCACACCTCCTTTCCATCTGCACTAGTAAGTGTCTTGTGTTAGAATTTCCCTTTGTTAATTATTTATACACATTTAGTAGTTTAAGCCTTTAATCTTATTAGGATTTTTACAGCTTATTTCAAAAGTAGTGTAGGGCTTTTATTTTCTTCAATTCAGTTTAAGTTAAAGTTTTTTTTATAATTTTTCAGATTTTCTAAAAATATTTAATATTTTTAATTAATTAATTAGTTTAATTTAGTTTTAATTAAGTAGAAAATAATTTAAGAGTCGAAAAAATACCCAGGAACTTTTTCTAAAAATTTCTTTTGTCATGTGTAGTCGCGTGAAAATTGTTTTTACATTCGTAGGACTTTTATTTCACAAATTTCACGTTTTATCTTGTAACTTGTTCAAGTAATTTTAAATCTATCTTGTCGTTTCGTTTAAGGCCACGTTTTAGATATTTTAAGTTTTACGTTTTAGTTAAAATAGTTTATTTAAGATATTTTGTTTTATAAAATCAACAAAACATCATTTTAATTATAGTGATAGCGTTTATTTAATAATTTTTATCTTTTAATTTCCTTTAATTTGCATTTAAGCCATTTGTAATTTGTTGGCGTTTCACGTAGTTATAATCATATCGCGTCGCTCTTTTTACGATTGAAGGTCCATAATCACTTTACGTTTGATAATCAGATTGCGTATGCTATTTGGGACATAATGGCCGGGAAACATTATACTCACTCGGATCTTCATTGATTTCGGTTCTGAGCCGTTTTAAGGTTGTTATGGCACGCCATTCCACAAGTGGCGAGCTTGTGTGATTTAGCTTGTTGTTGCACGCATCAAATTTTTGGCGGTATAACGAGACACTATAAATATTAAGACACAGTCAAGAAAACTGCATCGATAATAATTCATTATTTTTAAGAGTTCTTAACTAATTTAACTAGCCATAAGCCCTATAAGCCTCATTTTATAGGCTTGAGCTTATGGAGGCTTACTACTTATTATATAAGTCATAAGCCTCGATAGACCTCCAATGCTCACTCCGGAAACTACGATCAATGGGTGATAAGGTTCTTTAGGTTTTGTGATCTAAAGAAGCCACATGGAAAGTTTTTGAAGAAGGTCATCCTTGAAGGTCCATTTTAGATGCCTACTATCACTGTACCCGGAGATCCGAATGCTAATCAACCAAGAGATGATATCACCAACGTTGTCAGTCTTAATGAACTTACTACTGACGAACTTATACACTTGGAAGCTGATGAACTTGCAATGCAATATATCCTTTTGGGATTACCCAATCCGATACTTCGTAGTTTTGATGCTCATAATATTGCTAAAGCAATGTGGGAGCACATTCATATTTTAATGGAAGGCACATAACTCAATCAAGAAGACATGGAATCCAAAATTTACTTAGCATATGAACACTTCATGATTAAACCAGGGGAGACATTAGAGTCATATCATCATCGATTCATCAATGACTTGGAAAAACATAACATCATTATGCCAAGAATTGCGGTCAACACTAAGTTCCTTAGTAGTCTTGGTCCTGATTGGGAAAAGTATGTTATTTTCATCCGTCAAGCGAAGAATCTTCATCATGCTACATACGGATTGTTGTACGACTATTTGAAGCCCCACCAAAAGGAAGTTGACAAAGAAAGGATCATCCTTCGAGTCCCTGCTTCGCCTTCACTCCCGAATAATCAAACACTTGCTTTGTGGGCTCAAGCTTGTTATCCTCAATTCCCGACCTTACAAACTATCTTCACAAATCCTTCACAACCAACTGCTCAGATTACACCATATGATCCCTCACAAGAAACTCAACTGGTTCCATACAACAGCAACAATGATCAAGCACTTTACAGTGAATCTAATGAGGATGTAGAAGCTTTCGATGCATTGCAACAAGGGTTTGTCATGATTGCAAGAGCCTTTGGTCGATACTCTACCAAATCCAACAATCGCATTCGTACCTCATCAAACACAAGGAATCAAGCTGTTGTTAACAATGGACGTGTTGAAGTTCAGAATCGTGGTAATGTTCGTCAGATGGGTAGTGGTTAAGGGTTTAATGCTAATGGAAGGAATAACATGGGTGCTCCACAACAACGAGCTCAAGTGGTTGATCAGGGAAATGCTTAGACTGGGGTTAATGGTCTTCGTTGTTATAACTATAATGAGAAGGGTCATCGGCTAATGCATGCCCAAAGCCGAGGACAAGAGGGCGCTTATCACAAAGAGGCTTTACTCTTGGCTCTAAAGGATGAAGTCGGTGGAACTCTTACCAACAAGGAACAAAGCTTCATGGCAAATGCAGATTCGATGATGACATGGAGGACTTGCGGGCTAATGCAGAGTGATGTTAATGGAAAACATGCAAGAACTCCACATGAGTGACACAGCCCGGTGTATGACACCGACGGCTTGTCTCATGTACCGGATAAAACTATATTCATTCTTGATCGATATCTCCGCCAACATACGCATCCGGCGAGGATCGAGTGTTCAACATGAGCCGTCTACATCTCATTACGATGATAATCAAATAGATCCCATAGTTATATTTGATGATCAAGATGACCTTATGGTTAATCTTGATAATCAAGTTGACTCCGTGGTTATATTTGAGGATCTAAATAATGATCGTGTTAAGACTCATGTTGAACAAGCTGAACCTGTGTCTAATCCAGATATTGAGCTCATGACCTTAATTCAGACCCAAGAATCTCGAATGGAAATGTGCCTAGACATCAATAAGAAATTAAATGATAAAATTGCACTGTTGACTAAGGATAACGAATGCTTAAAGTACCAACTCAACATTTTTCAAACAAAAGAGAAATGTGAAAAAGGTTTTGAAGTCGCATTTGCTAAATCATACCAAAATGAAAAATCTTTGGAAAAACATATATGTGATCTAGTTGCATCCAAGAATTCTTTGTTGTCTCAAATTGAACAACTGAAATATGATCAAGTAAACAAGCACACATACACATACACGATAAGGCGATTGAACAAGTAAACAACTTAGAACCCGTCTACACGATAAGAGTAAACAACTTAGAACAAGTAAACAAGCACACATACACGATAAGAGTAGCACGGTTAGGCGTAGGTGAATGTGTGAAGAGAATAACTTGAACAACCAACCCTCAAGTGAGGGTTATTACATTGTTTATATAGGCAAGGAGCTAGGGCAACACTCCCTCTCCTTCCTATTCCTTATTGGGCTTGGATCAAGCTTATGGGCCTTCTACATAAGCTTGACCTTAAACAAACATAAAGGCCATAACAAAGCTACCTATTACATATGAAATATAAATACTTAGAAATACTGTTTAGGAGTGATTCCAACAATCTCCCCCTCAAGTATATATGAATGTAAAAGGTGAAGGCGTTGATGTAATAGTAGTCGTGGACGTCTTCGACATTCTTCTTTCTTGTGAGAGGAATTGTCTTGATTCGAACATTTTCCCGGTGTAGAGATCGTTATCTTTGAGCAGTTATGCTTGACGTCATCTTTAACTTTGTTCTTTGATCATTGTTCTTTGTGGTGAAAGTGATAGTATGTTGTTGTGCGCATCGATGCGCCTCAGTGCCTTGTTTGCTCCGGTGTTCCACGTCATTCTTCAACATGCTCACACGCTCTTTGGCGTTGGAAATCAATCTTGATGAAGTTCTTTAAGTCTTTGACTTTGTTAGATTATTTGATTTGATGAAGAATCATTCTAATCTGTTGTGTTGCATTGGAATAGAACTTCCATTAGTGATGATGTTGGCGTGAGCATGAGAAGAATCAAGACGATCATCCCGCTCCGGAGCTTCCATAAGAAGAAAACATTTCAAGCGGTTAGTAATAAGCGGTTTCCGGCACTTACAAGTTTGAACTTGAGAGTGTTAATGACATAGTGTGAAAGCACAACTCTAATTCTTACAAAGGCCGTTCTGACCGGAGTCCCACAAGTGAGATAACGCGATGTGCAGAAGTACATCTGATTCGAGATAGTCATTGAGGTACACCAAGCATCACCTCCTGTTGTCAGACCGTTTGAGACACACTCCGCGTAATCCACGGGAGTTACCGAAGTGACTTGCTTGTCGGGCTGTTTGATGTTGACCACGGCGGGAGTTTCCATTCAATCACCGAGGATCACGAGATGTGAACCTCTCATAAATGTTCTCGACAGTTGCTAAGATCCGTGAAGGACTCGATATGAACCATCGATAATCTTATTTGTTGATCATCAAGTGATTAAATGTCAAGTGTTCCTAAGAGATCTTTTGATGAATCTCGTGGCTCTAGACTCAATAGTGCGTTTTGGTTTTCTGGCGGAGACTAGGAGAGGGTCTCCTTCTTCAATACCGGCGATCTCTAAGAGAAAGCCAATAGTTTACGAGGGTTCCTTGTGAGAATGAAACAAGCTTCGTTGAGAAAACTTGAGTGGCTAAGAAGGTTTAGTGCATGCATCCATCGGGTCCATGACGACTTTTAATCTTCAATACCGGTGTCACTAAGTGACAACCAAGAGTATATGAATTGAACCGTGTTACGCCTAAGTTGAATAATCGGAGGGCTATTTCTTTTCACCCTTTACTTTACATTTCTTTTGATTCTTCAACTCCTTCTTTCTCCGATTCTCATTTTCTCCTTTTATAATCATTCCTAAGGACTTCTAACACTAACTAATGGTAGTGTCCTTGGATAGATCCTCCGACTCTGGCGGATCATAGGACAGTTATTCCTAACCTTAGTCACCTTATAACTCCATGGTGACCTATGTTTGCCATTAAAACCATCAGATGTGAAAATATCTCTCAAAGGGTTTGTTAATGAAAACATGTTTGAACCATCGTGAGAGATGATGTTTTGCATAAATACTCCCCCACATGTGCTTAATAGTTTTAATGGTTAAATGCACGGTGAGGAAAGAGCGCACTTTTGAATTGATTCATCAAGATAGACAATCCCCGAGACACGGTTCGTTGCATAGTTAAAGAGTTACATTGTCGACTTTTAGGTGACAACTAGCTCTAATAACTACCTTGAAGGTGTAGACAAACCTCGAAAGGTTGTCATACCGTCGAGTTCATGTCTATCAAGAGTTTCTCGAATGGTACTTTCTACTTGGACAAGTCCTTTGCGAGACACGTTTACATCACTAGCGAACTAGCTTGAAATTATTACCCGTCCGGGACAAGTCTTTTCGAGTTACTAACAGGTTTAGTACCGTCAATTTGTAGGTTAAGTCCGAGGTACAGATTCATTTGCATTTTGTACAACATATTTCTTATCACACAATTTTCTCCCCTCAAAATGGCATATAAAATGTTATTTTTGAGCGTTTGAAATAAATATGACCATTTTGAGTGTTGGAAGATGACCACTATGAACATATTGTGAACAAAGTTTTAATTCAAATACTCCCCTCAACTAGTGATATAAGCGGTTGAGGTTTTGAAAATCATATGGGAAGTACTTGTGTTTTGAGCAAAACCTTGAAAAGATGAAAGGTTTGATAGGTTTTACTCAAAAATAAGAAGCTTTCGCTCCTTTTATAAGGATTGTGGCGAGGCGTACTACGTGGTCCTTTCTTGACATTACTGGGTTGTACATCGTTATGTGTGCACAAGCCATTGACATATTAAATCACACATCCAAAATTATATGAAGGAAACTATTCAAGGGTACCGGGAAGTGCATTGATGTTCCCAAGAGTGCGATAGGGCGTTGAAAGCCGGTGATGTTTCTCCGGTCGACCACCAACATAGCTCTCCAATCGTGCGAGGCAGATCCTTCTAAACAACCGTTCATCAATCATAGTGATGATCCGTCTCACATCCCTCCTTTCACGAGAATTCCGGTAGCTTAGGAGACCCGATTTTCGGACGTATATCCTTCAACACGACGCCAATCCATCCCTAACCATCTTCAAGGTATGATCCCGAATTTGTGGAGCTCACTACACGCCATTAAGCAGTTTCTTGAAGTTCACTATGGTAAACAATGCCGAAAGGTTTGTTGATGAGTGTGTATTGAGATAGTTGGTTGAGATCGGGAAAAGTAAGCGTTGGAGGAGTGAGGTTGACACGCGTCGATAAGATTCAACGACCATCCGGATATCTTCAACACGTTCTTTGATCACGATCGTCTAATGAAGATGAGAATTAACTTGATAAATTCACGTTGAACTTGATCGAGAATTGTCTCATACGACACGTACTTTTGCAAGATACATGTCTTCGATGTCGTTGAGGACTAGTTCTCAAAGTCGACCTCGGAGAATCCATAGTCTGTTCATCTTGTCGTTTGACTATGATATTCTTCAAGAATGTGTAGTCCCACTTAGACTTGAGATCAATGTGTTTGATGGCCACGATGTCCTTGGAACTATACACTTCATGTTGAGACTTGAACCGAGCGACACGTAGTAGATTCTTTGGCGTTCGTGCCAATGATGAATCCCATACAATGCATCTTGGTCGTATGCTTGCGTTGTCGAAAACAAGTGATTTGCACGTTCCTCGATAGCTATGCGGTTTGAGTAAATAGTTTGGGAATGGAAGAGTCAATGATGTAGCGTATTTTCGTGAACCATCGCTACCGTAAGAGAAAATCCATGTCTCTGTTAAAGAAGTATCGGAAGGAATCCGTGGTTCGTCTGTTTGGCCAATGGTTGGTAGAGGTTTGGTCCAATCGATTGTAGTATGGAGGTTGTCCCTTTGTGTGAAGTCAAGGTTTGCTTCGGATTGAGCCAATCCATGTTGTTAGACATAGCTCGGCGATGTTGTCAAGATGATATTCGACCTCGAGGCGCTTTCGAGTCGTCTGTTAGAAGTTGGGAACTTCATTCTTGATTCGCTTCAATTGATTTCGTCATTTTCTTCACATGGAACTTTTCTTGCAAAAGTTTTGCGTGCTCAATGTTGAACCGTCTACCAATTCACGGCCTTCATCGGGGTAGGAGTTTGATTGACAAGTGTGGAGAACCATTCAAACTCTTACATTTTATCGTCATCTAGCCATGATACGACTCGGTGAGTCGTCTTCTTCTTCTTTTGGAAGGCCTTGATGATGATCTTGGTTTCGCACTTGTTTGGGTGAGGTGGGTTGTTGTCGGGGCTCGAGGACCTCTTCATCGTCACCACCCGTATACTCAAAGTAATCACTGTTTTATGAGTCGGGGGTGGTAACTCGGAATCGTCCCGAGGTGTATCGATGAGAAGACCGAGGTGGAGGAGACTTTGTTGAGAAGAAGTCCGTGGTGGAGGAGGTGGCATCAAGTAGATTTACCGGGCGCTTCGGCGTTTAGGTGCGAGTTCTTATCCTTATCATCGTCATCTCTTGGTCGTTTGGGTTGATCGGTGACTCCTTGCATGATGATGCGAGTTGAAAGTCAAGTAGAGTTTGAAAAATTTGGCTTCATCCAAAGTAAGCGTTCGGATCGCTTTGACATTTGCATCACAAGTTTAGCGATTAACTTTCGATTCGAGAGATCGACTTCTTTGGTCATTGTATGTTTAACCAATGCTACGATGTTAGGGGTGAGTTGTGCGGAAAATACTTCTCTAGTCACACAGGGCGGTGTCGAGAAGAAACTTGTGGGTATGATCTCTTCTTGTCTTCTCCGGTTCCTTTTGGACTTTAGGAGCGATATCCCGAAGGTACTTGTTAGTGTATCCTTCGATCATTTCGTTCAGTTCCTCTTTTCGATGACTCTTCATGAACTTCGAACAAATTCCTTTCTTTCTCCATCTTGTCTTTCTCATCATTTAAGTCTTGAATTTGGTCGACAAACCAATTCATTTTTACGTAAAGTATGTCCTTCTTTTCGACTTGTTGGATGACTTTCACAATCTTTTGATGAGTTTGAGAAATCTAAGATTTAGGTGGTTTCTTCACCGATTTGGATGATGATCGGTTGTCTTTGTTGATGGTGGTTGTGATGAATGAGACGAAGAATCGATGATGAGGAGACATGAGGAGATTGCATGTCCTTAGGAGTTTCCGAGGTATTCTCCTTTGAGTGTGTTGGACTGCATCTAGAAGAAACTTTGTATAATCATCCTCGCCATCCTTAGACTTTTCTTTCTCGTTATCTGCTTTTTCAAAATCATACACAATAGTGTCCTCCACAGTCGTTGTTGTTGCAGAGAGTGGTGGCACGCATCCCTTATCGGGTCGATTAACCGCATCGGGATCTAGAGAGGAGTGGAAGCTCCACTTGATCCTCCGGCCACCCATTTGATCTTTAGCAAATTCTTCGGCCTTTTGAAGGTGTCGACTTTGTGAAACTTCTTCCGTATGATTGATCCAGTTGCTCTTCTTCATCTTCGAGCTTTCATCCCGAGGCACAAGTGCGAGAGTCTTTCCTTTTCCTTTAATAGTTTGAGGACTTGGAGGTTTTGGTCCCGAGGATTTTCATCCTTTGCGCTTCGTGCAAGTGACTTTGCAATCGGTGCGGTCTTGGGGCAGCATAAAACCAAGCATTCCGGCCAATCCACTCTGCGAGCAAAACTATGGTGAAGCTCGGACCCATTACACCACTACGGAAAAAGAATTATTAGCGGTGGTGTGTGCGTTTGAAAATTTCGGCCATATCTTATCTTGACCAAATCGTGGTGTATCACGGATCACTCGACCCTCAAATATCTCTTTGCAAAACAAGATGCAAAGCCGAGATTGCTCCGTTGGGTTCTCCTCCTACAAAATTTGATATCATCATTCGTGATAAAAAGGAGGCGAGAACAGGTCACGATCATCTCTCGATTAGAACCCTCACCAAAATGTGTTTGAGAAAAGAAATCAATGAAACTTTCCTCTCGAAACACTCAATGTAGTTTCTTTTTGGAGATTCTTACCCCATGGTTTGCCGACTTTGCAAATTACCATGCGGGTAACTTTGTAGTGAAAGGGATGTCGTCCCAGGAAAAATAAATTCTTCAAGATGTGAAACATTATTTACGGGACGACCCTACTGTTAAGATCTGTGCGGATCAAGTCGTCCGATGTGTATATGGTCGGGGAAGCCGTTGACATTCTCAAGGCTTGCCATTACGGACCTCTTGGGGGACATCATAGCCCCAACTACACCGCCAAGAAGGTGTTTGATTCGGGATTCTATTGGCCCGATCTATAAGGATGCCCATGAATTGGTCAAACACAGTGGCTTGTCAGCGTCACGGAATATCTCACAAAGGAATGAAATGCCTCAGCGCCATTCAAGTGTGTGAGATTTTTGACATACAGGGGCATTGACTTTATGGGGCCATTTCCTTCTTCTCACGGAAATAAGTACATACTCGTGGCCGTTGACTACTTGTCAAAATGGGTTGAAGCTAAGGCTTTACCCACCAGCGATGCCAGTTGTGGTGAAATTCTTGAAATCCTTATTTGCTAGGTTTGGAACTCCACGAGCCATCATCGGTGATGGTGCGCATATCTGCAATGACCAATTTGCAAGAGTCATGCAAAGTATGGTGTAACTCACGTGCACCTCTCTGCGTACCACCCGAAACAAGTGGGCAAGTGGAAGTTTCTAACCGTGGGATAAAAATTACGGAGGGCGGTTGGTGAAAACCGTGCCTCTTGGTCGGATAGATTAGATGGCGCACTCACGGGCCTTCCGTCGCTTACAAAACACCCATCGGTGCACTCCATCCTGGTGGTGTGCGGGAGGCATGTCATCTTCGATTGAGCTCGAGCACAAGGCATCTTGGGCCTTGAAGCATGCTAACTTTGATATTCGACAACGGTGATCATCGGAAAGTTCAAATGAATGAATTAAATGAACTCCGTGATCAAGCTTACGAGAACTCTTTGATCTATAAACAAAAGGCGAAGAAGATTCATGACTCGAAAAATCAAGAACCGCGTTTTCAGCGTTGGTGATCGAGTCCTTCTTTTCAATTCAAGATTAAAGATTTTCTGAAAGCTCAAGTCCCGTTAGTGCAGCCCATTCACTATCGCTAAGGTTTATCCTTATGGCACCATTGAGTTATCTCAACGATGGTCCTAATTTCAAAGTGAATGGTCATCGGTGAAGCATTTCTTTGGAGAGGACATTCCATCCATGGTTGTCCGGACTTCAAACTTTCCCCCATGAACCAATGAATGCGGGGATCGAGTCAAACTAGCGACTCGGGAATGCGTGGCATACCATATGTTTCTGTGTTTACATTTTCTCTACCCGGATGGATTCAGGACTAAAAAAAAATCGTTGTGGGATGAGGCTGGATCGGTTTCAAATAAGTAATTTGAATAATGAGTTGGCTGTCGCGGCTTGTGGTGGCGATGGAAAATCATGGTGGTGTCAGCTCACAGATAATGGTGTGGTGTCAGGTTGCTGAGTCCAGGAAGGAATGGAAACCACGGTAAGACAAAATCAAAATCCGTTATTAATTGGTTTGCTCAAAATCTTTATGGTTATCGATTAATACCCATGGAGTTCTTTACTTGACTGAAACATTTGGCTCTCGAAGTAATGGCTTTTGGTAAAGTTTAAAATCCATTATGTTTCTCAAATCATTGCTAGGGACTAGCAATATCTGATGTGGGGATTGATGAGTGTGTAAAGTACTCATCGGTTTTCTAAAATAAGCGCAAATTCATGAAAACACTCGAAAAGACATCTAAATGATCAAAATATCACAAATCGGTGTTTATGTGTTTCAAATTCAAAAATATCAAAATCGGATGAAAAACATATCAAATTTGCAAAAATTGCGGTTTGATCCCCAGTTTCAAAATTGTCAAAAATAGTCCACGAGCCCAAATTTCAAAGAAAAGTCACCAAGGTCCTTTTTAAATCAAAAGTTGTCAAATTTAGTCCTTTGGTGAAAAATATCAAAAAGTTTGAGAAATTACAAAAATAGTCCTTGACTTTCAAAATTGGTAAAAATGGCCCTGGAAAATTGCAAAATGGCAATTTTAGTCCTTATACTTTTAAAACTTGTCATTTCAGGTCCTTGGAACAAGTTTTATAAAATAGCGTGATGGTCACTGCATTTTGATTTGTCGAAAGGTCCTTGGTATTTAAAACCTTTAAACCCATTTGGCTAGTCAAAACCCCTTTGGACCCTGTCATAATTCAAATGGACCCCCATTGATACTAACTTTGGTCAAAAGACCCAGTCAACCCGATCAAACAAACCCACTTCCCTTCCCGTTTCCTCCGCCGTATACGCGCCATGTGTCCATTAGCCCATTTCTTCACTTGACCTCCATACCCAACCTCTCCATGTCCCCCTCTAAACTAACCTCCAAGAATCATTTAATGCCTTCCGTAACTATATCAACCCCAATTGGCGGTTAAGGATTTTGGCGTAAAAAGTGTTTAAGCGGTGAGATCATTTCAAAACCGTCAATGGCTTAGGTTGATGGGAAACATTAGGAGGAGAGATACTAAGAAGATGGAGTATAAAAAGAGCAAAAGGAAGCCAGAAGGAGTCTTCTAGTTTTTAATTTTATCTTAATATCGTTTTAATTTTAAAACCCTAATTTGAGTGTAAAACTTGTAACTTTACATTGTAATGTACTCTTATTAAGCATTGGGATCAATATAAATCATTTGAAGTTCTAATTTAAGTTTCACTATTAATTCATGTTGTTAAGATGGTATTGAAAATTTCCAATTCAAAGTATTATCCAGAAACTAAAAGCTCAATTCTCATTCTGATAAGCACTACAAACTTAAAAAAGCTTCTATAAGCTTAAATTTCGATTTCAAGTAAAGTGGTTTTGGTCAACAAAAGTCAAGCGGTCAAAGATGATGCGAGACTTGGTCAATGGTTGATCTTGACTATGGAAATGAGTTTATTTAGGACTAGTGGGTTGATATTAATAGGTTAGAGATCCTGAGTTTCATTTGGTCTTTTAGTTAATCATAGCTTACGAGATCGGTTGGTTGCTGTTTAGATCATTTGGCTTATTTTGTGCTTATTTCAATAAGCAATCTCATCGGCCACCCATTTGATCTTTAGCTCGACTTTGTGAAACTTCTTCATATGATTGATCCGGTTGCTCTTCTTCATCTTGAGCTTTCATCACGAGGCACAAGTGCGAGTCTTCCCTTTTCCTTTAATAGTTTGAGGACTTGGAGGTTTTGGTCTGAGGATTTTCATCCTTTGCGGTTTGAGTATGTGAACTCTTCATACGTGTCGGTAGCCTCGAGTCCTCGTCCTGGCTGTCTTTGCGGTTCAAGTGAAAGGATCGGAGTGGCTTCACGAGAAGGAACTTTCTTCTTAGGGGTGGGTTTCCTCTTTGGAATAGGTTTCTTCTTTGGAACATTCCTTTGACTATCTGTACTTGTGACACTTCCGGCACTTCCTTTTACGGTTCTCCTTCTTGGTGTTCGGAAGATTTTCGTCGAGATGACCAAATTTTCCTTGTCGACCGCTTCCGGATACCTTTTATGCGATTCGAGCTTTCGACATCTTGATTAGAAGAAATCGTGCGACTGACACCTTGTTTCTTTGTAGGCGTTTCCTTTATTACGGCGGATAGAATAGGTTCCGTCAACATGTCATGATTGTCGGGGTCATTGAGCCTCTTGGGAATGTCGGGATGAAGTCCAAGTGCTCTGGATCAACAATTTAGTATATCGATGTAGGGAATCTTTGAGCCAAGTTTGTTGAGAAATGACATCATGTCATCCCAAATCGAGCTTCGATAGCGATGTGTTTCTTGTTGACCAATGCCCGAATATTTGCGGTTCCATGAGTTTAGGGTGCTCATAGCGTTGTCACGACCGTAAATAGACTTGGTGATGATCATGTAGAGTGTTCTCGGGGTTGAGGAATACTCTTAAGCTCTACGTGAGAATGCTTGGTGATTATTCACGTAGCCTCGTCATAACCGATATTGATTAAGAATTGGAGAGTGAGCTCTTGACGGTGTGGCATATAGTTTGGTCGGATCGACATCGGGAATTAGGAGAACGACCCTTAAGTGCGGGTGTAATGGTGACTTGTTTGTGATTGAGTCACCGTCACGGTTTGTCCTTGACCCTTTCCATAGTGTTCGAGCTGTTGGATGTAGATCTCGGGAACAATTGCGAGTAAGTAAGCATGTTACGATAAGGATGAGTCCTCGAATGTCAATAGCAATTAAACACGAAGATTCGAGCAAGTGAGGGTGTCAAAGTCAACACGGAGATTATTATTTCCTATCTTCATTGGATAGCCATGAGGATAGATATCGGCAATGGAGAGAACTTGGTGCATCCACATTCATTTGTTCGACCATGTCATGATGCGAAATAACATTAGCCAAAAGAACCAACATATCGAAAGACATAATGTTAGTCAACGGAAGGTCTTATTGTCTAGTTATTGAATGTCGGTGATAATGATTGTTCGAGTCCTAAGTCACTTGTATGTTCAGCAGTTCAATGATGTCGTGGGATGTTTCATGAGTTAGTTAACTTTAAGTTTTAAAGTTTATTTTATCACTTATTGTTCACAACATATCGAGACGATTTAAGTTTATTAGTGACATTTTGGATTCGTGATGATATGATTAGTTTATTTACAAGTTTGTACAAGTAACAATTCATCATGAAGGTCAATCCGAGGGTTAAGCGTAGTTTTGGCAAAGTTATGCGTGAGCGGGAATGATATATGCTTAGGCGTAGACTTACGCGTAGAATCTAACTACGCGTAAGAAGTGTTGCAGCGTGGGAAAAGGAGACCTTATGCGTAGAGCTTATGCGTGAGCATATATTAACCTTACAGCGTAAGGCTACTCGTGAGTTGACCTTATGCGTGAGGTCATTGTTCGCATATCCTTCACGAGGATCTGCGTAGTCCATTGTAGAACCTTACGGCGTGGTTGTTATGCGTGGGATTATTCTTACGGCGTAACATGACTACGGCGTAGGGTAATCCTTATGCGTGGAATTGCAAATGACCTTGATTACGATTTTCACGAGTAACAAGCACGAAATAGAACCATCATATCATCAATATTAACATATAGATTCATTTAACAACGGATCATGGCAAGAACACATGTTACGAGTTATCGTAGAACTACATACGCGTAGTCTAAACCCTAAATCTCTGCGTATGAGATCTAGCCATGGATTATGCACCAAACTTTTTATGGTAGTTTAAGAGTGTTGAGGAAGTCTATATATCGAGTTATAACACCCAATTCATGGTGAATCAAAATACCCAAACTTATGAACTTTAAACCTAATTCTAAATTGTTGATTATTTAGAGTTTACGGGTGGTTATAAAGCAAGGAAATCATCAATTCAACACCATAAGAACATAACCCAACAATCTTTTTGACCAAAACACTTCACATTTGAAAACACCCAATTTGACTTATAAACCCTAATTTTCAAAATCATCAATTAGTGTTTACGGGTGGATTTTGATGGTTAAAATGGTATCATAGATGTATTATGAGCGTTTTGACACAAATCATTTTACCACAAACACACATATTGATTGTGTGTTCTTACGCATAAGCGTAGAACACCTAATCATCGTAGAACACGTTTTAGCCGTAGGATTCGCATGAAATTCAAAACCTTTTCTTAAAAATATGTTGTGAGCACAAAAACACTTACAGGATGAAGATCAAAAATACGGTTTTCTTGAATCAATGTAAGGCGTAGGATGGTTTTTAGGTTATGAGTAATAAATGAGAAGTGATAGTTAGGTGGGGGTGTTTTATTTAAAATAACTTTAAGTTTTTGACAGTTTTGGTCCCTCCACCTATTCCATTTTCATACAAAGCCATTTAACTTCCATTTTGGTTACCCAAACAAAGATTTTAGGAAAGAAACTTGACAACACTCCCCCTCGACTTGAGAAAATAATGAAAGGTTGTTAATTAAAGTCCGAGGAGTGTCTTTGACCGAAATGTACCACCATTTGTAAAAGAATCAACAGGGGCGTGATAACATGCAAGTACAGATGTTTTGAAGCAGGTTAAAGGATTATTTTCTCCCCTCAACACTTGATCGGAAAAATCTGAATTTTGAAAGATAAAAGTGTTGACGGAATAAATGTACTTGCCATGTTGAAAGAGATAGATTAGGAGAATATTTTTGTAGTTTTATCGGATTTTATATTTTTGTATTTTGTTTTGAAAATTTATTTACAAAAGATTTTTTGGTGTTTGACGGGTTTTTAAGGCTGTTTTAAGAGGTCATCAATTCCTCTTGAGTCAAACACCTCATACCAATTCGGTGGACCAACTCATTAAACCTAGCGGGGCGAGGCTTTGGTGAGCGGATCGCCAATTGGTATTGATTCCCACAAAGTATAATTCAGCGGTACCACATTCCACGTGGTCCTTGATGAAATGATAGCGTAGATCGATGTGCTTTGATTTGAGTGCGAGCAAAGTTGCGAGATAGCTATGGCACTCCGATTGTCATGATACATCGAATTACGTGAAATACGTAACCATAGTCTTTGAGTTGTGTTCTCATCCAAATGACTTGAGCACAACACGCGGACATGGCTACATATTACGCCGGTTGATGACAACGATGTACAATCCTGCTTCTTTGATTGCCAAGACACCGGTTTATCAGAAATTGTAGAGCTCTGAAGTACTTTTCTTGAGTCTAAGCATCCTGCGTGATTAGCGTCAAAAGCGATTAGTTCAAAACCGAATCCTTCGGATACGGATCCCAAGTTAATGGTTCCCTTGATGTATCGGAGGATTCTTTTAGCCTCGAGAGGTGGGTTTCAGTTGGTCGCGACGATAGCGGGAGCATAGATAAGCGGCAAAGACAATATCAGTCGCTAGTTGTTAGATACATGAGGACCCAATGATACTTGGTATTTGGTAGGGTCAACCAATTTCCCATGTAAATTAGCATCTAATTTCTTGGTATGAGCCATTGGTGTGGCATAAGTGTCACAGTTGTCATTCAAATTTGTTTAACAGTTCAAGGGCATATTTGGGTGACTCAAGAAAATACCACGGGGTGATTGATGAACTTGCGGTCCTAGAAAGAGCGTAAGTTCACCCATCATGGACATTTCAAAATTTTCTTCATTAGTTTTGCAAAGCGATTGAAAACTTTTATGTGTAGACCCAAAATGATGTCATCACGTAAATTTGAACAATTAAGATATGTGCCCGTGATATTGTATAAAAGAGTTGGGTCAACCGAGCCTTTGGTGAAATTATTGGCAATGAGGAAAGATGATAGCTTATCGTACCATGCAGGGGCTTGTTTGAGACCATAAAGAGCTTTATTCGGTTTGTAGGCGTGGTTGGGAACTCGGGATCAGCGAATCCATACGGTTGGTGACATAGACCGTTTCTTTAAGTTGTCCATTGAGAAGCGCCGTTTTGACATCCATCGATAGACCGTCATATTCATATGAGTTGCGAGCGAGAGGAATATCCGAGCGACCTCAAGGCGAACAACCGGAGCAAAAGATTCTTCAAAGTCTATTCCTCTTCACGGCGATAACCCTTAGCAACTAGCCGTGACTTGTTTGGATAACATTCCCTTGACATCAATTTGTTTTCCAAATCCATTTTAAACCAATAGCGTAGACCCTGTTGGTCTTTCAACGATTCCATACTTCAAGGCGTTTGAATTGGTTGAGTTCTTCTGCATGGATTCAATCCAATTGTCTTTTGTCATTGCATCCTTAATGTTTTAGGTTCAAATTGGCGGACGGTGAGTGCATAAATGCTATGTTCACCGTCTAAGTGAAGCGTTGTCTCGTAACGTTGGTTGATTCGGGTTGCCAATAATGTTAGCGGAGGATGGTCATTTGTCCATCTATGTGTAGAGGTTGATGTTGGTATACATTGTGCGATTACGAGGATTCAAATGGTTTGTTGAAGATTCGCGACATCAGTGCGGCGATCTCATTAGCAAACGGGTTGAAGAACGCATTTGGATCAAAATCTGCGGTGGGGTACTTCATTGAGAATATCATCATTTGGTTCATCATTGTTGGGCGGTGTGTTCAAGCTGTTGTGTTGGAGTCAATTGGTGTAGGTGCATCTTCAACGATGGTTGTTGTAGCAGTGTATCGGTATAGGAATATTATCGGGTTGTGCGGTGAGCAATGGATACACCGTGAGCACGTTCATCAATATCATCACGAGCAGGAGGAGCAAATAACCTTTCCATTTGTTGTGAGTTAGTGAGGGCTTTCTTGGTGATGATGGGGTTGAGGAAGTTTAAGCGGTTGTGACCGGGTTCTAAGTCATTATACTCGAAGCCATCTCCGTGAGTTCATCGAAATGAGCATGAATCGTTTCCATTACCTCCTTGGTTCGGCGATTCAGTTCGGAAACCTTTAGAATTGTCACGGTATCCAATAAAGACTCAATATCGACTTTGGCTTTGAGCTTTCCAAAATCATCACGATCATTATTCGGATAGCAAGGGATCCAAATACATGAAAGTGTTTGAGGTTCGGTTTATAGTTGTGGACAAGCTCGAAAGGTGTTTTGTTGTGGCGTTTTGTGATCATAGAGCGGTTTTGAGTATAGCATGCGATGAATCGACACGCCCATAAGTAATCTGGAAGTTTAGCATTGATTAACATTGTTCTTGCGACTTCCACTAACGTTCGGTTTAGTCTTTCAACAACTCCGTTTTGTTCGGTGTGCGTGCAATAGATGTTTGATCTTGAATTCCTACTTTCTCATAAAATTCACGAAGGGTTTTGTTAACAAATTCGGTTCCTTTATGCATTACGATTATCCGGACGGTGTTGCGGGTGAACACAGTATTTTGTGAGAAAGGTGATGATCATTTGTGGAGCTTGGTCTTTGCTACGAAGAAAGTAGACCCAAGTCCATCATGAGTAGTCATCAACAATTACTAAGATGTAGCGTTTGCCATTGATCGTTTACACGCGCATCGGGCCACACAAATCCATGTGAAGAAGATGTAGCACATCTTTGAGGCGTGTTCCACCTTGGAAGGAAAATGAGCACGAGTGCTTTTCCCTTGTTCACGGTGAGCAAAGGTGATCTTTTGAATACTGGAATCGTGGGAGTACTTCAACGAGTTTGTGTCGAGCAAGGTTGGTGATGGTTTGAAAGTTTAGATGTGAGAGGCGCGGTGCCATAGCGAGGATTTTGTAGATGTTGCCTTTGAAAGTAAGCAAATGGGAGAGGAAGCAACCATGTCTTGCATAGAGATAGTGTAGAGACTAGAATTACGTGAGCCGGACATAAGGTCGTTTCCTTGTAGATCACGAATGAAACAAGTTTTCTCCCGAAAGCAACCTCCAATCTCCATCACAAAATTGACCCTCTTGAAAGCAGTTGTGACCGAGGCCTTCCACATAGTAAACCCTGCGATTTCGATGTTCCCATTAACATAATCTCCGTAGCCCATGATAGGCTGCAAGTGATCGTTCCGAATCGGCGGTGCCAATGAACTTTGCAATAAAGTTTGATAACGAGTTTAAGGTTGCTGTCATGTGTCGGGAACATCCGCTATCAACAATCGAGCGATGGTATCACTGCATTACACAGAGGCGACACGGATGGAATAGAAGTAGATGTGGAACCCGAAATGTTAGAGGGTTCAAGGCGAATCGTTAGACATACACACATTGACAATTTTAGGCATCCATTTAAATCCAAGTGTGTTATATATCCATTTCGCCATCTATAACTACTCTTTGCTTTAGTCTTAGTGAAAACACTAGGTGGTACTACATTCTTAGGAGGTGAGCGGGAGCTCTTGTGATAGCAATGGTTTCCTTAGAATCTAAAGAAGGTGGTTTACCAAGCACAGACTTAAAATGATTAGTGGGCCTAGAGGTATTTCGATTCTTAGGATTCCGTAATCGAGAGATTATAGCTTTAGCAACACATTTGTCATGACAATCGAATTCATACTCTTTCGACAAATAACACAAGGTGCATCGGTGAATATCAAAAGTACTTAACGGTTTAGCATTCGTTACATCACTATTTGTATTACATTTGCGGACGCAACATCTATAGTGGAAGCGGCATGATTTTTATTCGAGTCCTAGGGTGTTCTCTACTTTAGCATTCTTTATTGATCTTTTCTTAGGTGCAACTTCCTATTCTTGATTGAGTGCTCTAGGGCGTGAAGTGCGGACGTTTGGAAAAGATGCAACTATTCTGTTTCATGAGAGGAAACACATTAGCAACTTGTGATTTGGCGGTGGGAATTATAGGTTCACGATTACTAAGTGTGTTGGTGCTAATCTCTTAATCACGATGGCGAAAGTTGTTCATATTTTCCTAACATTTCCGTAACTTAGAGATGGTGTGAATCGGATCTTGATTTTCGAGCGAATATTTCCACAAAATTCATGACATCTCTAGTGTGAGCAAGATAGTGATCAAGTTCGTTTGATGCTTCAAGTCGAGTCTTTTGAGTAAATCAAATATGACACCATATTCTGTTTAACGTTTAAAAGTTCTTGTTCATATTTTGAGATTTGACTTTTCAAAGACACATTTTGATCATCCAGTTGATCAAGTTTAGGATCGAAGATTTTGCACTCAATTGGCGATTTTCTTTTGAAAACTAAGTTGATGATTGTGAATATCTTTTCACACCAATGAAGACGACATTTGCATTGTAAATTTCCGTGTGTAATCGTTTATTTTCGACTTTTAAAGACTCGATCGAAGCACATTATCGGTGTTCTCCATGATTTAACAGTTTCAACAATATCGCAGAGATATAATCGGATGCAAATGGCAAGGCATGAAGTAACACAACATTATGGATATCGGCACATATAACATCTTCCAAGAGTCGATCAACATCTTTTCTCAATAGTTTCTTTTGCGTTTTGTGTTCGAAATAGATGTTTACATTTTCTCGAAAATGTTTTCATTACCCCAAGTTCCTTATGAAAATCCTTTTCGAGCAATTGCACAACTTTTCAAGTTTTAACATTAGGTAAAAGATTTTTACGAAAAATGTCTCTTTGTTCTCGCGCGGGCGATTGAAAATGTTCAACTTTGATTTCGGATCGATATTCTATCTCATGTTGTAAAATTTTGAGGTCGACCATGAAAATGTCAAAATATCGAAGAATTTTTCGATTTTCGGGTTGTGAGTTTACTTCACTAATGGAAGGTAAAGGACCATAAGTTTGTGCAAAGTCATTTTGGGATTAACAATAGAAGACTCGGTGTTTTGATGATAACCCTTGGTGTGTTAGAAGAATCTGTTGGTGTGTGAAAGTGACGCGTTTTTTAATTAAAGGTTTGTTGTAAACAAAATTTTTAATTTTGATCGACTCTCGTCTTACGCATCTAATTCCTCTTGACGATGATATTCAACAACACTCATGACAGTATTATCAATTTTGTATTACCTTTGGAAACTTTGAGTTGGTTTGAATGTTTTAGTGAAAGCTTTGGTTTGTAATCGGCTAGATTTTTCCATATCCATTTGGATTGGGTTTTAAGGTAAACTTTTCAATATACATTCTTGATTCACCATGTTTGTAAACAACAGTTTTAAACTCTTTAAGTTTGTTTTGCAAGCGAGAATTTCGTCAAGAAGGTCATCTACCCGATTCGTTGAATGCTTTTTGTATCACGGAGGCTGTTTTGACAATTTAACAACTCGACCTTAGCTTTTTGATTGTCCAAGGTGAGGCGTTAATTTGTTTTTATGTTCATGTTTGATTGTTCTAATTCGGACAACAAAGCATTCTTGAGGCGGCTAGATCACGATCTGTCTCTCTAAATATTTTTCGTTTTGATGAGATTTTGCAAAGCGGCTTCAAAACCTTTTTCACAGTTTTCTTGAGTTTTGAAAAGTTGAGTTGCATTTGTAAACATTCAAAATCCTTGGTTAATGATGCATTTTACTTTTAAGGACCGATTTAATGCATAACATTCCTCCATTTTGATTTTATGGTCTTGAATTAGCGAGCAAAATCCGGATGAGGCAACAGATCATTTTGTTCAATGTGAGTCTCAACATGATCATTCTTGAGATCCTCAAATGCGACCACGAGTCAATTTGATTATCAAAGGAAACCATAAGGTCATCTTGATCGTCAAATGTAACTACTGAGGTTAACTTGAAAATCATCGAGAAAAAATGTAGAAGACTCATTTTGAGCGATCCGATCCATGCGGATTCGAGATATTGGTGGAGAGATTAGTTTAGATATGATGATGGTTTGTTCGGCACGAGACAAGCCATCGATGTCATACACTGGGCTGTATCACTCATGTGCGACTCATGCATATTAGCCATCAACATAATAGATGCATTAGCTGCAAGTCCTCCATATCATCATCACGTGCGCATCGCCATAAAGCTCATTCTTTGTGCGTAAGAGATCCACGACTTCATCCTTAAGAGCCAAAAGTAAAGCCTCTTTGAAATAAGCACCGCCCCTAGTCCTTGGCTTTGGGCATGCATTAGCAGTGTCCTTCTCATTGCGGTTGTAGCATCTAAGACCATTTAACCGATTACGAGCATTTCCTGTTCCATCACTTGAGCTCGTTGTTATTCCTACCCACGACATTAAACCCTTTACCACCGCCCATCTAACGACCATAATCACGATTACGAACTTCAACCGTCCATTGTTCACATGACTTGAGTCCGTGTGTTAGATGAGGAGCGAATATGATTGTTGGATTTGTTGGTGTAACGCCAAAAGCATTAGCAATCATCACAAATCCTTGTTGCAATGCTTGAATGGATCGATTTCCTCGGTAGCTTCAACGACATATGCTTGAGCATTGTTCTTTGTATGGAACCAATTGATTTTGTTGAGGTTGAGGTTGTTCTTTGTGAAGGTGTGTTTGAAGCAGTTGGTTGAGTTCTTTGGTTGAGAGGATAATTACATTGAGCATACAAGGCAAGTTGTTGATTGTCCGGTTGTATTTGTTTAGCAATTTGAGCACGGAGAATCCTTTCCCGATCAACTTCCTTTTCATGAGGTTTCAAGTAATCGTACAACAATCCATAAGTAGAATGATGCATATTCTTCGGCAGCGGAGAAAATGACATACTTCTCCCATTACGGACCAAGACTACTCGGGAACTTAGTATTCACTTGCAATTCGTGGCATGATGATGTTGTGTTTATCCAAATCATTGATGATGTTTGAAAATCGATGATGATAGGACTCTAGTGTCTCTCCGGTTCAATCATGAAGTGTTCATAAGCCAAGTAAATTTTGGATTCCAAATCCTCCGATTGAGTCTGGATCCTTCCATAAGAAGGCGAATATGATCCCACATTTTTGTGCGATCTTTTGAGCATCAACACTACGAAGAATTGGGTTTGGTAATCCTAAGAGGATGTATTCCATTGCAAGTTCATCGACTTCATAGTGTAGAAGTTACGTAGGATTTAAATCACTGCTTGATAGCAATGTTGGTTTGTTCATCTCTTGGTGGAGCAGTTGGATCTCCGGGTACAATGACGAGAGGCATCTCAAATGGACCTTCAAGATAACCTTCTTTAGGAACTTTCCATGTGGCTTCTTTAGATCACAAAACCTAAAGAACCTTATCACCCATTGATCGTAGTTTCCTAGAGTGAGCATTGGAGGTCTATCAAGTGATCCAGCTTCATGAATTGATTGTTGGCTGCTTAAAGCTTCACACATCTTTGCAAACCAAGTGGGTTCCTTCATAGTGCTTCATGATGGATGTTGATTGAAATCGTTTGTGTAGGGTAGAGCTTGAAGACTTGGTGATGGTTGAACCATTTGTGGTTGTGGAATTGCACCAAGTTGTGGAGTATATTCTTGATTAAATTGTTGTTGATAAATAGCTTGTTGTTGATTCCATTGTTGATGTTGTGGAGTTAATTGTTGTTGTTGTTGATGATTATAAGTGTGAGGAAATAGTTAGAGTATGGTGGTTGAGACATGTTGATGAACTTGTGTAGTAAAATGGATCTTTGTAGTCGAATGAACCGTTGTTGATGAAGTATCCTTAGGCTTAGAAAAGACAAGAACCAAGTAGCACTTATGCGTAAAACACCAAAAGTTACGCGTAACAATGATGAGTTCTGCGTAGGTTTTAGCTTCTGCGTAAGTAGGATAAAAGCACTAAAGTTATCGTAGACAAAAGTTAGGCGTGAAAGTTAGGCGTGGGATTACCTTGTCGTGAGACCTAAGTTTCGCGTAAAGTGAATCTTATCGTAGAATTTCACGCGTAAGCTTATCTTATGCGTAATTTTAGGGTTTTGCCCAAATGATCTTTTACACTTCACAATGCAAAAGATATCCAAAGTCGACGTATTTTCGGACTTATCCAAGTAAGAAAACACGGAATAAACCCGGCGAAGATCAAGCCAAGAACAAAGTTACGCGTAGTCCTACTCGTATAACTAGGGTTACGATCGCGTAATCCTACTCGTAAGAATGATTTTAGCAAAGATGTTTATAAACCGGTTTTGTGTGATGAGATAGCTTCAATAACACCAAAATAACACAAAAGTGTGAAATTTGATGATCAAAGCACCTAAAGCGATTCTGGCGTAGGATAACACTTTCGTACAAAAACAAGCTTAAAAACAAGGAAATACACGTAAAGTTCCAAACTTTTGCCAAAACCAATAGTTTAACACCTAATAACGTTGAAAGTACAAGAATCTTGGATTCAAAAGTGTAAAAATCGTTTTAAGATAACCAAAGATTGCGTTATCTTTACGCGTAAGACCCAAAACCAAAACTTCAAAACAAACGAGTACACCCAACTATTTGGCGATTGATACCATTGTTAGGTCACTAGTTTTACAAACACAAGTTATAGAGAAAGAGATAAAGGCGATTGAACAAGTAAACAAGCACACATACACGATAAGAGTAGCACGGTTAGGCGTAGGTGAATGTGTGAAGAGAATAAATTGAACAACCAACCCTCAGTGAGGGTTATTACATTGTTTATATAGGCGAGGAGCTAGGCAACACTCCTCTCCTTCCTATTCCTTATTGGGCTTGGATCAAGCTTATGGGCCTTCTACATAAGCTTGACCTTAAACAAACATAAAGGCCATAACAAAGCTACCTATTACATATGAAATATAAATACTTGAAATCTTGTTTAGGAGTGATTCCAACATAAACAACAACAACGCTCTCACCGAAACTCAAAAGCCAAGTCCGAGTTGTTAACTTGTCAAAAGCAGTTTGTGAATACAAAAGCATTCAAGGAAACAAATAGATGACTATCTTGAGGAAGCGTCGACTTACAAAACCAAATCTAAGAGTTTCAAAATGTTGTTTATAAACATGGTGAGTCAATCACAACTATTCAAAAGTTTACTTTTAAACCAAATCCAAATGGATATGGACGAATCTTTCGATTACAAACCAAAGTTTTCACATAGAGCATTCAAACCAAATCCTCAAGTTTACAATGCGAACAAAAATTGATGATTCCATTAGGAGTGTTGTTGAATATAATCGTTTGGAGGAATTAGATCACGCGAAGGCGAGTCGGTCAAAATTAGAAAATGTTGTTTATAACAAACCATTTAACTATTCAAAAGCCATAACTTTCGTCGCACAACAAGATAATTCTAACACACCTTGGGTTATCACGCCTACTGAAGTCTTCTAATGTTGGTCCCCAACCCAATCTCGCACAAATTAATGGTCCTTTACCTTCACTCGGGAAGTAAAACATTACCGAACGTTGTCAAATTCTTAAATATTTTGAAACATTCATATCGGACATCAAACTTTTGGAGCGTGAAATTGAGATCAATTACGAAATTAAAGTTGAACATTTTCAATCGCCTCATGCGCGAGAACAAAGAGATATTTTTAGAAAAGAATTTTACTTCATATCCGAAATTTAAAATGTGTGCAATATATTGGGAAAGGATTTTCACAAGGAGCTTGGACTTATGAAAGCAGTTTTAGAGAAAGCGAAACATCGATTTCAAATACTAAGCGTAAAAGAAAATGTCAAGAAAAGATGTTGATCGACTCTTGGAAGATGTTATCTGTCTTTGATACCATAAATTTTGTGTTACTACATCTTGTTGCATATGCATTTGATTATATCATTGTTGATTACATTGAAAATGTTGAATATACCGATAATGTGTCATAAATCAAGTCTTTAAAAGTTGAAAATGAGCGTTTGTTAAATGAGCTTTCAAATGCAAAATGTCGTCTTCAATGGTGTCAAAAGATTGTCAAAATCGAGAACTCGCTTTGCAAAACAAAATCAACAGGTTGCATACCAAAACTCTTAATAAAAAACTTGAGCAAGCTGGATGATGAAAACGTCTCTTTAAAGTGTCAAATTTCAAAATATGAACAAGAAATTTCAAAAGTTAAAAGGAATATGGTGTCATATTTGATTTAATCTAAAAGACTCGTGCTCAAGCATCAAAAGATCTTGATGATCATCTAGTATATACCAAAGATGTTTTACGACAAAATGGAAACACTTGTTACGAAAATCAAGATTTGTTACACACTATCCATGATCTAAAAGCGAGTTGGTAAAACTTAAGAAAGATAGGAATAGTAACACAAACGTTATTGCACCAGAATTCTTAGGCGCTAATCACACATCAGAAGTGCATTTACTAAGACCAAAGCTAAGACTAGTTGGAGATGGCGAAATGGTTACATAATACACTTGGCTTTAAATGGATACCAAAATCATAAACATGTGTGTTTCAACTATAAGCGCATCGGAACCCTTTAACTCTTTGGGTTCCACATCTACTTCTATTCCATTTGTGTAAATCATGCATAATGCGGTGATCTGAGATCATCCATTGAATTGTTGATAGCGGATGTTCCCGACACATGACATGCAATCTCAAATCGTTATCAAACTTTGTTTCAAAGTTCATTGGCATCTGTCGAGTTCGGGAATGATCACTTGCGACTATCATGGGCTATGGAGATTACATCAATGGTAACATCTAAATTAGCATGGTTTATTATGTGGAAGGTCTCGGTCACAATCTCTTCTCAGTTGGTCAATTTTGTGATGGAGATTTGGAAGTTGCTTTTCGGGAGAAAACTTGTTTCATTCATGATCTACAAGGAAACGATCTTATGTCTGGAACCCGCACATCAAGTCTTTACACAATTTCAATGCAAGACATGATTGCTTCATCTCCCATGTCTACTTTCAAAGGCAACATCTACAAAATCTTGGCTATAGCCTTTATCGACTTTCACACTTAAACTTTCAAACCATAACCAATCTTGCACGTTACAAACTTGTGGAAGGTCTCCCAAGATTTTGGTATTCTAAAGATCATCTACCTTTCGACTTTGAACAAGGGAAAAGCACTCGTGCTCACTTTCCTTCAAAGGTGGTACACACTCACATCATGTGCTTCATCTTCTTCACATGGATTTGTGTGGTCCGATGCGTGTCGAGACGATTAAGCGCAAACGCTACATCTTGGTAATTGTGGATGACTACTCAAGATGGACTTGGGTTTATTTTCTTGAACTAAAGATCAAGCTCCACAGATGATCATCACCTTTCTCACAAAAATTCAAGTTCGACTCCGGAACACGGTCGGACAAATCGAGCAGACAAAGGCGAATTTGTGAATCAAACTCTTCGTGCATATTATGAGAAAGTGGGAATTGAGCATCAAACATCCATTGCACGGACACCAAAATAAAACAGCGTGGTTGAAAGATGAAACCGTACGTTAGTGGAAGCCGCAAGAACGATGTTGATAAATGCAAAACTTCCAAATTACTTGTGGGCTAAAGCCGTGTCAACTGCATGCTACACTCAGAACCGTTCAATGATTACTAAACACCACAACAAAACACCTTATGAGCTTATCCACAACCGTAAACCGAATCTCAAACACTTTCATGTATTTGGATCCCTTTGTTACCAAATAATGATCGTGATGACTTTGGTAAGCTCAAGGCCAAAGCTGACATAGGCGTCTTTGTTGGATACTATAAAAATTCTAAAGGATACGGATGCGGAATCGTCGTACAAGGGAGATTATGGAAGCGATTCATGCAAATTTGATGAGCTCACGAAATGGCACGAGCAAAGCAGTTGGAACCCAGTTATAACCGTCTAAACTTCCCCAAACCCCATCATCATTTGAACCAAGCTTACGACTTACTCGTCAACAAATGGAGCAATTTATTTGCTCCTCGTTTAGTGATGATATTGATCAACGTGCTCAGATGTATCAAATGTTTCATTGCTCAACCTAATAATAATCCAATTACGATACACACGAAACAACAACAAGCTGTTGAAGAAGCACCTCCACTTGATTCTACAACAACGGTAGAACAAACCGCATCCAATGATTGAACTAGGCGATGATCTTACGAACCATGAAGTACCCCCACTGCAGATTATGATCCAAATGCGTTCTTCAACCCGTTTGCTAATGAAGCGCACACACGATGTTGCGGAATCATCTACAAGCCATTTGAATCCTCTAATCTGCACAATGTATATCAACATCAACCCTTCACACATCGTTGGACTAGAGACCATCCTCTTGTGAACATTATTGGAAACCCGAATCAACCGTCGTAACTAGACAGCGCCCAGACGGACGGTGAACATTTCATTTATGCACTTACCGCCCGCCAAGTGAACCCAAAATATTAAGGAAGCCATGACATATGACAACTGGATTGAATCCATGCAAGAAGAACTTAATCGGTTTAAACGTCTTGAAGTATGGGAATTGGTTGAAAAACCAACTAGGGTCTCGTTATTGATGCGAAATGGATTTGGAAAAACAAGTTGGATCTTTGGTACGGTTATCGAAATAAGTCATGTCGGTGGCTAAGGGTTATAGACAAGAAGAAGGATTGACTACGAGGAATCATTCGCACGGTTGCTAGACTTGATTTATTCGGATTTTACGGCATTCGCGGCTCACATGCACATCACGGTCTTTCGGATGGACGTCAAAACTACTTTTACGAATGGTGGCGAAAGAAATGGTCTATGTTAGTCGACGGAAGGATTTGTTGATCGAGTTCCCTAATCACGTCTACAAAGCGAACAAGGCTCTCACGGTCTCAAACAATCCCTCGAGCGAGGTATGATAAGTTGTCATCCTTTCTTATCTCTCATAATTTCGTTAAAGGATCGGTCGACCCAAAACTATTCATACAATATCACGGGGAACACATTTTAATCATTAAAATTTATGTGGATGACATCATTTTGGGTCAACACATCTAAAGTACTCAAACACTTTTTCAAAACTTATGAAAAACATTTTGAAATGTCCATGATGGGTAAACTTACGTTCTTTCTAGGGCGCAAGTTCATCAATCACCCGTGGTATTTTCTGAGTCGGTCAAATATGCTCTTGAAATTTTAAATAAACATGAAATTCAAAGCGTGATACCTATGCCACACCTATGGCACATACCAAGAAACTAGACGCCGATTTGCATGGGAAATTGGTTGACCTACCAAGCAATCAAGTATTATTGGGTCTCTCATGTATCTAACAACCGATGAGACCGGATATTGTATTTCTTTGTATATCTTTGCTCCGTTATCGATCGCGACCAATGAAACTCACCTCTCGAGGCTAAAAGAATCCTCCGATACATCAAGGGAACCATTAAATTGGAAATCGGTATCAGAAGGATTACGGTTTTGAACTAATAGTTTTTCGATCGGCGATCACGCAGTTGCTTAGATTCTCGAGAAAAGTACTTGGTGCTCTACAATTTCTTGGTGATAAAGCGGTGTCATGTCAATCGAAGAAGCGAGGATTGTACATCGTTGTCCTCAACCAAGCGAGAATATGTAGCCATGTCGGTGTTGTGCTCAAGTCATTTGGATGAGAACACAACTCAAAGACTATGGGTACGATTTGACATAATCCCGATGTCTTCGCGACAATCGAAGTGCTATTGCGATCTCGTGCAACTCCGTCCAACATTCAAGTCTAAGCACATCGATCTTGATATCATTTCATCAAGGAGCATGTGGAAAATGGTACCGTTGAATTATATTTTGTGGGTCTTGAATACCAAGCTGTCGGACCTTCTCACCAAAGCCTTGGCTACGCTAGGGTTCTTGAGTTGGTCCACTGGATTGGTATGAGGTGTTTGACTCCAGAGGAACTGGACGAACTTTTGACACATTCTTAAAAACAGTCAAACACCAAAACCTCTTTTGTAAATAAATTTATCAAAATCAAAATAGAAAAATATAAAATCTGATAAAATACAAAAATATTATTCTATCTAATTTCTTTCAAACATTGCAAGTGCAAAGCTTCCGTCAACACTTTTTTCTATCAAAATTTTCACAATTTTCCCGAACAAGTGTTGAGGGGGAGAAAGTAAATAGTTTTATTTCATAAAACCTTGTACTTGCATGTTACCCAAAACTAGTTGTATCTTTGATAATGGTGGATACGTTTCTTGTCTCTAAACACTCCTCGGACTCAAATTTGTAAAATGTCTCTATTTTTAAAGTCGAGGGGGAGTGTCGTCAAGTTTCTTCTCAAACTTACACTTCATACTTAACCAAAATGGAAGTTATGGGCTATGGATGAAAATAGTTGAGGTGGAGGGGCCAAAATTATCAAAATCTTAAAGTTAATTTTTACAAAACCTTCCACCTAATTTCTTTTACATTTATTTCACACATTTAATACACCAACCAACTTCATCCCACGCCTAAAATTCAAACCACAAATCCGTGTTATCAACATCTAATTTTTAAGTGCTAAATGTTTCTTTATGAAATTTCTAACATTGGTTTTTAATATCATACAATTTTAACGGTTAGATTTTCCAAAACAAAGAACTTTTGTTCTTACGCTTACGCGTAGAATGAAGTTCTTGGTTAGATGATGTTTTTGATAAATGGTTTGTGTTTTCAATGTTAATATCATGTTTTAAAACCTTTTCCATCAAGAAATCTTGCCCAGAAACGTTTTTTAGTCATTTTTCAAATACGTGATTTTGGGTGTTTTCGATTGTGAATGTTTAAGGATAATTAGATGCTTATAAGATGTTTGAAATGGGTTTAATTAACCATTAACTCACTTGAATCTAACCCAGAAACACTACAATCGGTGAAATTAAGGTTTAGGGTTTAAGACTCGTTATAATTGGGTACTTTTGATTCTTGGAGTGTTGGATGTTAAAACTTGTTGGAAAACTATCACATAGCTTCTAAGATGTCCCAGAATTAATTTGGTGCAAATTCCATGGTTAAATCTCTTAGGCGTAGGATTTAAATATTCAGGGTTTAAACCTTACGCTTAAGCTTAATCTACGCGTAACTGATAACAACTATGATTCCATGTGAGGTTGAAAGAGGTTGAATAAAAGTGTTAATGGAAATGTTATGGTGAATTTATTTCAGGTTTTACGCGTGCAAAATCAGAATCAAGGTTAAGATCGGTATACTACGCATAAGGAATACCTTACGCGTAGAGGTTACACGTAAGAGAAATCTTACGCGTAAGGGTCTAAAAAGGGACTACGCATATCCTGTGAAGGATATGCGTAAACTTGGAGTCTTACGCATAAGGTTCACTCTTACGACTAAGCCTTACGCATAAGCTCCCAACATACGCTTACACGTAAGCCTTATGCCAAGAGCTTTTTCCAACGCGTAAGATTTCTTACGCGTAAGAGGAACTCCTACGCATAAGCTTAGGTCTACGCGTATGGTTACACACTGTTTACGCATAAGCTTACATTCTTACGCTTAAGCCTAAATTTTAACTTTACCAATTAATTGTTACACGTAAAAACTTGTAAATAAGTTACTCATAACGTCACGAAACCAAAATGTCTCTAATAAGCTATAATGGTTAATATGTTGTGTGAATGAGTGAAAATTTGGACTTTAAAATTCAAAATTAATATATTCACGAAACTTATCACGACTACTTTGTACTATTGGACAAACAAGTGACATTGGACTCGTAACATTCATTAACATAACATATTCAATAATTGGACAATAAAATCAACTTTTGACTAACGTAATGTCTTTCGATATGTTGGTTCTTTTGGCTCAATGTCTTCGGATCACGATATGGACATCACAATGGAAAACGTTAACGCACCAAATGAGCTCTAAATTGAATACATTTTCCCTACTGGTTATAAAATGAAGATTGGAAAGAACAACCTCAAAGTTGACTTTGAGAACTTCACTTGCTCTGAGTCTTCATGTCACATTGTTGTGGACATTCTTAAGACTCATCCCTACAACAACATGCTCACTAACTCAGCAACTATACCAGTAATCTATATCCATCAGTTCTGGCACACAATGAAGAAAGTTGATGGTCAAGATGCTGTCACGGTGACTCTCAACAATAAACAAGTCACCGTCATTGTTGCTGACTTACGAGCAATTCTTCTACTCCCTGCTATCCAGCCTGGTGAGTATGTTCCTACTCCATCTGAAGAGGCTACACTCCAATTCATGGTCGATATTGGCTATGATGAAGCCGCGAGAATCATCACCAAACATTCTTCAATCGATTTAAAGAACATCCCTCAGCCATGGAGAACTTTATACATCATGATCGCAAAGTCTGTTTCCGGCAGAAACAGCGGTTATGAGTATCCTAAGCTAATGGAACTAAAAATCTTCTGGGGCATGGTCAACAAGATGCATATTGACTACGCAAGTCTGATTTGGGAAGACATGATGTCTTACCTCAAGAAGCCTGGCACAAAGGTCCCTTACATCAGATACACAAAGTTGTTGATCCAGAGGATACTCGGGAATAATCCAAACATTCCCTTGAGGCTTGATGACCCAACCATCATTCTGCGTTGTTTGAGCCTACTTTAAATGTTGTCAGATTCAAAGACTCATCAACAAAGAAGCAAGGTGTAGTTTTGGTGATCGCCTACTCACTAATGATGTTAAAAGCCTTCAATCATATTCACGATATCAAGAAGGCGTGACCTTAGGCAAAGTCGGCTTCATGGATGAAAAGTCTTCGCCATACCGATTAAGAAGACCGGAGAGGTAGTCTTGGAAGTGTTGCAAGCCTTGGAAGTGCCCCAAAGTATCAAGAGGAATCCTTCCTAAAAGAAAAGTTCCATAAAGGTTGCCACTCCTAATCCTCAAACGGCACCTAAATTAATGGACGAAGACTCCGAGGATACTGAAACGGATGAGGAAGTTCACTACTCAGAGTCTATTACGGATGATAAAACAATAGTAGAAAAACCACAAAGTCCCAAAACAGACAAGGGTAAAACTTCAGTCGAAGAGTAGGAAGAAGAAGAAAGTTCTGATGAAGAACCAAAAGATGAGGACAAAGACTACCGCAAAACACTGAAGCATCTCAGGCAACAACATGCTGCTACGGAATTTAACCGCCAACAAACTCGTGGCCCTGGAGGTTCAAGTGGTGGTGCACAAACTACACCAGTTCTCGATGCGGTTAATCAACCCGATAAGGGGTACCACCACTCACGAATCTGAACAACAGCAGCAAGAGGATGATATCATCTTCGACTTTGAGAAAGAAGAAAAGGAGAAGAATGAGAAGATCACTGATAAGGACATTGAGGAAGCTTCTAAGGAAGCTAAAGAAGAGGCAAGGGTAAAGGCTGAAGAATAAGCCAAGGCTCGACAAGAAGCTGATTATTATATTTTAGATAATCCTGAACACAACCCGGAAGAAACTTCTGAGCCACCAAAAGACCCAAAGCCATCTCATCCCTCATCCTCATCAGATTCATCACCTCACTCATCACCGCCACCATCCAAAGATCCTCCAACCAGATCCACATCCAAATCGGTCAAGAAACCTACCAACACTTGGGCATCACGAGCGAAGACTAAAATTGTGAAAGTTGTCAGGCAAGCAAGGAAAAGAAATGTGGTCAACAATAAATTCAATCAGCTAGCGGACAGACTAAACTTACTTCAAGACGTGATGAACGAGTTTTCGGATGAAAGGGAACAGATTCAACAGTTTCTCAATAGAGATATCCAAGGGGAAATGGACAAGATGATTGATAACGCTACACGGGTCGTTCGGGGTCAAAGGAACTTCCTTTTCGTCGAGCAAGTATTTCAACACCCTAGGCAGTGAACCTAATCGTTGTAGTTTAGTATTAGGGTAAGCCACGTGTATTGATATCGTTCTCTAGGGGAATAGTGTCGTTAGGCTGAAGTGTATGTCAATTTAAGTCTAAAGGTGAGGATGATTATTTTGTATTGTTATATTTTATGAATTAAAATATCTCGGTTTTGAAGGGAGGGTGGAATTAGTTGCTAGTCAACTATCCCAAAAGATACTAAATTAAGGGTCCATCAGGGCGTGAAGCATATCTACTTATGATGTATTACTCCTTGCTAGCTATCCAATTCTACCTACTGAATTGTCACGTCCTATTGATGGTTGAATTGTCACGTCCTTATTCTTAACGCGTTGTGTTTTCTAAGGTCGTAAGGTGTGCAATCCCTAACTCTTTGAAGCCACCTCTAAGTGTAGTAAACGAAATCCACTAAGTCATTCATAAACTAACTTTGAGGTTATCTTTGGGTTTAGTAAACGAAATCCACTAAGTCATTCATAAACTATCAAAGATTTGTCAAGTATTAAACACAACGATAGCCTAGTCGCACTCTAAGCCAATTACAATTAAGATAAGATACAACCAATCAAACAAGAGACAATAGGATGCAAGAATTATAAACTAAACCAATTAGACTCATTGAAATTGTCACACCCTAATGATGAAGATAGACACAAGCATCACTAAGAAATCAATAAGATCTAATTAATTCCATACAAGTTTCATACAATCATAAGCAAACACTAGGTGAATTAGCCAAGCATAATTAATGAAGAGCAAGCAACAATCATGATAATTGAAGACATACCATAGGATTGGATTAACAAACAAACCATTACACAATGTTTATAGAGTGTTTGAAACCCTTTAAGTTGTTGGAAAAACACCTACGTAAACCCTAGAATCGGACTTAGGGTTTAGGGCTTACAAAAAGTGAAGTTATAATGTTATATTTATTGGCAGATTTTCTGTCGGCAAAGAGTGATGGTGTCACACCTAAAGAATAACGGCGTCACGACCATTTTTTCACCAAACTGTAGATTTTCTCATTCCGGTCACGTGGGCTTTTGAATCACTTAAATCCGAGTTCGTATGCAAATGTTATAGCCAAAACAGTATCAGCTACTTCGCGCGCATGTTGTAGCATGTGACAGCATCACCTTATGGTTGTGACGCCGTCACCTTCAACCTCTGATGCCGTCTGGATAAAATCTAAGTCGTCTGAGTTGTGACGCCCTACTCTTTTAAAACCTGATACCGTCACTTGTAAATGGGCAATTTGGCTACTGAGCCGTCACAAAAGTTGTCCGACGGCGTCGCTAGTTGTGCCTGACGCCGTCCCCTTCAGGTCCAGCAGCCTGAGTGTCTCGATTCTTGACTTTGGCCATTTTCTTCGTATATTCGCGCCTTTTCGTCCAAATAAGTGTCATTCCAGCATTTTGCCTTCAAGATACCTAAAAGTGAAAAGGAACGATATTAAATAATAACGGATACAAAAGTGATCAAATAAGGGCTTAAACGACCCTCAAAAGGTACATTTAAAACCTTATCAAATATCCCTACACTTGGTATTTGCTTGTCCTCAAGCAAATGTGCTTTTAGCCAATTAATTTCTAAGTTAGAGGTCATGAAGCATTAGTTTAGAACAATTCACAACACATATAAGCCCCAAAAGTCATAACAAGCACAGAAATTACATACTAGCACCTCACATGGGGTGTTTGGATACTCACATCTCTCGGGTGTATATGAAATATAACAAGTTGGAAATGGAAGATAAACACTCATTAACCGGTCCTAGTACATAGATTACCATAGGCTTGAGACTAGATCAAACCTCCATCGCTTTGGCGTAAGCACCTAGGAAAGACTATCCAAGAGGTCTTTTAAAGGGTTGTAATGATATGCTTACTGTAGGGAAACAAAGGGTTTGTGTTAGGATTTAGTAAATCCAGTTATTAAAGAGTCGGTCACCTCAAGTATATGTAATCGTTAGAAAGCTCGTAGTCGTAGATTAGTTAATGTTTAGTAGTATTTAGTTAAGTAACACCGTGGAGGACGGACGGGTCTTTACCCACTGTATGCCTGATCCACAGCCTGTAGGTGGCGTTTTATGTAAGAACTATAAATACTCTCTACCTCCCAAGGTAGAGAGTTGGAGCTCATAATAAGATTTTTCTTTCTCTCACTAAAGTTCCCAACCTCTAACTTTCTCTCTCTAAAACCATAGTATACGCCTCTTTGATCTTTGGTTTAGTGTGTTTGTGAAATCCAATATGTTACAAATGGTATCAAGAGCCATGGTTTGATCATCTCTCTTACATATACTTGGATTTCTAGTGGTTTTAGATGGTTTTGAGTTTGAAAAAGTTTAGTTGTTTTGCATCATTTGGATCATTTCTTGTGTTAAAGTTTGAATTTTGGGTGTACTTTTGTGTTAAGAATCATTGTAAGTGCTTGGGTTTTGATTTGGTAAGCTTGAATCAACGTGGTTGAGCTTGTTTTGGATTGAAAAGTGTGTTTTGAAGTTTTTCTTGCTAGCGACTTGGTTCTCGTAGTATTTTTCATCATAGCGACTTGCTTGATAAAAGTTAGCGAGTTACTGATGTTAGTTGTTAGCGACTTGAGCCTAGCGACTTGTCTATTGAGAAAAGCCGACAAATAGTACAAGTTAGTGGATTCTCCACCACGACTAGCGACTTGGTGAGGTTAGCGACTTGCTTGTAAATTGTTAGCGAGTTGTAGTGTAAATTGTTAGCGACTTGATACTAGCTAGTTGGACCTTAGCGAGTTGCTCTTTAGCGACTTGACTGTGTAGCGACTTGCTGCTTTAGCGACTTGTGTCCAGCGACTTGTCTTACTTGTCTTACTAGCGACTTGTTGACTTTTCCCGACAAAACTTCAAACGGCTATAACTTTTGAACCGTAACTCCGTTTTCAGCGTTCTACCCATAAAAACGACCGTGAGAACGAGGAGAATGGCACGCCGAATAAACTAACCTCGAGGCCTAAATCCGCTCCGAACAGAAGTTATTGAGGTTTTTAAGTTTTTAGACCTACAATTCTTCGTAAAAACGTCCATCAACCAATCCAAATCTCAACCAAAAACATTTCAAGATTTCTACGAACAACCTAAAGTCATCATCATCTTAACACACTCGATTGGTCATTGCTTAACGGTTTCTTCTTGATTTTGTAAAATCCATGAAAGATTCTATTTCTCGGTTTAAATCATAGATTTGTAAAATTCCGTGCACGTCAAAAACATGCCTAAAGTTTGGATTCGCTTGTATATAAGATACTCGGTTTATCGACATGACCATTGAAAGAAGATACCCAACAATGTACTACGAGACTATCGTGTTTGAGTCGGATAATGCTAAAATGGAATCTTCGTGCTCAAATTCACAAGAGAAAGAGGTGCACCAGCCACAACTGTGCAAGTTAATGCAAAGGAACGCTCCATGGAAGCTTCAGATTTACCCAAGATAGAGGTACACCAACCACAACTCTGCGTTAATGCAGAGGAAAGTCGCATGGAAGTTTCGCATACCTAATCGTGCATCTTCTACTCAAAATGATGATTATGAGTTGCATGAGTACTGCATTTATCCCCGAGGACCCCTTACCACTAAGCTTAACATATATAAGGATCAAGTTGGCATCTATGAAAAGCGTACAAATTTGAGCCGACCACACGCGAAAGGTGAAATGGATTGCCAAATGCATACATTAATCGAAAAAGTAACTTAAGGAAGAAACATTAAAACAAGAGTTAAATTCCTTACAAGAGAAACTTAATAAAGCGCTAAGCAAAAACAAGAACTTCAAGAAAATGTAAAAGTGCTTAGCGGGAGTTCAAACAAAAGGAATCAAAACTTTTAAATGATTTTCCAACCTTAAAACTTTAAAGAACAAACTTGAAAACAAGTTGTATGTACAAGGCAACACTATTGATCGCTCACATGATCACTAAGCATAGAGTATTAAGCGATAAGCATAGTCTTGGCCTTGTAGAAGAACCCAATCCTAAGTATGGTAAGAAAGCAAAAGTCGCTCAAAAGTGATCTATGATGGTAATGAAATCCTTAAGCCTAGACAAATGCCTACTTGTTTAGAATGCTTGAAGAAGATAGAGAGTTAGAAGATGCCTTTAGAGAAAATGGAAAAGAAACCAAAAGATCCTTGGTGTATAGATCATAATATAACGTTCAAAACTCCAAATTACACTAAAGATAATTGGATTGCCTTAAACAAGTTTAGACCTCAAACTCGCTTAACTCGAACAAGTGTTCGGAAATTAGATATGGAAAAGAAAAAGCGGATGAACTTGTTGAAAATAATCCTCCCTTAGGAAATTGCCTCCACCACCCTGTGTATCCTCCAAATACACCAATGCATTTAGTTCCTAGAACTATTGCCACTAATAGCAAAACCTTAATCACTTATATGTTGTTTATCAACTATTCGTTGATTTTGAGAAAACATGTAAGAAGAGAATCACACCTGCTGGGGATATCGAAGGGAAAGGGTTTTGAGCAAACTAAAGAATGCTATTTAAGCGAGGTCATGCCTTTCTTTAAACAATTAAAAGGTCAATTTGAAAGTCTTAAAAGGGATAAACTTGGATATTAAAGAAATGAAAAGGAATTTGATACAATGATTGTTGAAGTCAATGATTATGAGCGGAACTCAAATATAATGAAATTGAAAGGAAGAATCGCATATCTTAAATGAGAACTTAGTATTGAGTTGTGTGCCTCAAGATGTGTTTTATCTTGTTACTAAGCTTTCTATTATTGCTTCTCAATTTCATGAAATGTACATTGCATTGAAAGTATCCCAGATCGTGTCATTGAGCTTGAGACAAAAATTCAAAATTGAATGATAAAATCGAAAATGATGATCATGATAACTTGGTCAAACATTATTCTAAATTAGAAGTTGAATATCTTGGTTTACAATTAAAATATCACCATCGAAGAAAATGTTAAAACTTCAAATATCAAGACATCTTTGAATGCTCCCGAGTTTGATGCGAGTTTTGAAATAAACAAAGCGTGATGAGCATTCGAGCTCATTACCACACGATCAAAAGATTGAAATTCAGATTTCACAATTGAAAGATGAAAGGAATGAAGTGGTGGCCCCGAATACCTCCACCTTTAGATTCTCGAATTTCCAACTTCAAAACATTATTGATAAATTGCAAAAGGAAAATGAATGTTTTAAAGTGAAATTTCAAAAGTTAATGATCAAAACAAAGAGTTATGTGATTCATTCAAAGTTAATCATGATAAACACATTGAAAAGGTAACTTCTTTTCTTAACGATATTGAGAATCAAGCGTGAGGTGAAAGGAAAATTGCCAATCCCTAATTGCAAATATTATGTTCCAAAGGTTCACGCTTGTGATAAGTATCCTATTGATATGTTATATATTCCTCCCTCTTAGGAATAATGGTGGCACATAAAACATATCTAACACAACTTAAGGATAGTTTAAGGGCCTCCGTGAGATAGTAGAGGATGATAGATTAGAAAAGCCTTTTGATAGTGCAATCACTTATGCTCGCATGGATGCCAAACGATCTCGGGAACTCTTAGAGTATGTAATTTTCACAAGTCCTAAAATCGGTAACAGGCGAGATAGAATTGTTACATCAAGTTCTATGCCTAAAGTCAAGAATTTTACGTTTAATGCGCCTCTGAAAGCCTCAGAACCCAACACATCTAGACCAGAAAATAAAATGGCAGTAAAACAAACTAATGCTCCCATCATCACTTCTACAGATGTTCAAATTGACACTAAAGTTAGCGGGTCAAAACCTAGAAGCAATACAAAGAAGGATAGAATTTCGCTGACTAAAAGTAATCATGAGAAGGAAGTGAAAGTGCACCATAGGGAATATAAGTTTGACTTGAACAAAAAGAATCGTGTTGGTTCTAGTATTAGCTCTAAGCTTACTGAAATTAATTCGAAGTCTTATCTCGCTCGCAAAACCCGTCAAGAATGTCTATCTTACGTAATCATGATAAATGTGTTGTGTTATTTCGAGGTCTAAGAGTAAAAACCGATTAAGAAAGTTTGGAGAGCTAAGCAGTTAAGCAATCACGAAACCTACAGGAAGGTTTTTACCAATGTAGGATTTCAGTGGAAGCCAACAGGTTGAATATTCACGAATGGCAAACATTGCTCCTTAACTAGATCCACTATGCCTAGAGTAGTGCCTGTTAAGGTTTGGAAGCCAACTGGTAGAATAATCCCATTAAGCACAAAATGTCCCTCGACTAAGTCTGATGCTTCTACTAGTTCAGCTCCTAGTGACAATGGCATTGCACCTAGGGTTTCTGTTGATTCAAAGATTGTTTGTTCTAACCAAAAGGACCCCATGAGCACGTGGGGATCCGAGGTTTCCAATTCTCTGTCTTCGTCTGTTGTCCAAAGCAGGTCGTACAAATCGTCCCTTGGTATTTGGATTCGGGCGGCTCTAAACATATAACTGGGCTCTAAACAATGACGTATGTTCACATCAGTTCAGGCCTCGTACTTAAACATTATGGCGTCTGTAGATAACACTTGTGCCCCATTCCTCAAATAAAAGAAAGGTGTACGCTTCAGTGCGCTTTATCTTCAAAAGAAAAGAAATCTTCATGTGTATGACCATTCTCATCGACATTGTTCATCAACAAGCTTCATGTTTTTCCACGCTCTTTCAACTCTCAAGTGGATCTACTTTTATTGGTTTATATTCTTATTCAAATCAAAAATGGCAACTTCGGATGCAATTTTTGAGGGGGAGAAGAGTGCATATACTACATGTTGATGGATGCTTGAATTATGGTCGTGTGACTCTCCTTCAACGCCTAATGCTTCACCTACTAAGGATAACTGGGATTCATTGTTTCAAGATATGTTTGATGATTACTTCCAACCTCCAACGAATGTTGATCATCTAGTTTCAAGCTTATGCTTGGTTCCTCTTGACTCAATTGGTTCACCATCTAAGAAGTACTTCTCGAATTCTCAAGAAACCTTATCTCTAGTTACTTCAAAAGGCATTGATAATGACTATCATTATAGTTGCATTCATGAATAATGATCCGCTCTTTGGTACTCGTTTACCAAATCTTCACAGATTATTGTTCATGAATAATGATCCGCTCTTTGGTATTCCTTTGCCAAATCTTCACGGATTATTGTGCACGCTATAAATCAACCACATGAACATTATGGAAAATGACTACCTCATCCGCTCGAAGACATTATTGGTGAATCTTTCAGATCAGTCTCTACATGTATACCTTTAGGAAGAAAGCATTGATGTTGAGGAATCATTTGTTGCGGTTCATTCAGTGGGTCAATGTACATCCGATTGTATGTGGTTTTCACGTGTTGGGCATTTGACACAAGTTGATGACTTCAGAGTTAATCATTTATCAGTTATTTGAGATTGAAGTTGACTTTCAACAAAGGTGTGTTCTTATTTGATAACTTGCTCGGGCTTAAGATTTTGAATTAAAGACTTGGTTTATCTAGTTACCAGTAGTCGGGGTGGTTGGTTGAAGACCTAGTTAACTATCACTATTAGGAGTTACGTTGTTTTACTCAGTGACACATGCAGATGACGATGTGGATAATCTCAAGAGGTGTTAATGTCTCATACTTTTTTTGAGTAGTGAGTACTTAGAGATTTGCTTGAAGCATAGATTCTCGACACCGTTCTTCCATCATTAAGTGCCAGCTTAAGATACAAATGCGGGAATTTGACTTGAGTTTCAAGTTTGGTATATCGGGTTTTCTTCAACAATGGCCACTTCAAATTGTCTACATATGGGTTGATAAAGATAGTCGAGAGAGTTTCAGAGAGCTTGATTCTCACATGATTCATTTGGGCTATTTGAGTTCTTCTCACAAGATTTCAAGTTTATGGGTATATTATGTTTCTTTGATTCTAAGGTATCAAAACCAAGAATGGGGAAGGAGACATATATCTAAAAGCACAACGAGTACACTTGATGAACTTAACACTTCTACCGATTGAAGTTATCCGGAAAGATAATGGTCATAACCGTAGAGAAACTCAGTGTTTAACTCGTAGCCTTTGGTGTATTATTCCAACTATTTGGGGGAAGGACATATTATTCCAACTATTTGGGGAAGGATGTGTTATTCCAACTATTTGGGGGAAGGATATATTATTCCAACTATTTGGGGAAGGATGTATTATTCCAACTATTTTGGGAAATGGTCTCTGGAGACTTTTGGTATGTGTTACTTGATTCGATTGGAAGAATTGTGAGAAGAATATGTGGGCGTGAGATGATATTGCTTATCGACATCTTCTATATGGGTTATGATAAAGTGCTTACGGTTATTGCTTCATGTACACTATGTAATGATGATTTTGATGAGATCGCAACCATCGAGGGAGAGATTTGTGTAAATCATGGACTCACAACATGATCACTTGATCGAGCTTATTCAGTTATTCCGGAGTTGATATCCGTAGAGATAATCAGTGATTCAACATGTTACTTGGATGTCATAGTCTCCACTCTGCACAAATCCGCAGAATGATGTTTACATCGGGGATGCACAACAGGTTCATGTGATCGGGCTTAATCATGTATCCCGAGTTTGATAACCGCAAAAAGGATCACTGGTTCAACTTGTTACTTCGGTGTTTTCATGTTTCTTTGGGTTGTTGAGCTTCATTCAATGAGACTGTTTTTCTTCCCACTCTACTTCTTGGGGGAAATGGTCTTAATTCGAAGATTGTCGGTTTTGGGGGAAGCTACCAAAGATTCTCATTTTGAAGGCTCATGTTCAGACGACGATTTTCTTAGAAGCCTCGAATGCTTTGGTGGTTAAAGTTTAAGAGATGTTGATTTCTTTCTTCTACAACGTGCTGAATGATATCCTTATCTCGGTACTCATTTCATCATCCTTTTAAACTAATTTATCTTCTTGTATATATTTTTTCAAAAAGCAAAATAAAAAATTATAAAACCAACAAAAGAAAATAGAAAAATATAAAACTTTCAAAAATCCATAAAATTAGAAAATCTAGAAAAAATTCAAAAAAATATTGTCATTTTGTCATGTTTTTCTCGATTCGAAAATATCTACGGTCTTTGTGCTATCATTCAAAGAATGACACGGTACTTTAGATGTTGTTCGAATGTTCCAAAAAAAAAATCAAAAAATATTTCTGGGAGAAAGTGAAACAATGGTTTATTGTCATTTCAGGCAATAACCCGCTTTTCAAAGAAAGAACAGAGCCATGCTTTATCTTGTTTTTCAAAAACTCATGCTCTGATTCTATAAACAATTACTTACTATCTAATGAAAACTAATTGCTATGAAAAATAACTCGGACTCTATTTTTGAAAATCATCTGGGCTCAACGTTTGTCAAAAATATCTATCTCTCAATCAACAACTTATGTCATTGATTGAGGGGTAGAATGATTTCAATTAAATCAAAAGGTTATTTGTCATACAATTGTTTTAAAAGATAATCATACATGTTTAATCAATGGAGTTTAAAGTCTCAAAATCGATCCTTATCGGTTAAAGCGTTTTCATAATCAAGTCACAATTCTCCTTAAAAGCTTTCAAAATTAATTTAAATCTCAGAGATCACAAATCTCAAATGATTTGATAATTGTGATCGGGGAGAATTTGTGATTTAAATTGTATTTAAACCGATAATTCGGTAAATGGTTTTATAAGGATGTACAAGCTCTCCTTCCCACATGTGCCAAACGATTTCAAATTTTCCATGCACATGTTGAGGGGAGCATCTATCTTAAACCACAAAGATTTGAAACGTGATCAATTTATTTCAATGTGCGGTCTTTTCCTAATATGTGCAAAACATCTTCAAATATCTATGCACATATTGAGGGGAGCAACTATTTTGAAAACCACATTCTTTATATAACTACTCTTAGATGCAAGCCACCCTCAAAATGAAAATTATCTCTATTACAAAATGATGCTTGATGCACATGTTGAGGGGAGCTCTTGTTCTAAAATATCAAAAACAATTCGGTACAAAATGCTTTGATAATATATGACAAGTACCGGATTGATTTTCAAATAGTTTTCAAATTGGTTCCAATGGCGGATGAACAATACCAAATAGACCGACCAATTTTACTTTATGTATGGTGATATAAGGACGATAAGGTTAGGTATTTGTTCCCATGATCCGCTGAGAACAGTAGGAATCTACCCAGGACAATCCACTAGATAGTGTAGAAGTCCGTAGGTATATTGAAAAAGGAGAAAATGAGATATGGGAAGAGTGCATCGAGACAGAGCTAGTAATGGAATAAACCCAACAAGGTTCTAGTTATGAAGTCTCGGTAAGCAATGAAGGGTTGAAGAATGAAAAGAATTGAATTAGAAAAGGGTGAAAAGAAATAGCCTCCAATTATTCAACCTTAGGGCGGATACGGGTTCAATTCATATACTCTTGGTGGTTACCAAGGTAACATCGGTATTGAAGACAAGGCGTCATGGACCCGGTGGACGCACTACACTTCAACTTCCCAAACCACTCAAGTTCCTCTTAAAAGGACTTGTTTCATTCTCACGGGAACCGACATTATCTATCGATTTTCTCTTAGAGATTGTTGATATTGAAGAAGGAGACCTCTCCCTAGTCTCCGAAATAGGATCCAAATATGCACAATTGAGTCTAGAGCCACGAGATCATCTATAAATCTCATTAGGACACTTTCAATGAAGACTCTCTGTTTCACACAATGTGGAAAGAGAGTATATCTTATGAGTCATCGCATTATCCTTGTGGTATTGCGGAACATCCGAGTGATATGCAAAATATTCACAATGAAGATGGAAATCATACGGAGCCAACATCAAACAAGCTCTGGTGGGTGGCATGTGAGATCTATCCAATAGATCAACCATGTGACAACCGAGCGAGAAACAATGGGCGATTCAATCCTTTGAATCAATCACGGTTCGAGTTATGGATTGACGGATACCTTTGAAAAACCGGTCGTTGTGCTTAAAAACTCTTTTCTTTAGCACATCGACTGTGTACAAATATTTCAAAATAAAAGGTGTTTATGATTGATAATTGATTTCAATTAAAACCTTCATTGTATTGCAAAAAAAACAATTTCTATTGAGCGATACACGATTGTTTTTCAAATCTCTTCTTATCAATCAGTGAATCTCAATTCGCTGGTTCACTCACTCCGTGTTGTCTTCTTTGAGACGTTCCGGTTTGATAACAACTAGAACATTGCGAAACCACGTCAAGGAAATTCTTGAATTATACCGATCACGTGTAGTACTTGTCTCGATCAACGGGAACCGTGGGCGTGTACCTCAATTCAACAAAAGTGATCAAAGACACTTTCGTGCGCTTTATTGCTAAGCTGTTGTATGCGTGTGCGCGCGGCGTTCAAATGATCGTAATGAAGCGGTCAATCCATAGCCGTATGCTCACACAACACATTCATTTCTAAAGAAATCATGATTAGTGCATCAATGACTCGATATTTTCACTCCATGCTTACGCTACGCCGCCAATATCATGAATCAACAAAGCTTCCGCTACTCGATGAGAATATATCATGATCCGAATGTGAGCATGTCGGTCCAAATGTCACAACATCACATAAAACCAACACCATAATGGAAGAGTCGAGATTTATGTTTGCCGATAATCTCAAAGTCGGCTCAAAACTCATTATCACGTGGATCGCTTAAAGACCTCCACATTGATTATCTAAACATGCAATAATGAAGAATCAATGACTACGAGCTACTGAGCAAAGAACATTAACAAGAAACCAAGAACAATCTAATTGTAATATCTGTTTGTATTCTATATATTTTGAGGTGACCTCCTTGGGGAGATTGTTAGGATTTAGTAAATCCGGTTATTAAAGAGTCGGTCACCTCAAGTATATGTAATAGTTAGAAAGCTCGTGAGTCGAGATTAGTTAATGTTTAGTAGTATTTAGTTAAGTAACACCGTGGAGGACGGACGGTCTTTACCCACCTGTATGCCCGATCCATGACCGTAGGTGGCATTTTATGTAAGAACTATAAATACTCTCTACCTCCCAAGGTAGAGAGTTGGAGCTCATAATAAGATTTTTATTTCTCTCACTAAAGTTCCCAACCTTTAAATTTCTCTCTCTAAAACCATAGTATACGCCTCTTTGATCTTTGGTTTAGTGTGTTTGTGAAATCCAATATGTTACAGTTTGGTGGGATAGGCTATTTAGTGGTGGCAAGTCAAAAATCTTTATGTTACAAGTATGCGAAGAATAGCGTTGCTAAGCCAAGACTCGACACTCTAGACTCTAGATAACTTGAAACAAACAAACATAATTTAAAAGATAGATGTAGGATGGTAGCCCATATGTTTTTTTTTTTTTTTTTTTTTTTTTACTCTACTTTTTTTTTTTCTCTCTTTTTCTAGTTTTTTTTTCATACACTTTTACTCTACCATCCTCTACAATAACATCAAAATGATAGGGATTTATAGGCACATCCCTACACTTGAGTTTTTATTATTCTAACACTAATATGACCCGAATTGAAACGATCAAAACACTTGGAGTACATTATTACGCAAATAAAGGAATTTGAATTTAACGTTCCCTTCCCGTCATTTCATAAACTTTAACTTTTCCCATGAGTCGCAATCATCCCAAAACTGTGTACAAAGGATATGACTCGACTTAGCAACTTATGCAAGCAACTAGATAATTGAACTAAGGGTTTAGTATGGTAACAATAATGCACTAAAAGTGAGTGCATACAAGGTAGGCTAAGGCGATTTGGGTGTACATTTGGGGGTGGATTGTAAACAATGCTCTTCATTGATATTCCAGAAAACCGAAACATCACGAGAACCGCGAAAAGGATAGGCTCTGAGGGTTAACTAGGGGTATCGTGTACTAAAAATGAGTACAACGCAAAGGTGTGGGGGAATTACTCAACCGATGTGGAAGAAGTAATTATATTACGGGTATCAAACAAGGGTTATCCTAATGCCTCTTATCATTTCGTTATTCCTAACTACACAAGTGTAGTCTTACTAGCGATCTCGGAATGCATCACAAAACAAGTTCTAGAATCTATTATACTACCGGTTCACACTCTAAGCATCAAAGATGAATGCTTTAATTCCTACAAATCTAAGGGCGATCCTCACATTTTGGGTGGAATTTAGGTGGTAAAGGGTTTTTGTGCTAGTTATGCAACTTCTTATCCATGTGACACTTTATTAAGACTAATGGCCCACTCCTATATGTCATGAAAATTTTTAAATTTGGTGCCAAAATTACCCTAACCGACAATTTCACATGGTTTATTACACAAATGAAATTGGACAAAGAAAATAATCAAGGATAAGCATAGTTTCAAAGTTCCCGTTTTATTTTCTCTCCCTACACTTAAACTGAACATTGTCCCCAATGATCCCTGAAAGTATCAAAGTTATGATAATGGAAGGTAATTAAAAATGAAAGAAACTAGTACTCCCCTGATTAGCTCGGTAGGATCCATGTGAAGTAGTGGTTACATCTTTCTTCAAGAAGATTGTTTGCGTGAAGAGCTCCTTCCGATCTTATGTATCTTCTTCTTGAAAAATTAAACCTGCACACTTGAAGAAAACAAACAACCCAACGCATCAAACCGAACAAATAAAAATCACAACAAGATGTAATTCCAGACTTAAATAATATATAATGCTTGTGGAATGGATGTTTGTAGATTTTCTAGAAAATTAAGACCAGGAAAATTCCAAAATTTATAAGTAGCACGAAAACGAGAAAAAGTAGTAGCGGTTTCTCCTCCCGATTTGTCAGTTGCGACCCGACGCCATCAGTTATCATGATGTAAACCGGTCTGCGATTTTCGGAAAAATTCGGAAAATTTTACCTTTAAAATCTGGAAAAATTTCCTGCAATAACATCCATTATGACTCGATACAAGCATTTGACTCGAACAAACACACATGTATATCTTTTAAATAATTGTAATTCTCATGTTCACGTTTCTTTTGAAAATGTGTGTAATCCTCCCTACACTTATCCCTTATGTAAAATACCTTTATATGTAATTAAAACGAGGTTAAAGACAAAATAAAGAATTTTTACAAATTCAAACATGAGAATAAACAATTAATAAAAGATATACGAAACACAAATGAAAATGAAAAACAAATACACATGGGTTGCCTCCCAAGAAGCGCTTGTTTTTGTTCGAGTCATGAGCCTGACTCTACCCTTATTTAACGGATAAAGAGGAGGTTTTCCCTACACTTAAGTTTAAGTGCGGGTGATAGTAGCGATACACACCCTTAGGGTGGCAATTTTCCACGTGAGGTGAAGGGGGTGTGTGAATGGCTTCCTTCATCCTAAAACTACCCGGACTAAATTGGTTGATGGGTGGGTCGGTTCCTCTTTGTCTCCTAGATGTAAAGATTGAGGTTCGGTTCATCAACACTAGGAAATCCCCCAGAACTATTAGTAAAACTAAGACTACAAGTATTCAAACCTATATTCTCTAGTTGCGTTTGGTTCAAATGTTCTACCTCCATCGGGATTCCTAAAGTCTCTTCTACTACTTCGGGTAAGTCACATGCGGTGTGTATGCCTTAAATGATGGTGGGATTTGTGGGATACCTTGTGGGTCTAGACTTTTCACCTTATCCTCAATCACATCTACATCCTCTATATGCTCGTCATGTATTATTTCCTTAGGTCATGATGAAACCAAATCTAATAATTGATCCAACTTATGGTTTAATGCTTGGTTGCTTACCATAATATTTTCACAAATTTGGTCAGTTCTCCTAAGGGCCTCACTAACAATAGTTTCTAAACATGGAGGTTGTTCACGAAAGTCTGTCCTAGGTGAAGGCTCATACGAAGCATAGGTTTCACTAGATGAGGTGTTTTGTAGGCTTGATGGAATGGTAAAACCCTCAAAAGGTTTATGGACTTGGTTACTTTCTTCCCACCATCTTGAATAATCCGAATTAGTAATATCATAATTTTTTATGACAAAACTTAATCGCGGATATAGTGGATTCGCGTTCTCCATAATGGTGAACGGAAGAGTCAATGGACAAGTTTTACGAACAAAGGCACAAAGAAGGGGGATAGACTACAAGGAAGCTAATAAAAAGAAAAAATCTCACTTGATAGGAATCTTGTGAGTAGACCTAAACGAGATATAAATCAAGCCTAAGCAATAACTATTCCCCGGCAGCGGCGTCAAAAACTTGATAACGCTACACGCGTCGTTCGGGGTCAAAGTGTTGTTCCCTATTCACTATCGTTTAAAAAACAATTAAGTACTTAAAACAATTTAACAGTGAATAATAACTGAAAGTAATGTAAGTAACACACACAAAGTAATTTTCAACATCATATTCTTATTAGAAATAAATCAAAGAATCGTTACCCAAGTACTTCATGAATAGTACTTGGGATTGAAATGACAAAGTTTGGGTGATTCTCTCTAAGCTCGGGCTAAGTCCGAGCACAACTCTTAGAACCCACCGAGCTAGCTCAAGGATAAAGTTGTATTTGGAGGAGTGAAAAGTTGGCTTGTGTGTATGTGTGTTTTACAATTCACAAGCTTAAACTTTTCACTCATTCTCTTATGTTATTTATACAAGTATGATTTTAACTTTAACCTAGAAGACAAATACATTGATCACGGTAATCACAAATATAGATATATTCGATTCATTGTTTACTTTGCTATTAGTAATCGGTAGTGACTTCTTTCCTTAACATAGAATCATTTAGTATCACCGCTTACTATAAATGGGAAGATATGGCTTTAGTAGATAGGGACTTATTTTTATACGGGTAAAGCACTCGGGGACTTAGTTTTATCGGGTAAACTTTTCCGCCTAGTCCCGCTCATTCTTCGTCTTCAAAGCCTTGATCTCTTCCTTGATTTGTCTTGATGCTAACAGTTGGAGAGAGTCTTAGGGATTGGTGAGTTATTGTCATTACTCTTTGAATCCACCATCTTCTTCTAGACTTAGTCTTCACCCATTAAGTTCCGCCTTCTTTGAGTGGAGAGGCTTCTTCTTCGCCTCATCTTGAGTATCTCGAAGATGGCTCATCGAGAGTCTCGTGCACTCGGTGACACGATAGTGTTTATCTGATTGAACACTTAGGTTATTTTCTATTCAAATCCTAGATTAAGGGTTTGGGTATTCTTGAACCCAACAGTCTCCCCTATTTGGATATATAAATAGCCTAAGTGTTTGATCGATGTAAGTGAGCAAATGGCTTCTCCTTACACTTGAATTTACTAATGAATACAATAAGGAACTTTGAGTACTTTAACAAAACATACATCTTTTATTGATCGATTACATAGCTCCTATCACTAGTACAAGAAAGATAAATATGATGTCGGTCGGATGGATACCCGGTGCTTGAGCTTCACTTTCTTGGTGATGAGTGTTTCCTGTCGGGATGGTCTCTTATCTTTGCATTAGGTCTTGATAGAACACGATGTTTGCCGGGATTGGATCCGAGAGGCCACTAGAATATAGTCGATCATTGCGACCACACCACTGATCAATATCACTCCATCTTTGAAATGTTGGGTTTCCATAGACATCAATGTGAAATAGCCCTCTTCGTGCTCTTCAATTACCAAACAGTTCACAAATTTTACACCTCAGGCGCTCTCTGTTGCATTCTAAGCCGAGCACTTTGATCTCGGGTTGGAACTCAACTCTTTTCCTTTTGCGGTGGATGCTTGTGGTTGAGATCCTTGAGGTGCGGTCAAGGCGGTGAATTCCAGTTGGGTGGTGCATCTCTCGACCTTTCATATCTTTTGTTGGGCATCTTCATCACTCCTTGACCACCTTATTTTGCTTCTTTCCAATGATCGGACCAAGTTCATCGAGTTCGATGATCCCAAAGTCGGTGAATTTTAGGGATCATGAACCTCAAAGTGTCTTTGTCATCCCTCTATAAACATTCATAGCCAATGGTTTGGTGTTGGGAATAATCTTGACATCTGTGATTTTTTCAGAAGCCTTGGTGGTCATTGTCGATTCTATTCCTTAACTCGCTTTGCCGAGAGCTTGATTTTTTTCTCTTTTCTTCCAACCGCTTTCTCATTTCACCATCCGAGCGACTGAGCTTCCTTGAACTTTTGTCTGCTCGACCTTTTGGAGCTTGCTTGCATCTAATCCCATGTTCTCGCTTCTTCTTGACAACCTTTGCGCTGCTTCTCTGTTCCTTTTCTCTTCCTCGCCTAGTTTCATTCTTCTTTCTTCTTTAGCAAGATGTTTACTCATTTGTTGTGGTGTAAGAAGGTATTGATGTCGCAGATTTTATAGGAATCTTCTCGTGCTCGCAGCTTGTCATTTTGCCTTTGCCTTTGTCCGGCACGAGGAAGATGATGCAACTAAGGGTGGTGTTGTTGTTGTGACCGTCGGTGTTGTAGTTGTTGATGTTTGTGGTGGTAGTGAGGATATGGGTATTGCGAGACTGGTGCGAGATGATGGGGCTACCGACATCTGGAGGTGTTTGCTCCCCTCGGTGTGAAGAGGAGTCTCTTGAAGATTCTCCCCTCGCTGTTCTTGGGAGGCGTCGGTGAGGGCAAGAGTTGGAGTTGGTCTTGAGGAGACGGAGGCGCTTCACCCTTGAAGGCTGATAGATTTCGGTGATCATGGCCTTAATCTCAAATATCTGCTGAATACCGGTGACCTTTGCATCGGTTAGCTCGAGAGATCTCAATCGATCATTCGGGGACCAAGATTCCGAGCCATAGAAGACGAGGCTGAGCCATAGCGACTACCGAGTGTTCAAAGAGTCCACTAAGGTCTCAAGAGAGGCGAATCAAGATTGGAGACCACGAACATTGGCGATTAGAGCATTTCAATCGATTCGGTTAGTCGAGATGAATTTTCACATACACCTCGGTGGCTTCAAGATTTTGGCATTGATCTGCGGGTCCTCTTTAATAGCATCCCCGATTTCATCAATTGTAACTCCACATGATGAAGATGCTTGAGAAACTTAACGTGTTTTCATCGATCGATAAGGTGTTGGTACATGAGATCTCTCGTGCTCATGAACATTTTCATTGAAGGTAAGCACATCGGATCGAAGATCGGGCGGTGGCTGCCGCTTCAAATGTGTTGATCCCAAAATTGTTTAGTAACCCGATGTACGTCTCCTTGAGGCTTTAGTGATCCATCGAACCGGTGTCTTTCGATGATCGGAAGAATGTTGTCAAAGCAGTTAAATTCTGTGAGAAATTTGGATGATGAGGAGTCGAGTCATTATCTTCGGATGAAATGGTGACTCAAGTATGCTCCTTTGGATCGGTGAGGCTCTTGTTCGATTGAACCTCGGCGTCCATTTCTTCTCCGGTGATAAAATTTCATCTTCGCCAAAGAAGTTCATCCTCCGAGAATAGAATACCGGTGACATCGGCAATTGTAAGTAAGGGGTTGGTGATGGGTTCCATATCGTGGTGGTATATATCCCTCGAGTCTTTGTCCTCCGTTGACCCCTCGAGACATCGGTGGGAGTTTCCAGTGCCTTCTCCGAGTCATGATTGGTTTTGGGTTCCGTGATCGGTGGGTTGTTTCTTTCCTCCGAGTCTTTGTCCCTAGTGACCCCCGAGACACCGGTGGGTGTTTCCAGTGCATTTGGCGGAGTCGATGATTGTTGTATCCCTATCGGTGGGTTGTTTGTTTCCCCCGAGTCTTTGGGATCGATCGGTGTGCCCTCGAGACAAAGACTTGGATTTGTTAATGTCATCATCAGCGTAGTGGGCGCGCCCCTACCGGGTTGTTTGTTTCCTCCGGATCTTGGGAGTAGTAGGTGTGACAAAGGCACCGACCGTGATGTATCGGTGTCCTTCGTTGTCACGGGGTGGTTGTTGCACAGTCGGTGGGTGTCTTTTTAGTGTCGGGCTTTTGTGCCTCTTAGGTCGTGCTCTCAAGCCTCGGGGCCCCGAGACTTTGGTTTAGTCTTAGTCCGATCGAGACTTCCCTTTCTCTTTTTAGAGCGGGGTTTGAGACATCGATCCACTTTGATTGTTCTGACAATCATGTGGGCCATCAATTCAATGGGAGTGACAAGGATGGGTCCTTTTGAAAATTTGATGGGCTCGGGATGCGGTAAATTTCAAATTTTTCATCCCGAGTATAATTTGAACCCGAGAACGATTGCAAAGCACAAGAGACAAACCTAGGATATGAAACGTGCCGTCCTAGTTTTGATCAGTAGCTTCGTTACGAGGTCCTTGTAAATGATCTCCCTATGTCGACAAAGGTGACCCCATTCATCGAAGTATGCCATCATCAATCGAATAAAGTTAACTTGTTCGGTGGATGAGTGGTTCGCCGAGGACCGAATCACAAAAGTGAAGAGGATCCTCTAAGCCACGGGAATGAGCTTTTAGTAATCGGGGTCTTGTCCAAAAAGTTGGATCTAAAACGATTTGTTTCAACCCATCCTTCACTGTGGAGGGTTCGGGATGGGCGACATAAATACCTTTGTTATAATCTAACCTCGTTGAAGTGCAAAACGCGTTTTGTAATCCAGGTGTATTGTTGCCCCCATTAAGATCGAACTCGATGAGATATTCCACGAGTGGTCTAAGGTTATTCTCATCGATAGAAGGTGTCGGGTCAAAGGCTTTAGTCAAGCCCAAAACTCCTTGAGGTAGTTTGGGTGCAAGATCTTGAGGACATTTACAAAGGCCGTTTTGAGTGGGCAGTTGAATAAAAATTTTATAATGTCTTTATAGGTTGGGACATTTTTAGGGTATTCAAAATTTCCTATGACATTATTTGTTTTAAATTCAACATTAGTAAGATCCCCTACCCACTGAGAAGCAAACTAGAGAGATTGTGTTCTAGCCATTTCCAAAGAAGATTTCAGGGTTAACAAATTGTTTTGACTAGAACAATCAAAGTATTTAGATCTCTCAAGTTTGTGATGAAAAACTTTTGTAAATGTTTACAAGGAGAGTTTTCCAAAAGAGATTTAAAGATTTTGAGAACACACAAATTTTTTTGGATTTGAGAAAGGATTTTGACAGAGTTTAGTTGCAGAAAATAATTTGTGTGTGTTTTGTGGTTTTGAAGAGGGTGTTTATAGAGTAGTGAGAGGGTGATTTTGTATAAGCGTGGATATGTAAAGACCATTTTGAATTCGTTTGATATTCCACATTTAATGCCACCCACCACATCACATGATAAAATCCGTCTTTCAAGGAAAATAGTTGCAATGCACGTAAAAGTGCACTTTAGCGATAATAAAATATCCATAGGATATTTTATGTGAGAGAAGGCATTTAATGCCAAGTGGGGTGAGGTAAATGATGATACACCGACAAGAAGACATGTATTCCTATATTAAATTGGTGGGATTACCAACCTAGGACATTTAAGTAACTAATACTTGGAGCATTTAGTTACTCATTCAATGCTTGTCGGGGACCCCGAGTGAGTCTTACTCATTCGGTGAGAGGTTTGTTTTGGATGTTCGGGAGAATGAATCATTTGAGAGAACTTATCGAGATTGGTTTCGGACCGACTTTCAATGTCAAGCATTCCCAACTCGACTTTCGGTCTCTCAAGGTAGGTTCATCCAAGGTTTTGTGAAGATATCGGCCATTGATATTGGTAGGGATGAAATGAAGTTCAATGTCTCCTTCATTATGTGATCCCCGATGAAGTGATATCGATATCAATGTGTTTGGTTCTTTGGTGGAGGACGGGGTTGTTGGAGATTGCAATAGCATCGGTGTTATCACGAGAAGATGGGCACCATTTTGTAATGGATGTCATAGTCACCGAGTTGAATTTTCATCCATAATACATTGGCACAACATCCTGCATAGACTACATATTAAACTTCGGTGAGGATATAGCCACCGATTGTTGCTTTTAGCACTCCAACAAACTAGTTTTCCTCCAAGAAATTGATAGGACCCCGAGGTACTTTTTATGTCCATGTTGACCAAGATAATCGTAATCGAGTAACCCTCGAGATCAAACCACGAGCATTTTGGATAATAGAGTCCAAGGTTTGGGGTTCCTTCGTGTACATGAGTATTCTTTTGGTCTTTGTGAGATGGGATTCTTTAGGATTGACCGATATCTTGCTATTAGATGATCGAGAATTAAATGTGCAGTCCGAAAGCGTTAGATACATCGGTGAGCCTACAATTCCTCCGAAATGAGTTTGATTGATCGATTTTCCAAAGTGAGATCGGGTCCAAGGTTGTTAGGTGGGACCATTGGAGTCTTCACCGAGGCACGATCGATATCTCATATTTCTTCAAGAGATTTCAGTGTATTTCTCTTGACCGATGGATGTTCCTTTATCGGTTTGTTCGATTTGTAGTCCAAGAAAGTATGTGAGTTCCCCATCATGCTCATTTCAAACTTCTTTGTCATCGGTTTTCAAACTATTTGCAAAGTTTGTAGTTTGTTGAGCCAAAGATGATGTCATCAACATACACTTGGACTAGAATCACATCTGTTGAGTTCTATAGACAAACAGTGTTGTCTATCTTTCCTCGACAAACTTGTTTTGTATCGGGAAGGCCGAGAGAGTTTTATACCATGCCCTAGGAGCTTGTTTAAGTCCATAAAGGGCTTTGTCAAGCTTTGAGACATAGTCGGGAATTCACTACTCTCAAAGACCGGAGGTTCTTGAACATATACATCTTCCTTGAGATCACCATTTAAGAATGCACTTTTAACATCCATTTGGTAGACCACAAGTTCATGTATGTTGCATATGCAAGAAAGATCCCGATGGCTTCCATTCTTGCAACAGAGCAAATGTTTCATCATAGTCAATGCCTTCTTGTTGATTGTAACCTTTGGCTACAAGTCCGGCTTTGTTTTTAATGACGATGCCATTTTCATCGGTTTTGTTTCGAAACCCACTTCATTCCTATGACTACTACATCCCGAGGACATTTGATCAAGGTCATGACCTTGTTTTTATCAAGCATTGCAGGTTCTTCTTGCGTATCCCGAACCCGGCTTGGGTATTTTAGAGCCTCGGTGACACTTTTGGGTTCTATCTCGATAGGTAATCAACATATAAACATTCATTGGTCAAGTCTGCAGTTAAGTTAGCGACCATGCTTCTAGTGAGCATTCCTCGGTGGGTTCACCAATGATGTTTACAAGCTCAATGTCACGAGATCTTGTCCACTTACTTTGTGGTGCGGGATCCGAGCTTGGAGATGTCTTTGGGAGTTCGGTGTGAGTTCGGTGCAAGAGCCACATGATCATTTAGATCATCTGTTGAGGTGACTTGTTCGATAGAGGTTCTTGAGTTATAGGATCACGATCATTTGGATCGGTGTTACCTATCCCAAGAGGGACCGATCGATTATTAATGAATTCACCGATAGTTGGTTGTGATAGGTTGTGAGGCAAGACATAATATGAGATGTCAAGATCGACTTGTTATGAGGAATTGGTTTCGATGTTGTACTCATCGGGAGGATATCTTGATGAGTTATCAATTCCTATTTCTTCCATTGAAGTGTTGGTGAACCCGATGCTTTCTATACTTTCATCAAAGGTGACATGATAGGTTTTCTCAACTTGTTGTCTCCTTGTGTTAAATACCCCGAAAGCTTTGGAGATCGGTGAGTAACCTAGAAAGTATCCATCATCGACTTTAGCATCGAACTTGCCTAGATGATCCTTGTGGTTATGAATAAACACAGGACATCCAAACACATGGAAGTAGCTAATGTCGAAGTCTACCTTTGAATATCTCATATGGGGTTTTATTATGTCTTTTGACAATGATTGACTTGTTTTGAGTGTAACAGTCGTTTTAAGCGCTTGATCCGTAAATGCTTTGAAAGGGGTGAGCCATTTAACATGGTTCTTGCAACCTCAATGAGAGTTCTGTTTTCCTTTCACCACCCCATTTTGTTCGGGGTATAAGGAGATGAGAAATTTTGGGAGATTCCTTCTCATCACGTAAACTCTCAAGCTCGGCATTTCTAAATTCATACCATTATCGATTCGATTTGTTTCCATTGTAATGTCATTACGGTTTTCAATGTTCACGATGAATGACATTATAGTATCACCGCCTAACTCTTTTGAGAGAAAGTATAACCAAGTGTATCTTGAATACTCATCAACAATGACAAGTGTATACTTCTCATCTTGGATTGATCTAGGACCGATTGGTCCAAAGAGATCCATATGCAATAGGTGAAGGCGACTTTTGATAGAAATTTTGCTTGGTTTTGAAAGATGCTCTTTTATGTTTGCTTTTTCACAGTCGAGCATGGTTTGTCTTTGCAAAACCGGTGATAGTAAGCCAAGAACCTTGTTTTGTTTTGCCAAGTTGTTGATGTTTTTGAAGTTTAAGTGAGAGAGTCTCTTGTGCCACACCCAATTGATAGTTTCGGTGGCTTTGGCAAAGAGACAGTTCCATCTTTAGAGAGTTGACATGTCTAAGACATAAACATCATCTCTCCTAGAGCAATCAACACAACTTCCTTGTTGGCATTGAAAATGGTACCTTGTTTGTCATTGAATTGTACAATGTACTTAGCATCACATAGTCGATCGACATCGATGAGATTGTATTTGAGACCATTGACATAAGCAATCATAGAAAACTATTCCATTGCGGTTCTTGAACCATAACCTTCGTGGGACATGATGAGTTATCACCAAATAATACCTTGGGCCCTGGTTCCTTTACATACTTGTGCAGATATTCCTTCACACGGTCATGCTTCTTGAGCATCCTTTGTCTAGATGCCGATAGGCTCCCCGGCATGTCTCGCACAAGTAGTAAAGCGAATTAGTTTCTCTTCGTGACCCACTTACTAGTAGGCTTGGGTCTCATGGTCTCTTTGAATTGAGCAATCGATTCATGGTCGGTGGTGGAGTGCAATGAGCTACCACGTGTTTTGCATTTAGAGACCGAGGATGACTCGGTGGATTTTGGTTGTTTTGAACTTCTCCTTGCATGGATGACATTGTCATCTTGAGATGTCTTATGAGTCGTGTTACCACAAATATCACAAAGATATGTTCATAAGACAATCATCGAGGCGATGATCATTAAAGCCGATGTGGGCAAGGAGGAAAAGGCTTTGCTCTCAATTTTGAGCTTTGGATGAAGAAGCATACCGATGACCAAATTTTGTGTAGTTTTCTTGGTGAGAGAGCTCACATATTGCAAGTGGTCGAGAGTCCTGTGATCATCCTTTTACGATCATGCAAAAAGGATTCTATAACAATTGTCGGTGGTATGGTGGTATAGTGGCATAGATCACACTTCGCTTGTTTTTGGTGGTGGCTTTTGACTTTGAGGAACTAGAGGAAGTCGACTATGTTTCCTTGATTGGTTCAGAACCTTTCAATGATTCCATTTTGTCGGTTAGCTTCCTCACAAGTTCGATCGATTCTTGAATCGATCGACTTCGGTGGGGACAGAGGATGAGGAATTTTCGGTGGGGTGGATTCTTGCCGAGTTGGTTTTGATGGTCTTTTCAAAATAGTTCTACCAAGTCCGGACCTTTCTTTAGGAGAGTGTGGATTGTAATGTAATGGAGTAAGCTCGAGCTAGGATCGGACCTCAAGAGGTTCCAAAGGTGGAAGTGGTGCTTGAGATTCATCTTCAAACTCGAGATGTGTTCGGTGCTCTGGGCACATCCGGGAGTCCAAGCATGCTCTTTAGAGCTTGAAATTGTGCTCTAGAATTCTTCCGAGTCAAAGTTAGGAAGCTTACTCTCGTGATTAAGTCTTTCAATCCAATCACCGGGCTTGGGATCGAGACAACTTATTGGTAATCATGCCACCAGACACAAATGGTTTAGGACTCTGGTCTTTGTTGTGAGAGTCAGAAAGATGATGTTCACCTATGACTCTCTTTTTGCTACTGGGAGCACCCACAGTATCAAAGACTCTTGGATTCTTGTTAGTCCAACTATCAATGATTTCTTGTTCTTTCTTAAGTTCATCTTGAAGAGCCTGATTTCTTTTAACTAATTCAATGTTTTGAATTTGTAAGGTGATAGCCTCAAGCTTGTTTTGTTTTAACACAAGTAACTCATCCCTACACTTATCAATTCAAAACTTAACTTGTTGTACTTAGAAAAAAGATTTAGTCTTTGCTCCTCTACAAACTTAAGATCAACATTGATATAGTTCATATAGGACTGCCAATCAGAATCATCATCCATAGAAAGTAGAATATTTACCTTCTTCATTGTGATGTTGACCCATTCTCCATTTCTGGCATGATTTTTTCCAACGCCTAGCTTGTCTTCCTCTCGAGAGGGCCATCGGTCTTACCGACATGCACCATTTTATCATCGATGAGACCGGCTCTTCATCCCGATCGAAGGTTTCAAAGAACAAGACCTTTGTTTTACCCCGCATGATTGAGCACTTTTTGGTTACGAGGACCGCCTCAAGTAATGCAAGCTTAGCTTTGATCTTCCTATACTTGGCTTCAAAGTCTATTGTTTTGTTACGGTCGATTTATTCGAAAGTTTTGATGAGACCGATAGATTTTAGGTTGAAATTTCTTTGAAGGTGGAGGATTGATTTGACCCCGATGGTCGTAAGAGGTTCGAAGTTGTTTTTGAAAGCAGTCCTTTGCAAAATGACCTCTTTTGTGACACTTAAAGCATTCAAGGTCCTCATTTGCTTTAGCAATTGAAAACCTTTGTTTCTTTTAATAAACCTTCGAGAGTTTGCAAGGAGTGCCCTTTCACCGAATTCAACGTTCGGTCATTTAGGTACTCCTTACTTGATCTCTCATCGGGCTCATCATCCGAATTTTCTTGAAAATCTTGAACCACATTGTTAGAAAAGAAGGCGGTTGATATAGGTGAGGTGATGGTCGGGGACTTCTTGACTTCACGAGACTTCTTTAAGTCGGTATCGTCATTGATGAGGTTTTCCTCATAGACAAATTTCCCATAAATTTCGTGAAGTTTAAGAGTTTGGATGTGATTTGCATTTCTAAGTCCCCGAGAGAAGTTCAACCATTTCTCGTGGAGACAATTAACAAAACCAACATTTATCTCATGTTTGGATAACTTAACACCATCATTAGCCGTTCATTTAAAAGAGTTTTGTAATGGGTGTAAGTTTGAGAGAGTTTCGTAATCCCTAGCCCCGTAGGTATTATACTCAAGTTTCGTGTCCATTATCCTGTTTTCCTTGGTGTCGATGGACCTTCATGGCTATGGACCAGTCATCCTAGGTTTGTTTAGCCGTGTTACGTTTTATAATCGACTCCATTATATCATCGTGAAGACATGATATGATGATACTTTTGAGTCTTTTGTCCTGGTTGACCACTCTCCTTTCATCCACGAGTTCATCGAGCTTGTGTTTGGGCAAACCTTCAGAGTCTTTGGGACAAATGGACCTCATTAATACACTTGATATAATAAGGTTCCATCCCAATCAAATAGCAAAGCATACGCTTTTTCCATTTGTTGAATTTGCCAACTTCAAGTCTAGGGCAACAATGAATAAGCTCCACCCTTTTTTCGACTAGTTGGGGTACATCAATTTCGACCATAGAAACTCGATTTAAAACGTTTTAGAGCGGCTTAAAGGTTTTATAATCACTGTCTCTGATACCACTTGTTTTCCCTATTCACTATCGTTTAAAAACAATTAAGTACTTAAAACAATTTAACGATGAATAATAATCGAAAGTAATGTAAGTAACATACACAAAGTAATTTTCAACATCATATTCTTATTAGAAATAAATCAAAAGAATACGTATCAAGTACTTCATGAATAGTACTTGGGATTGAAATGACAAAGTTTGGGTGACTCTCTCTAAGCTCGGGCTAAGTCGAGCACAACTCTTAGAACCCACCGAGCTAGCTCAAGGATAAAGTTGCATTTGGAGGAGTGAAAAGTTGGCTTGTGTGTATGTGTGTTTTACAATTCACAAGCTTAAAATTTTCACTCATTCTCTTATGCTATTTATACAAGTATGATTTTAACTTTAACCTAGAAAACAAATACATTGATCACAAGAATCACAAATATAGATATATTCGACATCGTTTACTTTGCTATTAGTAGTCGGCCAAGTGAAGCTTTCCTTAACAGAGAATCCTTTAGTATCGCCGCTTACTATAAATGGGAAGATATGGCTTTAGTAGATAGGGACTTAGTTTTATCGGGTAAAGCACTTGGGACTTAGTTTTATCGGGTAAACTTTTCCGCCTAGTCCCGCTCATTCTTGATCTTCAAAGCCTTGATCTCTTCCTTCGTTTGTCTTGATGCTACAGTTGGAGAGAGTCTTAGGGATTCAGTGAGTTATTGTCATTACTCACCGAATCCACCATCTTCTTCTTGACTTAGTCTTCACCCATTAAGTTCCGCCTTCTTGAGTGGAGAGGCTTCTTCTTCGCCTCATCGAGTATCTCGAAGATGGCTCATCGAGAGTCTGGCACTCGGTGACCGATAGTGTTTAACGGATTGAACACTTAGGTTATTTTCTATTCAAATCCTAGGTTAAGGGGTTTGGGTATTTACTGAACACAAAGAAACTTTCTTTTCGTCGAGCAAGTTTTTCAACACCCTCGGCAGTGAACCTAATCGTTGTAGTGTAGTATTAGGGTAAGCCACATGTATTGATATCGTTGTCTAGGGGAATAGTGTCGTTAGGCTGAAGTGTATGTCGATTTTAAGTATAAAGGTGAGGGATGGTTATTTTTGTATTTTTATAATTTATGAATTAAAATATCTCAGTTTTGAAGGGGAGGGTGGAATTAGTTGCTAGTCAACTATCCCAAAAGATACTAAATTAAGGGTCTATCATGAATGTGAAGCGTATCTACTTATGATGTATTACTCCTTGCTAGCTATCCAATTCTACCTACTGAATTGTCATGTCCTATTGATGGTTGAATTGTCACGTCCTTATTCTTAACGCGTTGTGTTTTCTAAGGTCGTAAGGTGTGCATTCCCTAACTCTTTGAAGTCACCTTTAAGTGTAGTAAACGAAATCCACTAAGTCATTCATAAACTAACTTTGAGGTTATCTTTGGGTTTAGTAAACGAAATCCACTAAGTCATTCATAAACTATCAAAGATTTGTCAAGTATTAAACACAACGATAGCCTAGTCGCACTCCTAAGCCAATTACAATTAAGATAAGAGACAACCAATCAAACAAGAGACAGTAGGATGCAAGAATTATAAACTAAACCAATTAGACTCATTGAAATTGTCACACCCCTAATAATGAAGATAGACACAAGCATCACTAAGAAATCAATAAGATCTAATTAATTACATACAAGTTTCATATAATCATAAGCAAACACTAGGTGAATTAGCCAAGCATAATTAATGAAGAGCAAGCAACAATCATAAAGAGATGTTCGCCAAACAACTCTATCCTAATCTCATGGCATTGGTCAAGCATACTATGTCAACTACTCCTGTTGCTATGCAAATCAATCCAGTCACGCCTCAGGTTGTCTCCGATGCTGAATTGATATCGAAGCTGGTATTGCAAATACTTCAACGATCCGGCACTTTCACTTCTGACGAAGCTAAACTATTTGAGGCATTGCTAGAATATCAACTCAAAACATCATGCAAAGAGTCAGCTGAAAGGGCTAAGCGTCCAAGAGATGATGATGATGCGGATAAGGACTCTGAGCCAAAACGCAAAACGAAATCTGGTGAATCCTCATCTATGCCTCCACCACCCCAAAGGACCACCACCACTAGAAGATCTCCACAACGTCCTCCTGCTAAAGACAAACCTCAGGACTCTAAGTCTCCAACACCAAAAGAGATAACTGGTGATCACTTTGAATACACTGGTGGTGACGACGAAGAAGTTCCTGAGCCCCAACAACAACCTCCTTCTTCTACATCAACTAAGCAACCAGCATCATCCTCGAAGCCAAAGAAGAAAAAGTCAACCTCCGTTGTATCATGGCTAGATGAAGATGAAACTGAAGAATATGAATGGTTTTCAAAGCTTGTTGATGCAACCCCTCAATTACCGGAAGGCCAAGAACCGGTAGATGGTCGAACTCTGAAGCATGCCAAGTTAATTCAAGAAAACTTTAAGGTGAAGAAGATGACGAAAGCAGAGTTAAGACAGCTCCGACAATGCAAATGAAGTCGAATATCATCTCGACAACATTGCACGAGCCATGTCCAACAATATTGATTGGCTCAACCCTGAATCAAACATCGACTTCACCAAACCTGACAAGGCTCCTTACTACACCGACTGGACAAAGACACTACCCACTATTGGTCGACCTGATCAACCAAGGATTCCCTACCGGTATTTCTTCAACAATGACCTCGAATTTCTTCAAGACGGTAGCGAAGTTAGCAAAAATACGCTACCACTCACCTTCCCTATCCCCGAACAATCTTCTCCAACAATGTGGCCATCGAGGAAGAAGCCACATATGTTCGTTGATAATGTGGTAAAGTATGACCTCGATGCACTATATGGAATTCATCATTGGCACGAACGAAGAAGAGTCTACTACGTAAGTGCCGGTGCTTAAATCTAAGAAGGAGGTATCTGGTGACCAACGGATCATTGCCATAATGCATGTTAGCCCTGTCTACCAGTGGGACCGCTCATTCTCGAAGAAAATAGTAGTCAAACGACAAGGCGAACAGAATATGACTTTTCAAGCGGATTTTCCGAGATTGTCACCAATGACATTAAAGATATGTATCTTGCCAAGGTACAGGGCGAACGCGACACTTCTCCACGAACATCCGACTCCGGTACATCAAGTCATTGCTAATATTCATCGAAGCATCATTATCCGAGGCGTGTTGAAGACCTTCAACTTGCCGTGGAATCATACCAAAAGCGTGTTAATCTCACCAAACCACGCCTAGAACTTCCGATATCAACCACACGGCTCGATACACCATTCTCACGAAACCAAAGTTTGGCGTTGTCACCGCAGATGAACTTCACCGTAACTGTTTTATGGCATGTAATGAGCTTCACAAGTTTTGTGATCATACTTTGAAGAAGGTTCGGGATGGGATGGCATATAGGTTAAAGGAGATTCATGAAGGCATAGGGTCGAAGAAGAGGTGGAATTCAAGGCAAAAGAGGGATGAGAAGAGAATCATCACAAGGATTGATGAAAGGTTGTTTCGTCGTGATCAGATAAGGACATTGGAGAGCTTCGTGGGTGGACGTCCAAGTATTTCTCTAACAGGCTATCAACGTCCAGAAAGAACTCCTGGTGTTATTGACGGACTTCCTGGTACTCCTTGATTTGTTTCTTTTATTAATATTTGGATGTGTTGATCTATATTTGACAATGGCTTGTGCACAAATAACAGTGTACAACCCGTACTTGTAATGAAAGGACCATGTGGTACACATCAGTGCCACAATCCTATATAGGGAGCGAAAGCTTCTTACTTTTGAGTAAAACTTATCAAAACTTTCATTTTTCAAAGTTTTGCACAAAAGAACAAGTACTTCCCTTATGTTTTCAAAACCTCAAAAGTTAGTATTACTTGTTGAGGGGAGTACTTACTTAAAACCTTGTTCACAAATGATTCTTCGTGGAAATCTTCCCCAAAACTTCGAAATGGACATATTCGATATCAAAATTTCAGTCAAAATAACATTTATATGCCATTTTTGGGGAGAAAATGGGTGATACAAATATGTTGTGAAGTTTGTGATTGAATCCTCGTGCTAAGACTTAACCCATGAATTGACGAGATCTCGAGCTCATTATACATCGAAAAGATTTGTCTTTCAAGACTTATCCGAGTAGATTGTACCTTTCGAGAAATTCTTGATAGACATGAACTTTGTGGGTTTGACAACCTTTTGAGGTTTGTCCACACCTTCAAGGTAGTTATTAGAGCTAGTTGTCACCTAAAAGGCGACAATGTAACTCTTTAACTATGCAACGTAACCGTGTCTCGGGAATTGTCTATCTTGAGTCGATCAATTCAAAAGTGCTGCGCTTCTTCTTTCACCGTGCGATTACATCAAAACACTTAAGCACATGTTGAGGGGAGTATTTACGCAAAATACAAAACTCTCACGGTGGTACAAAATGTCTTTACTCATAACCACTTTGAGATATTTTCATGAAAATGGTTTTACGGCAACATAGGTTAGTCATGGAGTTATAAGGTGACTAAGGTTAGGAATAACCGTCACTATGATCCGCCAGAGTCGGAGGATCTACCCAAGGACACCACCAATAGTTAGAAATTAGAAGTCCTTAGGTATGATTATAAAAGGAGAAAATGAGAATCGGAGAAAGAAGGAGTTGAAGAATTAAAAGCGAAATGAAAAGGGTGAAAAAAATAGCCCTCAGTTATTCAACTTAGGCGGATAACGGGTTTAACTCATATACTCTTGGTTGTCACTAGATGACACCAAGTATTGAAGATCAAAGTCGTCATGGACCCGGTGGCGCATGCACTAAACCTTTTTAGCCACTCAAGTTTCTCTCAGCGAAGCTTGTTTTATTCTCACAGGAACCCTACGTAACTATCGACTTTCTCTTAGAGATTCTTTGGTATTGAAGAAGAGACCATCTCCTAGTCTCGCTCGGGAAAACCAAAGCGCACTATTGAGTCTAGAGCCATGAGATTCATCAAAAGATCTCTTAGGAACACTCAACATTTCATCACTTGTCGTTCAACAATAAGGACGCAAGTGATACTACTCTAGAGTCCTACACGGATCTTAGCAATGCTGCCGAGAACATTTATGAGGGGTTCTTGTGATCCTCGGTGATTGAATGGAAACTCCTGCCGGTCAACATCAAACGACCGACGGCGGTCACTCGGTAACTCCTCGGGGTTACGCTTAGTGTTGTCTCAAACGGTCTCGATCGTGGGGTGATGCTTGGTGTACCTCAACTACTCACTGAGCGTAGATGTACTTTGGTACATCGTGTTATCCTACTTGAGGACTCCGGTTCGAGAACGACCTTTGCGAATTAGAGATGTGTTTTACACTATCTTCATAACACGCTAAGTTCGAACTTGTAAGTCTTTGAAATCCGCTAAGGAGATTCCTTTCAAGAATCGAGTCCTCAAGATGTTGGTCATTACTTGAACTTGTTCAATGTAGTATAGCCAATCGCCCCTATGGGATTCGGACGGTGATTCGCCCGACCAAGTGAATGGAATCAAGACATTCATCGGAAGAACAATCGTAGTGGTTAACTCTTTAAGAAAGCGACCACAATGATCGATTGGTGTTTATCACTAACCCATTCTTATGTTTTCTTCTTATGGATGCTCCTGGGAGATGATCGTGCAGATTCTCCACATGCTCATACCAACAACAACACAATTTGAAGTTCTCTCAAAAGGCAACACAAAGGTCAGAACGATTCTTTCTCAAAGCCAAAGAATTTACAAAGTATAAAGACTAAGAGAACTACATCTATCCTGATATCCAACGTCAAAGAGTGTGTGAGCATGTTGGAGAAGAACGTGGAGACACCTGAGCAACGAAGCAGACCTGATGCAGAACACAACAACATAACATCACCATATCCGCACCTGAACAAAGAACTAAGATCCTCACACTGGGGAGATTGTTTGAATCAAGGCACTTCTTCTCACAAGAAAGAAGAATGTCAGAAGACGTCAAAGCAACTATTACATAAGCACCTACAACGTTTCAATATTACTTAAGTCATTAATTACCAACACTTAGGGGGAGATTGTTGGAATCACTCATAAATTATATTTCAAGTGTTTGTAATCAATATGTAATAGGTTGTAATTAGGCTTTTATGTTAGTATTAATGGCAAGAACATGTAGAAAGCGTAAGCCTCGACCTGGCCTCGATAAGGAAAGGAAGGAAACTTATGTGTTGCCCAATTCCTTTCCTATAAATAATGTTGTAAACCCCGTTTGAAGGTTGGTTGTTCACTTCTTTCAATATCCTACGCATAACTCTTCTTATTCATTCGTGTGTATTGTTTGTGTGTGTTCATCCGCCTTCTCTTTATCTTATTTCTAACGTATTGATGCTTGTGTTACAATATGGTGACCTAACAAAAATACTTAAAACTAAAAATTAAATAATACAAATAATAAAGCAAACTATACAAACTAATCAAACACAAAAACAACAGTTTAAGAAATACAAATAATAAAGCATATCATACAAACTATTCAAATACAAAAACTACAATTTAAGAAATACAAATAATAAAGCTAAAATTACAAAATATTTTCTCTATATTTTATCTTACTGGCAGGATGAACCAGGTTGCATCCTTCTTCGGTACACATGATTTTAAACCTGACCGACCAACAGTGCAACCGAATTCCAGATCATGATCTGTTCGCCTAACCAATAAATTCCTTTAAAAAATGAAACGGAAAAGACCAGATGGAACCAGTAAAAACGGATGACTGGATCAGACTTGGATCATTTTTTTTCTGGTTAATTAGTTCGTTATTGTTATTTTGTACGAATACCCCGCTAGTGCATCTTAAACCTCTTGGGAACGGAAGCTTCTTATATAATACAAATCTCAATGTGTTCAAAACAATTACCAGAGATACTTTATCAAGTACAGTATTAAAGTGTACTTAAGACTAGATATAATGATGTCATATTAAAAAAAAAAAAATCAAACAAAAAAAAAAAACAAAATACAAAACAGGAATAGTAAAAGGCACACAATACGCCATTTAGTGGTTTGTCCCCAACTCGTAAGTCACGGATGATATTGATTGTAGCATATGGCAAGTTGGCAACCCTTGTCCTCTCTTTTGCACAATTTTCTTTCTCCAAAAGATACCCAATCATATATGGACTATTCATTGTTCCATTGCCCATTGGACAGCTATAGCTTAATTTAGTGCACTCTTTATTTTTATTTTTTCATTGTTCCATTGGCCATTGGACAGCTATAGCTTAATTCAGTGCACTCTTTAATTTTTTTTGTTTTTGTTTTTATTTTCCTTTTTTTCTGATTTTATCAATGTCGTAATAGTTTGTGAAATACAAAATAAAACTCTGGAACAATAATGAGTAGTAGCATACTAGCAATTAGCAGTAGCATTTAGTAGTAGTTGTTTGTTTTATAAAACTAGTAATGCTAAAAAAAGTAGCATTAGAATTAAAATTTATTTTTTTCACCGCTAATTGCCAAACAAATATTTTTTTTATTCTCAACGCTTCAAAATGCTCCCACCAAACACACGTGCTTGTGCAATAAGGGGGTGTTTAAGAAAAATAACGTTTGCACATAATCGCGTTTGCAAAACCACGGATGCAAAAAGTAGGTCTCTACCTCCAACTGCAAAACTGCGTTTTCAGTAGCAAAATCATGTTTTTATAAATATTTACCAAACACTCAAAACTGATTATTTGCGTTTTCCAATCGCAATAATCAGATAATCCACTTCCAAACGCAACAAACACCCCCTAAAAGCCTAATGCAGCACTTGTGGGATGGAGACTAAAACGGGCACACACAAAAGATCATTCTTAGATCTTAATGGGCCACATTAAAACACCATTAGAGAATCTTTATATTAAATTAGCCAAGTATATTCCAGTGCTTGATTTTCACAATCAATACCAAAAGAATCAGAATTTAACCATCAATAGTGAGGAATTTATATAGCACCTAGACTCGCCCAAAGTGCAATATATGTGGTCGGACTTCAGAGTCCACACCCTTTGACGATTTCAAAACCTATTTATTAAAATTGTAATATTGGAGTAACTTATTGACATCATAATGTGTGGTATGCAATGTAAGTGGTAATTTGGTGCGTATCTTTGTGTGTAGGCTGCTGATTAGATTAGAACAGAGTTAGAAAAGATATCTTTTATTTATATTTCATCTTGCAAGTTGCAGAGTTACTCCCACAAGGCCACAAGTGTTAGTTTAGTCATCTACGCTATATATAATGGAGGGATGCCATTCCCTCCATTAAATACACTATTTGTCGAAAAATAATTCGTCAAGTTATTGTCAAAAAATTATAGATGAAACACATTATTTGTCGAAACTTTTGAATTAGGCAAGTCTTCACGTTGTTGACTGCATCACCAAGATCCGCTGGTTACTATAAAAGAAAAGGTAATTGTACAACAATTTGGCTTAGGTGTACGTGAATGACTTGTTAACCAATACATCGTGGTTTCGATTCACAGATGAGACATATCTTAAGTATTTAGGCAGCATTTATGTGAATATTTATCTTTCAAAAAATATATATATACTTGTAAAACTAAACAAGTAGGTTGGATCGGATAAAAATACTCGCCTCTAACCGAGAGGTCGGGGTTCGATCTCACTCTCCTCAAAAGGTCGGAGGTCTCTCTCACCTAGGTAAGTAAGGTTGTCTCACATCTTAATCTCCTCAAACAGGAAGCGGTGTTGAGAGATGCCATAACTTGGTGGAATACAGGCGTTGGGAGTTCTTTACTATTTTGTAAAACTAGAAAATACCAATATGCATCATGTTCCTTTGGTTAATGGTGGGGGACTTCAAGTGAATATACTTGTGCCAATTGACATGGAATGGTGGCCAAGTGTTTTTGACATATAAAGAAATCATAGAAAGGATAAAACGAAAAAGGGGGAGGTAAATCTTTTTCTGTTTGAAACTAAAATCATCGAATTGAGATATGCTAAAGAATTGTGTATCAAGCTGCTAAACACGTACGTTGTATATTATCTTTTGACGGTTTCTTGAACAAGTCACGGCTTAGTCTTAGTCGGGTCTTGTGCGTATCAGAAAGATACAAAGAAACAGAGAGGAGGCAGAGCGAAGACCCAAATAACTTTTTACCAAATGCATTTCATTAATGAGACATGCGATATATGAGGATTCTTTTTGTTTCAGACTTATTCAAATAACTAAGGATACTAAAGATAGATTACAAGTTTTAAGTTCAAACCATTTGTATATGTAGTGTTGTTCAACTACTGTTCACATATACCGAAGCATAAGAATTTTTGTTTTAAAGATAGAGCATCGAATCCATTGACACAAATCGGGCGCCTTTTCCAAAGTCAAATATTCCACTCGCTTAGCATTTTTATTTTGTGGATGCCATCTTTATTTGTTCTTATAGTACAAAGACACAACTTTAAAATGAAAAAAAGAAATGTCTTCAAAGATGAAACTACAGTATAACCTTTTGATTTTACTGAGAATGATAGGCCAGAGTCACAATCTGATAATGCTTACATAAACTAAACAAGTCACCTGTAATTAGAATTTCATGTCAACTATGAAGAGTCTACCCACATATTCAGTTTCACTAAACAGGTAGTGTTACATACATGATACAACTAAAAACAGAGATTAGTGTCACATCTGGACACAATCAAATGCGTTTGCTATATGTAGAAATATTATCAAAAGCAATTAGTGGGTGCAGGTCCAAAACAGTCTCCGTTACACATGTAAATCCTACAAAACTCAAGAGATCAGGATTTGTTCACAGCCAAGTCTGTCTAGTTTGAATTGATACTTTTATTTAGGTAACCGCTTTCGACCCTCTAGGCCACAGGGAGGGATGTAGGAGTGACTATAAAGTTTCGTTACGTGACTAGAGTGCAGTTAAAGTAAGCCTTGAGAACAAAAAAGTGATTCAAAACATATCTATTGACCCATAAAGAAGACATGCTTAGAGCAATGAATCTTACTTTGTACAAGAAAATCATGCTTTTAAGTCTAATCATTGAATAAGTGAACCAGTAAGTAGGATCTTAAAAGGCAATTACTTGAGAAAGATCTTTACCAAGATAAAGTAAAAAGTAGAAGATATTTGTGGTCCTCAAGCATAAGATGCTGTGTGCTAGTGGAATTCATATTCGGCTGGGACTAGCAACAAGTAGTCGCCCCAACAAGTACACGCTAATAATGTATTGACTATTGAGTATGTGGGATCCTCAGAATGATACTTGGGTCAGGTGTAACAGTAGCTGTATACACAACCAGCGTAGCATGATAATCCAGGGCCCTTCTGAGCACCATTTGAGAGCTCATTATCTAATTTCAGTTGTAAGTCAAGCTATGCTGATATACTTGTCAAATGGTCAACGGTAGCGAGTATAGAATTTGCACCTCGGGCATTACAAGTCAAATCTTAAAGTCATGATTGAAGATGCTTAAAGGCAACAGAGATAGACTAGTAAATATAATCAGAGGACATGCAGTCACATGCCAAGAACATAAAGACTTGCGTGGTTCATCCAACAGGCTATGTACAAGTTCAATAGTAGCCGATTACTCATTATATGAAGAAAACAATACAAAATGGAGAAGACAAAAAGAACTATGTACCTAACCTACTAACAGAAAATAAATGTAGACCTACTATGATAGTGAAACATACATTGAATCTAAATTGCAGACAGATGGTTTCGGGTGAAATAAGTATATATGTTTTCACGTGAATTCACTATAAATGTTGAGCATTATCACGAGTTGCATCTAAAACCGTGCTCTAAGGTGCGCCACAACGGAGCATGTTGTAATCATTGGATTGTCGTTATAACACAAGGATAAACATATACGCAGAAAGTTTTTCAGATATTTCTAAGGTTCTTCCACTGTTAAATGTTCTTCTATAGCAAAATACCAAAGAACATTATAATCAGTCTCCACTTGGTCAAAAAGACTATAAGGTGCTAAACAACTATAATATTCACATTATAGATAACACCACAAGAGAGATATCAATGACAACATGGGAAAACCTCTAACAAAACTACTCAAATCAAACGGAAAAGAAAAGAAATCATTTTAAAAATCACTACATACGTTATAGCATTGGCTCATCCTTGCGGGTAATGCATCGCGGGTTGCATCTGAAAAACCATGCTCTGAGGTGTACTATAAAATTCATGTAAACCACCACCGCCACCCATTTTAAACCCTGCATTATCTCTGTATTGAGGAGACATGAAGATATTACCATTTGTTTGGTTGAATGCCACCGCTGCCCCACCAGTACCGCCACCATTGGGCTGATTCCACTGAAATTTACATTGTTCGGGTGATGCTCTTTTGTTTTTTGGTGAAGGGTTCTGACTTTCATTGACATTGACTGTTGTTATATCATGAATGCTTGCTCTTCTCTTATCTTTCCCACCAGAAAGCTGCCGGATGAAATACTTCTGAGCATGGCTAGCAACTTGTGTTGGCGTTCTTGTTACAACATAATTTCGTGATATATTTCTCCAATCTCCTTTTCCATACTTCTTTAACCCCAAAAGAAATAATCTGTGATCAAATTCCCAAATCAGTTCAAATTTTAATCAAAATTAATCTACATACGGAATTGTATCTCAAGATTATGAAAGCATACACATAGTGAACCAAAAGTTATGTAACATGGCGAGTTGCTTTTAGCCCAAAAAGAAACAATCTTTCTTCAAATTTCCTAATACACATTTCAAAACCTAATCTAAAGTGAATTGAACTTCAAGATTTTGACAACAGACACAAACACAAAAAACACAAAGTGAACAAAGAAAGCAAAGAAATCTAACAAAGCAATTTACTTTAGCTCCAAAAGAAACTATATTTTATCAAATTTCCAAACAAGCATCTCAAATTGCAAATTATTCTGCAAAACTGATTAAAATGCAAGATTTCAAAAACACAAACAAACGCCATACACGCATTGTGAACTAGGAGTACAGAAAGATAACAAATAAATTAACTCTAGCTCCAAAAGATACACTCTTCGATCAAATTCCCAAATACCAATTTCAAATACTAACCAAATTAATAGAAATGACTTTGTAAACAATGACAAACACCAAAACACAGAATAAATAAAGAAGCTAATGAGATGCAACATGGTTAACTTACTTATGCTCTTCTTCAGTCCAAGGAACACCCTTTTTTCGCTCTTGTTCGACAGGGCGACCCGCAGCCACAGGAGACGGCCTCCCTCCAGCGCAGTAAGGCGGCGACTTACACCGATCAAAACCATAATTATTCCCATATTCTAGAGTAAAACCACAATTAGTACTATTATTATTATACCCATACTTTGGATAAAACCCTGCTTCAATGCTACTAACATCATCTTCTAATTCCTTATATTGACGCATAACATCAGCTACTGTTTTCCCAGGCACCATTTCTGCCACTTTCTGCCATCTTTCAGGCGTATCTTTATCAATTTCGCAAGCGCATTTTCAAATAGTTTGTTCTCAAAAGGTGTCCATATTGTACTCTTTAAACTCTCTCCCATCACATAACTACTCGAATTCGACATATTTTCGCTTTCCCACTTCATTAACACTTATTTAAACCCAAAAACCTAAAGATCAAACTTTTATTACAAAATAAAGAAAACCCAATATCAAAATCACCTTTTTAAAGGGTTTTTAGTGAAAATTTATAAAACTTAAAACAGAGTAAAAACAGGGGTACACAGGTAGGATTGATTTATAGCCCAAAAAACCAAACCCACTATCAAAACATAAAAACTCAAAATGAAGATCAGTTTTTTAAAAAGTTTTCAATGAAAATTTATAAAACCTGAAGCAGAGTAAAAACAGGGGAGCAAATGTAGGATTGTTTTATACCACAAAAACTTAAAAAGTTAAATCAATAAAGAATCAGAATAGCTTTAAATTTCTGTTTGCAATAGCCAACCACCCAACAACCAATGGAATCTTTAAAGACCCACTTTTAAAATCAACCCAAAATTATTATCTCCCAAAACTATATTAATAAAACACCAAATAACAAGATAAACCCAAGATACACTGAACAGGATCTGAATAGATTACATAGTTTCCAAATATGGAAAGAGAAAAAGGGTAGTTGGTAATTTGAATAAATGATACATACAAAAAAAAAATAAAGCACTTTAATCTTGTGTGAAAATTGAGAGAATATGTGTTGAAATTGTTGTGATTTTGGGTATTCTGAAAGAGAAAAAAAGGGTATTTGATGGCTTTTTTTGTACTTTTTGTTTTGGGGAAATAATAAAAATGATTGAATTTCAGAAGGGAAAAGAATAAGCAAGAATAGTAAGTTTTATTGTTTGTTGAAGGAAATGAATCTAAAGAAAGAGAGAGAAGAAGACGGTGGATGAATATGATTGGAGGAGATGGTGCTGTGGGCACTACAATATTTAAAAAAGAAGTAGCCACTATTTTAAATTTTAATATGCACTCTTTCCTTCCTTAATTATTGTTTTCTTTTTCTTTTTGAGAAAGAGGGTATATTTTCGTTATTTATTTTTATTATTATCACTTTTAAATTTTACTATGCACTAATTATCCTAAATTATACAATGTAAACTATCTCACGTATATAAATGCAATTTAACCCACAACTTTTTAGTTAGGAAGCTTACCATGTAACAAAGAATCTTATTAGAATATTGAAAGTATTTGCTAAAACAATCTTATTGAGAAAAAAGTTAGGTCAATCAAATTGCTCTATTTTGATATGTTCAAAAATCTGGCATTCTTATTAGTTAATTAAAAGTCAAAATTGAAAAAATTTGATCAGACTGTGATAAGGATGGAGACAAAAAAAAACATAAAAATATAGATGTCAAATTTATGATATAAAAACTTAATGAAAAAGAGGGTGATTAATAAAACTTTGTGGTTGAATTTTAAAATTATACAAAGTTTGAGAGGGGATAATTAATAAAATTTTAGTGGTTAAATTTTAAATAAAATAAACGAAGTTAAGTTTAAACTTATAAGTTTTCATAATTTTTTAATAACTTTAAAACTAAACAAATGCTCCCTTAAACTTTATACCTCCTAGACTTTATATTTTAAAAATACACCATACAACATATAATGTTGTTTTAAAAACATAATATGTATATGCAGGGGATATGAATATCAAAATAAAAGCATGAGTTATTTTGTATGTAAATAAATACACAAGGTTGTATGTATACGAACAACTCATGTTATGAGTTTAAGTAAAGATATCATTTTTTTATTATTTTTTATTTTTACTATTTGCGTTCAATAAGAACTCATGTTATTCCCATTTACGAGTTTAACCCATGCTTACACGAGTTTGAAAATTAAATACGACTAAATTATTATTAACATTAAGCACGGGTTACTGTAATATGAAAATAATTATATGTGATTATACTTATAACAACGACTCATATAGCTCCGAAAAACATTTTAAAAAAACCTTATATTTTGCATCATCAACAGTCATTATGTGCTATAAAACTCGCATATTATGTACAACATATGATCAATAATTAAATTTAAACATCGACATCAACCTCGAAACATGTCGATTAAGAAAAATTAAATCTTTCATATAATAAAAATCTTTACAAAATATTAATCGATATTAATACATTATGAAAAATTATGTAAAAACTCGTGCATAATTATTAATTGTACTTATATCACATTTAAAAAATATTAATCAGAGGAAAATTATTATATGTTTGTATATTAAACTAAAAACTTAAAATAAATTTGATTGATGTGTAAATCCCATGCGTGCACACGACTTTTAATTAGTTAAATAATATATGAGCATCCGCAATGGCTAGTGATGGAGTCGGCATGAAATGGTTGGTATTGGCATAGCCTTGTGGACGTGATTGCTGAGTGCTCAAAGTGGTGGCGTTTTCGCCCTCCACGGCTCTACAACACAAAAGTTATGAAAATTTTAACTTATAGATGCTCTTAAAAGCTCTGGCATTCCCACCAAGAGTAATTATGTTCGGTGAGGCAATTTTTGCTTGAAAATACAAATCAGTCTCGTTTTATATATGCTCATAAAATTGTAAGAAAGATAGATAAGAACTAGTATATTGTCGGATTGAACATCCTCTTATCTTATAAATAAAATAAAAAAAGGTAAAATGAGAAGATATTCCTGCAAGCGGCTCTTGACCTAAACTTATGGTATACTTTAACTTTAAAATAGGACGTTTGGACATTTGTATGGATATGTCGACTATGCCTAAATTCATGACTTCTATTTTACTTAAATGTGGAACATGACTATCAAAATTGCCCATATGTTAATTAGTTCCAAAATACTACTTCCGTTCTGAACTTTTTAGATGTTTTATCATATGATAAGATCATGTGCAACAAGGCGCTTCATCATATGGGCAAGGTGTTGAGTGGTGACCACCCGTGAAGACCACTATAGAGCTTTCAAGATCATAGACTGTGTTGTGTGATGTGCGTGTTTAAGTGTTGTACATATGAATGGTTAGTAGTGAGTGATTGTTTTTTGGGTAGAGGTGATGCGTGAGTGAGAAGGAAAGGATAATATAACCTTGACATTGAGGTTATCTGTAACCACCGGTAAAATTCCGCCTTATGTTAACTAATAAAAATTCATTTTCTATGTATAATTTTTTTTATTTGATTACAACGACTAGATAATATGCTGCACTCACAAACTGCTCATTTGCATAGTCAATGCCTTCTGATATACACACTCTTATGTGACAATGGAAGTCTCACAACATCACTTCTATGTCTTACTTGAAACTTCCGGCATGATGCTCACCCATGCGGTACTGTAATCTCACACGAGCACGCTTAACTATAACTTGCTATAATAATTATGCCACGAGACACGTGGTGTCTGGCATATATTATCCCTATACCATTAGCGTCATTTCCAGCAGAATGCTTACTATATATATATATATATATATATATATATATATATATATATATATATATATATATATATATATATATATATATATATATATATATATATATATATATATATATATATATATATATATATATATTAGGTTTTTCCTAAAGCTTTGATTTATAATAATTTGATATTATGTCATAAACCCTAAAGTACAAACCCTTAAACTAAATGTACAAACTTAAAAAGCATAAAAGCCTAACTTTAGAGTATTTCCCGGTTCAAACCCTAACTTGCAAATTCTATGATTCTATGTGAATAAAATCACAAACTATAATTAAAAATACACATGAAACTTTTACAAATTACCAAAGTACAAGTCTATCAAGCCAATGTACAAGTCATTGATGCATAGGAGCATACTACTAACATAAAACTCATTATAAAACATGGTATATTTATTTTAAAACACAAACCTTTCAAGCACAAGCCCTAAAACTGTCTTTCTTTTAAGTAAGTACAACAATCTAATGCCAATGTACAAGTGTTAATGCACAAACCTAAAACATATACTTTTATTTATTTACACTTAAATTAAACCAACTAGCATTTATTTAAAACTAACTAGAAACCCTAACTAAGTATCTTACATCTCTACACTCTAGGTACAACTCACTAAGGCTTAGGTACAACCCTTTAAGCATAAACGCCCCCTAGTTACCCTTTAGTTCGAAATGAACTAGGTCCCAACCAACTAAGTTCTAGCTTAATACTTGTAAATCCCCTAACCACAAAATGTTTACTTGCTCCATGTATAACCACATCACTTAGTTACCATGAAGTTTTACCCAAGTCAAAGGTTGTGGGTAAAATTCTTGGCTAGGGTTTTACCACACCACCCCATGTCCCCTAAAGTCACAAGAAGCCTCCATATGTCTTGATACACCTCAACATGTCCCCCTTTTACTAGACAAGGTGACCTAGCATCTTAAGAACTCTTGCCTTCCCACTCCTATAAATAACGACCACCTCCCCCTCCTCATACCTCATCCATCACACGCACCATATAACCATACCCATACTCACATACATTATGATATTAGACCCTAAGTAGTGTTTAGGAAGGTTAATCCAGAGCTTAGAAGGTGTGAAACTATGTTGGAGATCATTAGCAGCCTTTAGGCGCTTTTCCTGATTTAAGCAACTCACTAACTGGTAAGTGCTCCAACTCTTTTTATTTAACCATTTTACACATCTAATATCACTCATTTATGGTAATAAACTGATAACATGTAAAACTAAAGCTAAAATATGGTTTTTGTAAAAGGCGTACCATGCATGCTATCCTCTTTGTTTTGTGGTGTTGGCTAAGGAAAAAGCTATAAAAACTAACCATTAAGTAGGGTATATAATCAGTATAGAAAATATAAACCTAAGCCTTAAAGTCCTCAAAAAGTTAAAAACATTTTTCTACTTTCTGGTCTTGTCGCCAAAACAGGCCCAACACCCCTATTTGCGCTATATTTTTCTACATCGGGTTAAAGGTATTATGGCCAACTAAAGGACCTTTGTAATCACCACCCATGACACTCTAAAACGCCCCCTAACCTGGTTGAAAAGCCTTTGTGTCACACCTAAAAACTGCCCTACTTTAGGGTCACATGTCCTAAAAACCAAGCACCCATATATATCAGGTCTTTGGGAAAATTCATGATTTTTAATAAATTTAATCTTGAACTACCCTAGAAACATTAAAAATGAGTTAAATAACATGTCACAAGGTTGCATGCAAGAGTTATAAAGTTTTAAGATTTGAAAACAAGATATTCAATATGTCGAAACTAGCCTAGATAGCCCTTTTCAATAATTAATTTCTCGCTAATTAAAGGATTGTAAAATATGCGAGTCACACCGTTTTAAAGAGCTCGCTGCAAGGATTTTAAAACCCCAAGAACGTCTTTTAAAACCCTTATGGTCTCTTTTATAATCAATCAAAAAGAAGGTGACTCGTAAAGATTTTCATAAATAACTCTTGTGTGCACTTTTCAAAATTTGAGTCTTATGAGCTATAGGATGTTAGAGAATGACTTAAAATGAGTTAATTAACAAATTACGATGTCACTAGGTTACACCGTAAAAGTTAATGGGTCAAAAATAAATTTTTCTTAAACCGCGACGTGGCCAAGTGACCATGTTCACGGGCTTATTTCTCCCTAACCAAAGATAACTAAAATATGAAACCTATACCATCTTGAAGAGCTTACAGCAAAGTGTTTAAAGGATAAATTATGTCGTAAAGATATTGGCTTTCCTCGTGTAAAATTTGTCCTCATTTGGGCTTGTTGTCACCAAAACCAACACTCTTTAAATAAGGCACCTAACCCCCTACTTTGGGAAATTATTGCGACCAAACCGTAAGAGCTTAAGAATTATAGTTTGAACCATTAGAAACACCGCCCGAAAAACTCTTGAAGGGGTCAAGAACGTAGTAAAAACCTCTCAAGGCCTCGCTTATATTTACCCTTACTTTTGTCGACTTAGGCCTAAAACAAGTGAATTTTTCTTAGAAAACTACAAGGGTAGAAATTGTAATTTTTGAAAGATAAAGTTTTCTTGGGCTAAAAATGTAATTTCTTCAAAGTTAATTATACAAGGGCTGATTTTATCAATAACCTATAGTTGAGGGTATAAAGTGTCATTTTTGAAAGTACAAGGGTAAAAACCGTAAATACTCAAAATTGTAAAATATAACATTTTTGGAAACATATCATATTTAACAATTTGGATTTCGATAAGACTTATAAACTATCAACCGAGCCATAAAAATAAGTATGATAAGTATTACTACTTTTTGAAGAGACTTCATGTTCACCCAACCATCGATAAAGCATTATCATCGCATATACTTGAATTTGAATACTAAACACATGACATACCAACTCAGGTCGTGATTCAGAGCAGTTTATTCACATTACTTAATTTATTTTCCATCCAGACTACGGTAATACCGAGATGAGTTCATAGTCCCACTCTTACATATTCTTTTCAAACTCGTGGGGAGATACATGCTACAAAACCCGAACACAAGTATTTTTCTGTATGCTATCCTAACTGATATTGCCTAAGTACCCACCTCATTGCCACTAAAGTCCCTCATATCATGAACCATTAATCAATTGCGGTGAAGGCGAATATAGTGAATAGATCTATTGGCGATTGGCCCCATTTGTGTTAGGCGGATAGGTAACCAAATGCACTTTATTTGAGAATACTAGGAGAATGGCAAACTCCTACGGAGGGCGGTTGCTCACATCATTACTATGATGTTTGTAACTACGTCATTATTATGACACGTTAGTGTTAAGGTTTGCGTGCCATGAGACTTAGGGCAATATCTTGTCATCGCAATATTCGATTTTACTACTTTGTTTATCTTGTGTTCAACTAATTACTATACAAACACTATGGATTCACTCAACCTTTGTGTTGAATTTTTAGCATGTTTTATCTCAGGAAACTAGAGCTCAAATTGGCACGGAGTGGCTATGGACTTTCTTATAAAAAGGGTTTCCATTTTGTTATCATTCACAAGAATAAAACTATGTATTTCAGTATTTCCGTTGGGACCTTTCTTTTGTAAAAATCCGATTTTAATAAATGAATAATAACTATTTTAACTAAAACGTCTCTTTTGAGCCGTTTATCTATTATTATGATTTGTGATCCATGAAGTAATACCCCAACCTTAATTCATTGCTTATATCAAATTTGGGGTGTTCTGATTGGTATCGTAGTCGTAGTTATAGAAGCGAGTACAAACCGAAACTATAACTCTTTTTTCACACTTAAATAAAGTCCTCCGTGCCACTGCACCGTTCATACACTGTTTATGCATGCTTATACTGATTATCTATATATATAATGAGATATTTACAATTACCGGGTTGTTACAGAGTTATGGCTTCCCCTATCCCTTATATTATTATCTTATCGGATACTGAGTCCGAAGACACCATTCCTTCCATGGATACGTTAGTTCATTCGCCAGCACCCAGCCGCGCTATGGAAGATATGGAGTCTGATCCTTTAGAAGAGTCATCTGAGGATTTCGCGGTCGTACCTGATGTAGACCCAGCACCTAGGTACACCATAAAGACCGAAGACGTCACGGTAGTACCTGATATCACTCCATTTCCTGAAGATCCATATGTGCTAGCTAGGAGAGGATATCCTACTTTTGCAGATGCAGAGCCATCTGAGACAACACTTCCCGTACACTCACCACCACCCCCACACCCATACATGTTACCCACGTATGTATCGCCGCCAACTACACCACCCTCACCATCAACTTCATACTTTACTCCCCCGTCTCAGCCATATGAACTCGGAGAAGAGGCAAGGACCATCATTTCTAGGTACAATGTCTTACGATCACCTACTCCAGATATCCTTATGCCACCATGGATATTCAAGATTGGAGAAAGTTCGCAAGCAGCGATGGACCGACCGCCCACCATTTCCACACTTATGACACGCTTGGAAAGACACGAGGATCAGATTGACACTGCCTTAGGCCATCTAGATGAGTTACCTCTTGAGCGCATCGAGTCACTTGAGGATTCAGTGGAGGAGTTAGTTTCTAAGAAAGAAACTATGCAGCAGGAGATAGATATTTTGAGCACCGGAATGCAGGAGACTCGTGAGAGGGCAGATAATCTGGAGGAACATCACGGGCGAACTAGTCAACACATACCGCTGCTATATGACAATGACGTTGTGGAAAACTAGAAGGGGGGGTTGAATAGTTTTGCCGATTTTAAGTTAGTTTCAAAAACTTTAGATTCGATATTATGTGAAATCGTATGGATGAAGAGAAAGTATAGATCTAATGATAATGCAAGTAAATAATGTAAAGCAAGGGATAGAAATGACACAACCGTTTATAGTGGTTCGGCTACAAGGACACCTTCCTTGCCCTACTCCACTCCCTGAGTCACCTACTCGAGAGTTCAAGCACTATGTCAACAAACTCCTTCAGCTTGGCGGAGAAGCCTTCACAACATTGCTTACACCTTTTTCCGGTACAAAGCTAAATACCGAGTCCGTAACACGGTGGACCAAACCAACACGACTATTACACAACAACTATGTGAAATATCAAATACAAGATCTTTGCTACAGAAATCTTGTGGAGGAACAAATCAATCAAGGACCCCTTGCTTGGATGACTTGTAGAATGCTCGTGATCTCGCCTTAGAGAAGGACCTATATGAGAATCACTAAAGAAAGAAAGAAGAAAAACTCTTTAGATCAAGTGATCTTTTGTTAAAACAGAATGAGAGTATATGAGAGAATTAGTAAGAAGAGGGGTGAGTTAGAATGAAGAAATGGCTCTATTTATAGGCAAAACTTGCCACTGTTCCCCAGATCCCACGGATCCCTCCCTTAAGGGATCCGTCTAATGTAAACCTAGGGATCCGTGGGACGCTCCTATTTGCCCATGGGTTTTTTGGTTATGGGTCATGGGTTGGTCCATGGGTATTTCTTTAGATACAATGTATCTAATGAGTACAATGTATCTAGTCAAGTGGGTATGGGTCAATACCATGGGTTATGGATATGATCCATGGGTTGTGATTTTTACCCATCCTAATAAACTATTACAAAAAAAATGATTTATTACAACAATTTGTATTAAGTGACTATATGTAAATGCTTTACAAAAATAACAAGTATCCTTATAATTTTACTTATGATAACATTATATTTGTTGTCAACAAAACACAAAGAGATTGCAAAATATTAATAAACGTTTTTACGGTTTATTTGTATTAACAATCTCCCCCTTTTTGTTGATGACAAAACATAATGTTATGATGAGTAAAACTTAAGAATAGATGTATGTTTTGAAAGCTCCTAAGTTTTACTTCTTCTCCCCCTTTTTGTCTAAACAAAAAGTTAACCTATCAAAGAAATAAAATGTGGAAAAATAGTCCATGTTAGGATTTAGAAAATCTAGTACTTAAAGTGTCGGTCACCTCAAGTATATGTACTCGTTAGAAAGCTCGTATTCATGGTCATTTAGTGTTAGAAAGTAGTTCATTAAGTAACACCGTTGAGGACGGACGGGTCTTTACCCACTGTATGCCTGATCCACAGCCCAAAGGTGGCGTCTCATGTTTGTACCTATAAATACCCTTTGAGTTCCAAGGCAAAGGGTTGGAGCTTTCATAATTCATTTTTCTTTGTCTCATTAAAGTTCCCATTCTCTCCCACTTTCTCTCTCTAAAACTATAAATCTTGCGCCTAGTATTATGCTTATGATGTGATTGTGAAAACCAAGATGTTACAATTGGTATCAAGAGCCATGGTTTGATCATCCATCTTTCATGTTCTTGGTTTTATAGTTCTAGTGGGTTAAAAGTTTTGGTTCTACTATACGCGTGGGTTTTCATTCGCATATTGTTTTTGGAAAGCTTAAAGCTTTAGTTTTTACACTTTAAAACTCAAGATTCTTATGGGTTAAGGTTTATTGAGTGTTAAAATTTCAGTTTCTTGCATAAAGTTTCAAACTTTACGTGTTTTATAAGTTTTAAGCTTGTTTTGGTTGGTGTACTATCCCAGCGTAAGAGAAAAAGGTGGTTTAGATCTTCAAGGTTTAAACTTTATTGTTGTTTTGGTGATTTTGATGTTGTTTCATCATTAATATCTGGGTTACATAACGTTGTTGGGCATAAAAATTCAGTTTTGGTGTTTTTGGTAATTCCTATGCCTAAGAAAACCCTAATTCTACGCATAAGGTGCTCTTCACGTGATCTTCAAATCCGTTGGTTTATTCAGTGTTTTCTTGCTTGGATAAGCCTTAAGGATAGTTTAAAGAGTCTGCGTGAGATGGTTGAAGATGAAAGAATAGAAAAACCTTTTGATAGTACAATTGCCTATGCCTGCATGGATGCCAAAATATCTCAGGAACTCTTAGAATATGTAATTGTCACAAGTCCGAAATCTAGTAATTGGCGAGATAGAATAGTTGCACCAAGTTCTATGCCTAAGGTTAAGAATGTGACTTTTGATGTACCTCACAAATCTTCATATCCCAGCATGTCTAGACCACTAATGCAAAGAATAGTGTCACCAACTAATATTCCTGTCATCCCTTCTACAGGAGTAATCAGCAACACTAAGGTTAGCGGGTCAAAGCCTTCAGGCAATACAATGCGAGATAGGATCATGCGAGCCAAGAGTGTTGAAGAGAAGAAAGTAGAAGAACACCCTAGGAAGAATAAGTTTGAGCTGAATAAAACGAATCGTGTTGATTCTAGTATTAGCTATAAGCGTACTGTAATTAATTCAAATTCTGCTACTATTTGCATAACATGTAAGAAATGTTTGGTTTCTGGTCTTAATCATGAATGTGCTGTGAATGAGGTGGAAAATGATGTCAATCATTCATTCAATCTTATTAAAAATGTTAAACAGGTTAAGGAGGACTGGAAGCCCACAAGGAAAGGGGTTAATAAATATTGGAAGCCTACAGGAAGAAAATTTAGAAATGTAGGTTATCAATGGAAACCTACTGGCCGGAAATTCAAATTGAATGAGTTGTGTCCTAAGATGTCTAGATCTATGCCTTCTAAGAAATGGAAGCCTACTGGTAGAATCATACCTTTAAGAAGTTGTCATACTTCAAATAGGTCCATGGCCACTGCTAGTCTTGCATCCACTACTACTAAGGTAATATCCCCCATTGCTGATGTGGTTACTCCAATACTTTGTACTAACCAAACGGAACCCATTCTCTCATGGGGATCCAAATTATCTAGTCATCCATACTTGTCTGTGTTCAACTGCAGGTCGTACAAATCGTTCTGTGGTATTTGGACTTGGGCTATTCTAAGCATATGACTGGAGATCGCTCACGGCTCAAGAACTTTGTGAATAGATTCATCAGAACAGTTAGATTTGGGAATGACCATTTTGGAGCTATCATGGGTTATGGAGACTATGTTGTTGGAGATAGTGTAATCTCAAGGTATATTATGTTGAAGGTCTTGGTCATAACTTGTTCTCTGTTGGTCAATTTGCGATTCCGACCGAAGTGGCTTTTAGAAAACATTCTTGCTTCGTTAGAAATCTCGATGGTGTTGAACTATTAAAGGGAACACGTGGATCTAATCTATACACCATCTCTATCGAAGATATGATGAAGTCTTCTCCAATTTGCTTATTGTCAAAGGCTTCTAAAACAAAGTCATGGTTATGGCACCGTCGTCTCAATCACTTGAACTTCAAAACCTTAAATGATCTTTCTAGAAAGGACCTCGTAAGAGGATTGCCCAGATTAAAGTATGAGAAAGATCATCTTTGTTCAGCATGCCAATTGGGAAAAAGCAAGAAATATGCCCACAAACCCAAGCCTGCTAACTCTATCATGGAAGTTCTTCATACTCTTCATATGGATTTGTGCGGACCAATGAGAGTTCAAACCATTAATGGGAAGAAATATGTGTTAGTCGTGGTTGATGACTACTCAAGATTTACTTGGGTTAAGTTTCTGAGGACAAAGGATGAAACTCCCGACGTCATCATCAAACTTATTAAAAAATTGCAGGTCCGGCTTAATAAAACTGTCAGAATCATCCGCACATATAATGGAACTGAATTTGTCAACAAAGAACTTAGTCAGTTCTATGAAAGCATTGGGATCAATCATCAAAGAAGTATTCCTCGCACTCCTCAACAGAACGACGTTGTTGAATGACAAAATCGAACTCTTGTAGAAGCTGCAAGAACTATGCTTATTTTTTCAAAGGTTCCAATGTTTCTCTGGGTAGAAGCTATTGCCACTACATGCTATACCCAAAACCGTTCCCTAATTCATTCAACTCATGGGAAAACCCCCTACGAACTTATTTATAACCGTAAACCGGATCTCTCATTTCTACGAGTGTCGGTGCCTTGTGCTATCCTAACAATGATGGTCAAGATTTGGGCAAATTAAAAGCAAAGGCAGACATTGGGGTTTTCATTGGTTATGCATCAAACCGGAAGGGTTACCGAATCTACAATAAAAGAACCCGAGAAATCATGGAATCCATTCATGTCACGTTCGACGAGTTGACTGAGCATATGGCTCCTAGACAATCCAGTCCTTGACCCGCACCTCAATTTTTATCAAGAAGTCCCATTAGTTCTTCTCTTGTACAAAATCACTCCCCAGCAGTTCCATATGTACCTCCATCTGAAGAAGATTTGAAGAAATTGTTTGATCCGATGTTTGATGAATACTTTGAACCCATTGACATTGATCATTCTGCACCATCAACAGTTGCGACTTCTAATTTAAACAACACAGAGAATCCATCTGTTTCAATGACTGTCTTAGAAGCTCCACTGCGGATCAATCATCTTCATCCTCAAACCCTCAATCTTGTTTGCACATCATGGAAATGTAGTTGCTAATTATAATGGAGATAACCCTTTGCTACTCCGAAGATGCTCTATTTGAGAACATATTTGCTCTGAACCAACTCCGAACCATCTTCATCAGGAGATCCAAATTTTGCTACTTCAGTTCCTCAACAACAACCACACGAGCACATTAGAAAATGGACACATGACCATCCATTGGACAACATCATTGGGAACCCTTCTCGTCCTGCATCCACCTGTAAACAACTTGCAACCGATGCCTTGTGGTGCTTTTTCAAATCCGTACTATCTAAGGCCGAACCAAAAGATGTTAAAATGGCAATGACTGAGGATAGCTGGTTCAATGTTATACAAGAAGAAATACATGAGTTGAATCAACTAGATGTATGGGAATGAGTACCTGTTCCAGACTGCGCTATGATCATTGCTTTAAAATGGATCTTCAAAGTAAAACTTGATGAGCATGGTGATGTGCTAAAGAACAAGGCTCGACTAGTTGCAAAAGGATACCGTCAAGAGGAGTGTATTGCCTTTGAAGAATCTTTTGCTCCACTTGTACGTATCGAGGCAATCAGAATCTTCTTGGCTAATGCTGCTAGTAAAAACATGGTGGTCTATCTGATGGATGTTAAGACTGCTTTTCTTAATGGAGATCTGAAAGAGGTTATATACGTCAGCCAGCCTGAAGGTTTTGTGAATCCAGAGCATCCTACTCATGTCTATCGCTTGAAGAAGACCCTTTACGGTTTATAGCAAGCTCCTAGGGCATGGTATGATACGCTATCAAAGTTTCTTCTATCCAATCGATTCAACAAAGGAGCAGTTGATCCAACACTGTTCACCAGAATGTCAGGAAAACACTTAATTCATGTTCAAATCTATGTTGATGACATTATTTTTGCCTCGACCGACCCCAAAGAATGTGGCCGATTTTCTAGGGAGATGGGCTCCAAATTTCAAATGTCAATGATGGGACAAATGTCATTTTTCTTGGGATTACAAATTTCGCAAAGTCCCGGAGGCATTTTTATTAACCAATCTAAATACGCAAATGAAATTTTAAAGAAATTTGGATTTCATACTTGTGACCCTGTTGACACTCCATGGTGGAGCGTACCAAACTGGATGAGGACCACTCGGGGATCATGGTTGATCAAACTAAATATCGAGTATGATTGGATCACGATGTACCTCACGACCGATGAAACGAGACATTTTGTTCATTGTATGCATGTGTGCTAGATATCGAGGCTAAGCCTACCAAAAGCCCCTTGAGGCGGTTAAGCGGGTCTTCGGTATCTCAAGGAACCATTAACATGGGACTTTGGTACCGAAAGATACCGGTATGTCACTAACGACTATGCGATCTCGACCATGCGGGATGTCAAGATACACGTCGAAGCACGTCGGGAGGTGCACAATTTTTGGGTGATAAGCTTGTGAGTGGTCTTCCAAGAAACAAATGAGTACTTCCATATCCTCTACGAGGCTAAATACATAGCAATGTCATCTTGTTGTGCTCAAATCCTATTGATGAGATCCCAATTATCGACTATGGCTTTGTATTCAACAAAGTTCCTAGATTGTGATAACAAAAGTGCAATTGCTCTCTGCTGCAACAATGTTCAACATTCAAGAGCTAAGCACATTGATATTCGACATCACTTTATCAGGGAGCAAGTTGAAAACGGTGTGGTTGAACTATACGTTGTAAGAACGGAATATCAGTTAACAGACATTTTCACCAAAGCTCTTTCTTGAGAACGCTTTGAGTTTATTCTTCCACGACTTAGCTTGAAGAGCTTTCAACCAGAAACACTCAAACGTCTTCAGGAGGAAGACGAGGAGTAAAGGTGTGTTTGTCTCTATCTATTCTCTGTACATATCTTCTTAAAACAAAATACAAAATTATAAAACCAACAAAAGAAAATAGAAAATTATAAAATTTTCAAAAATCCATGAAAAAAATATAGAAAATCTTGAAAAATTCCAAAATAGTGTCTTTTGTGATGTTTTTCCTGGTTCGATAACATCTACGGACTTTGAGTTGTCACTGAAAGAATGGACGGGTCTCTAGATGAAGTTCGAATTTTCATAATTAAAAAAAAAAGAGATGGAGAAAAATGATGGTTTATTGTCATTTCAGGCAGTAACCCGTATTTCATAAGAAAGAACAGAGCCAAAGCTTTCTCTGATGTTTAATCCTCATGCTCTGATTCTAAAAACATAAGTTATAAGAAAAGTTTGTCACCATAAAGACAAATATTTCTTCACAAATATTTTTCCTTCTAAAATTCTTCTGAGAAATATTTGTCATCTTTTGAAAACCAAGTTGTTGTGAAAATAACTCGGACTCTATTTTTTGAAAATCATCATTGATTGAGGGGACTTCTCATCAAAAGGTTAGTTTTCAATCAATTGAAAATCTTTAAAACTCAATCAACAACTTGTGTCATTGATTGAGGGGGAGAATGATTTCAATCAAATCAAAAAGGTTAGTTTTCAATCAATTGGCACATAAAAGAGCAAGGTCTACTTTTGAAAAATCAAAAAGAATAATGTTTTACAATGTTACAACTGGATCCAGACATAGGTTGTGTTTTCATAAGATTCTTAAGCATGTTTGAACAATGGAGTTTAAAGTATCTAAATCTGATCCTCATTAGTTAAAATGTTTTTCAAAAGCAAGTCACAATTCTTCTCGAAAGTCTTTAAAAACAATTTAAATCAATAGAGATCACAAATCTCAAAGGATTTAAAAATTGTGATCGGGGGAGAATTTGTGATTTAAATTGGATATAAACTGATAATTTGATAAGTGGTTTAGTAATATAACAACAATCTCTCCTCCCTGCCTGCACATGTTAAGGGGGAGCATTAATCTTAAACCATAAGGAATTGAAAAGTGATTGATTTGTCTCAAAGTGCAGGTTCTCTCTAATATGTGCAAAACAATTTCGAATCTTAATGCATATATTGAGGGGGAGCAATCATATGAAACCCTCATCATTCCCAAAATTGATTTATCCAAAGTGTCTAAATACCAGATTTAATCAGGAATTGATGATAATCATTTTAGAAAATGTTAATCAAAAGATTGGATCTTTCATGCTCAATCTAAGATTTCAAATGTCCTCTTGCCTCCAATGTGCTAAAATAATTTCTAATACTTGAAGCACATGTTGAGGGGGAGCATTTCTAAAATATCAAAAACAATTAAGGTACAAAATACTTTGATCTTATATCACAAGTACCTTGATTTATTTTCAAATTGTTTTTAATTGGTTTCGAGACGAAAGAACAATACCAAAAGACTGACCAATGTTACTTTACTTATGGAGATATAAGGATGGTTAAGATAGGTATTTGTTCCCATGATCCTGCCAGTGACTAGAGGGATCTACCTAGGGACAATCCACTAGATAGTGTAGAAGTCCTTAGGTATCATGAAAAAAGGAGAAAAATGAGAATATGGGAAGAGTGCGGATGAGGCGAGCTACTCTTGGAATAAACCCAACAAGGTTCTAGTTATGAAGTCTCGATAAGCTTGAAGGGTTGAAGAATGAAAAAGAAATAATAATGAGAAAAGGGTGAAAAGAAATAGCCCTCCATTAATTCAACCTTAAGGCAGAAATCGGGTTCAATACATATGCTACTGGTGGTTACTAAGGTAATGCCGGTATTGAAAAAAAGACGTCATGGACCCAGTGACGCACTACACTAAACTTCCCAAGATACTCAAGTTCCTCTTAAAAGGACTTGTTTCATTCTCACGGGGAACCTACATAATCTATCGACTTTCTCTTAGAGATGGTTGATATTAAAGAAGGAGACCCTCTCCCTAGTCTCCGGCACTGGAAACCAAAATGCACAATTGAGTCTAGAGCCAAGAGATCATCAATAAATCTCATTAGGACACACTATTCTTGAAGACTTGCTGTTTTACACAATGTAGAAAGTAAGAATATATTTTAAGAGTCCTACGCATTATCCTTGCGGTATTGCCAGAACATCCGAGTGATATGTAAAAAAATTCACGATGAAGATGGAAATCCTTCTAGAGCCAACATCAAACAAGCTCTTGGTGGGTGACATGTGAGATCTTTCATAAGATCAAGCTTGTGATAGCGGATAGAAACGATGGGGCGATTCACTCTTGAATCAACCTTGGTCCGAGAAATGGATTGACGGATACCTTGAAAAACCGGTCGTTGTGCTTAAAATTCTTTTCGTAACACATCATTGTGTATTAATGTTTCAAAATTAAAGGGTATTTATGATTGATAATTGATTTTCCATAAAATCTTCGTTGTATTGCAAAACACTTTCTATTAAGCAATACGATTGTTTTCAAATCATTTTCATTAATCGGTGAATCTCAATTTGTTGATTCACTCACTCCGTGTTGTCTTCTTTGATATGTTCGGTTTGAGAGCGGCTAGAGCATTGCGAAACCCTGTCAAGGAGATTCTTGAATTATACCGATCATAGGCGTACTTGTATCGATCAACGGGAACCGTGGGCGTGCACCTTAATTCATCGAAAGTGATCAAAGACACTTTCGTGCTATTTATTGCTAACTATTGTATGCAGGAACGCCCGACGGTTGCAGCTGATCAGAAATGAGGAGTCAATCCATTGCCGCATGCTCACACGACGCATTCATATCTAAAGAAATCATGATAAGTGCATATCTTCATCAACTGGCTCTGATATTTTCAAACCGTGCTTCTGCTACTCTGATACAAATATCACAAATCAACTAATGCTTCCGCAACTCTGATGAGAAGATATCATGATCCAAAATGTGAGCATGTCGGTCCGAAAGTCACAACCTCACATCATGGCAATACAACAAAAGGATGAGTCAAAGATTTGCTATGGCTAATGATCTCAAAGCTGGCTCAAAACTCTACATCACGTGGATCAGTTAAAGACCTCCACTTGTAATAACAAAACATGCGGAGCATGAAGAATCAAAGTCTACGAGCTATAGAACAAAAGAACTTATCAAGAATCCAAGAACATCCAAAATGTAATATCTGTTTGTAATCAATGTAAACTGAGGTGACCTCCCTTAGGGGGAGATTGTTAGGATTTCGAAAATCCAACACTTAAAGTGTCGGTCACCTCAAGTATATGTACTCGTTAAAAAGCTCGTAGTCATGGTCATTTAGTGTTAGAAAGTAGTTCATTAAGTAACACCGTGGAGGACAGATGGGTCTTTACCCACTGTATGCCTGATCCACAGCCCAAAGGTGGCGTCTCATCTTTGTACCTATAAATACCCTTTGCCTTCCAAGGTAAAGGGTTGGAGCTTTCATAATTCATTTTTCTTTGTCTCACTAAAGTTCCCATTCTCTCCCACTTTCTCTCTCTAAAACTATAAACCTTACGCCTAGTATTATGCTTATGATGTGATTATGAAAACCAAGATGTTCGATCCACGATACTCCCCTAGCGGTAGCTCCCCAGATTGGGCGTCAAGTGAAGAAAATAAAAAATCCTACAAAGAAAAGGTTAGTAGTAACATGCATAAGTAATCTTGTGATTGACGAGAATCAAGATTGGGAGCCAATGTATGTAAACAAGGCCTTGTAATAAAACAACAAAATGTAGTGGTATTTATGCCACATACAAGCATGTAAAAGTAAGAACAAGACTCGTCCTTGAAAATAACTCAAAAGAAAAATACTAAAAATAGAAAGTAGTAATAATGATTCCTTCCATGCTTGCATAAGGTTATGGATGGAGGTTTTGATGAGTAATGGTATTGATGCGATCAAGAATGAGGTTGAGTATGAATCGCATTTCTTCCCTAACTTCTATTGCAATATCCCTAGTGGATTGGCAATGTTCACAATGTAAGTGATGTGGGTAATGAGTGCGGAAGTTTTCCAGGTTGTTTTGATTTGTGAGTTGTGGAAGAGGTGGTGGAAAAATAGGAAAATACAGATCAAAGTCCGGAGTGTTTGGAAGTGGTAGTGAAAAAGAACCTAGATGTTCTTGTAGCTCAATGGGAGCTAAGGGTGGTGAGGTTTCAAGGTCTTTGAAAATTGTGTTTGGAGAAGTGGGAGGTGTCAAAAAGGCTATTTCTTTTTGTTTTGGTTGTTGAGATCTTGTTGGAGTCTTAAGGAGTTCCAAAAGAGTGACTTTAGGTGGTGAGTTGATGGATGATGAATTTGGTGTACTTGTTGGTGATGAAGGAGGTGCTATAATGGAAGCATCTTGTGGTGAGTTATTTGTTGGTGATGAGCCATTCGATGATGGTTTTGCTAAACAACAAGGCCGGATGCTAATCCGTGCAGATATCCTAGAGTTTGATTGTGGTATTTTGGAAGATGGGAGGACAAAAGTTTGGATTTCTTGAAATGGATTGTTTGCCTCGGGTGATTCATCTAGTTTGAAAGATCTTTTGGATGACATGGTGTTATTTGTTTGTGAAGATGAGATGAATATGCAAGCATTTTGGGAGTCCTATATATAGAAAAACAATGCATTGTAATGAATGCTTAACCCAAAATGTGGATTAAAATCTAATGATTAGATATGAATTTAAGGCATATGATAATGAGAACACAAGCATTAAAGAACATACTCCATAAAATAAAAAAATATTGAAGTTTTCATCTAAAGTGAGAAAAATAGAAGATAAAACTAGCTTCTGTCTCACGGATCCCACGAATCCTTCCCTTGAGGGATCCGTCCCAACATTAAAGGCCGAGATCCGTGGGATGGTGATTCAGCGACTCAAAATTTTCCTTTTGGAAACAATTTTGCCTAGTGTGCCTATATGCAAACTATTTGGAGTTGCGGTTATCTCGACTCCTAAAAAGAAAAGAAAAATAAACTAGAAGTGAAAAAGCATACTATTATGTGAGATAACACGAGTGCTCCTAATTCATTGTTGCTTAAATGAATGTACCCAAAACACATATTAGTTATGTGTCCTCTTTAGCATTCAAAAGACACGAGATGCAATGAAAATGGGTTTTACTTTGTATTAATAATGAACAAGCGATTTGTCCTAGAAATTGCTTTTGTGAAATTGATCACGGGAAGAGGTATCATTTTTAGAAAACGTTTTTGAAAAGAGGTTTCTGTGTGCGAATAAAAATGTTTTATCTTTTGAAAAGAAGATGTGTATGTAATTATGTGTTTGCAACTTGTACTTATTTTGAAGGAAGTAAGAAAAACTATGAGTTATAAGTGAAAAACTTATCTTGGGTTTTGAAAATTCGTATTGTTTGTGAATTGTGCGTGAAATAGAGATCCTAGACTCAGAAAGAAGAAGGCTAGTGTTTACATACCTTGTAGAGTTAAAAAGTAAATTACGACGATTGTTCCATGAGACCAAGACCAAGACGAAGTAGGTTGAATTGTTCTCGCTTCAACGGTTTGGTGAGGACGTCGGCTATGTTGTCTTCGGACGCTACTTTCTCAATAGAGATGTTCCTCTTTTGAACATTTTCTCTTAAGAAGTGATGACGAATCTTTATATGCTTTGTGCGAGAATGTAATACCGGATTCTTGCTTAAATCGATGGCACCTTTGTTGTCACATAGAATGGCTATGTCACTTAGATGCATGTCGTAGTCAACTAACGCTTGTTTCATCCATAGTGCTTGTTGGCATGCTTTTCTGGCGGAGACGTATTTGGCTTCGGTTGTTGATATTGCTAATGCCGTTTGTTTCTTAGAGAACCAAGATGTTAAACAATATCCCATAAAAGTACATACCCTACTTGTACTTTTGGTCAACATAATCACCGCATGGTCGAATCGCATATACAATTGTTTCTACTCCCGTGTCCTTAGGATACCATAATCCTAATTGTGTTGTACCATAATGTATCTAAATATCCTTTTACGGCTTCTAGATGTGATGTTTAGGGTCTTTTTGAAAACTAGCACATAGGCAAACACTAAACATGATATCCGGCCTACTAGCCGTGAGGTAGAAGACTACTAATCATGCCACGATATTTTGTATTATCAACGGATTCCGTCTTCATCTTTTGTGAGTTTGGTGTCGGATGACATTGGTATCTGATTGGTTTTGACTATTCTAAGCGAATTTCTTTAACATCTCTTTTATGTATTTAGATTGATAAAGAAGATACCATCTTCTACTTGTTTGATTTTGAGACCAAGAAAGAAACTAAGTTCTCCCATCATACTCATCTCGAACTCGTCATGCATGATTTTAGAAATCATCACACATGTTTTGACAAGTAGATCCGAATATAATATCATCTACATATATTTGAGCGATGATTATATGTGACTCTCTTTTCTTAGTAAAGCGTGTGTTGTCAACTAACCCCATGGTGTAGTTGTGTTTGATTAAGAATGACTTGAGTCTATCATACCAAGCTTTTGGAGCTTGTTTAAGACCGTGAGGGCTTTCTTTAACTTATACACATGTTTAGGTTTTCAAAATCGATGAAGCCGGAGGTTGAGCTACATATACTTCTTCATTGATAAAACCATTTAGAAAAGCACTTTTGACATCCATTTGATAAAGCTTAAGATCATTAGCACAAGCATAAGCAAGAAGCATTCTTATAGACTCTAATCTAGCCAGAGGGCATAGGTCTCATCAAAGTCTATTCCTTCTTGTTGGTTATACCCTTGGGTAACGAGTCTAGCCTTATTTCTAGACACTACTCCGTTTGCATCTAACTTGTTTTTATAAACCCATTTGGTTCCTATTATGGTTTGATTTATGCATGGGTCTATTAAATAATTTGAAAAGAAATCGGCACTTGATTCTCAAGACCACCAACCCAGTGAGCCAATGAGCAAAGTTTCAGCCTATACCAAGCTAAAATGAAGCTTGTGAGGCGTGCAAGTTGCATGCACACTGACTCGGTGTATCTTTGAGTATGCATGGAGCGAGATAAGCTCTTTTGAAGAGGTGATTTAGAGCTTATAAAGGTTTGAAAATTCAACAAAATCGATTTCAAAATAGACCAATCGAACTTATTTTTCCCAAAATATCAATGATTTTGACTCAAATTGAATTCATGAAAAATCAACAGCTTCATTTGGACTGACTTTTTCAACTTTTGACTTTTTGATGAAATGAACTTTGACCAAAATGAACTTTGATTCAATTTTGTGAGCCGAGATTAATGTTCCAAGCTAAAACAAAGTTAAATCAAGCTACCTAATGATATCGAACACATATCAAGATTTTGATCTTCAAATATCCAACAGATATGAAAATGAAAGCGATTTAGAAGATTTTGACTTTTAACGAATTGTAGTGAGAAGCAGTTACTAAAATGATTATATCTAACCTATATGAGATTAATGCAATAAGTTTTAATCAATGACTAACCCTCTAACTCGGATCAAGCTCTTATACCCGAACAACTATTTAATTGATTCACTGTTTTGCAAAGCCAAACTCAAATCCAAGCTAGACTAATCATTAAACTAGACTCGGATGACTAAATTAAACCTAGATAAGATCATTATCACAAGCATAAGCAACCTTTAAGTATTCTTATAGACTCTAATCTAGCCACGGGGCATAGGTCTCATCAAAGTCTATTCCTTCTTGTTGGTTATACCCTTGGGAAGCGAGTCTAGCCTTGTTTCTAGAGACTACTCCATTTGTATCTAACTTGTTTTTATAAACCCATTTGGTTCCTATTATGGTTTGAGTACTAGGTGGAAGGAGTTGCGTACAGGTGAAGGTGAAGTGTTTTGGAGAAAAGGACGTGTCAATTGTTGTTGGACCGGTATTATTAAGGAAGGGGGTCAAGTTGGGGTCAAGTGGTATATTGGCGGGGGTTCAAGCAAGTAAGTGGTCATGGTCCAAAGGTTTGGTTTGTTTATAAATAACACAAGGACCAAAATTGCAATTCACAAACTTGATGGACCAATTACGCCAATTTTTCAAAAGTGTCCAAACATCATTAGAAACAAATTGATTTAACTCTTCTTGCATAGCCATTACCCAACTTTCATCTTTTATGGCTTCTTGTGTATTCTTAGGTTCTATGGTTGAAACAAAACAAAATAGGCTACTTTGGTTTTGAACTTGAGACCTTAAGGTTCTTTCGTTTAACTTTCATATGACCTTATCTACGGGGTGATCTTTGGACTCTTTAATATTTATGAGTTCATTATTTGAAGATTCTTCTTCTTCTTCGTTTATCTTTTTCTTTATTACAATAGCTTCACTTTCTACAATCTCGTCATCGACAAGAGGTGGAGAGGGTTTGGGTGGACTTTCATCAAATTTTACATTTAATGACTCTTCTACTTTCATTGTTTCTTTATTTAATATGATGTAGGATTTGCTATTAGGAGAGTAACCTAGAAAGATACCTTCGATTGATTTAGGATCAAATTTTGTAAGGTAATCTTTAGTGTTAAGAAGAAAACATTTGCTACCAAAGACTCTAAAGTGATCTAACATAGGCTTTTTGCCTCGAAGTAACTCTTATGGAGTTTTACCTAAAATTGGTCGAATTAAGACTCGATTAAGTATGTACGTTGAAGTATCAACGGCGTTGCACCAAAAATTTTGAGGTATGGATTGCTCATTTAGCATGGTGCGACTCATTTCTTGTAGGGTTCTATTCTTTCTTTCAACTACCCCATTTGATTGTGGAGTGCGAGGAGCCGAGAAGTTGTGAGTAATACCATTAGCATCACAAAAAGCTCCAAATTGCACTTCATTATCGAATTCCCTACCATGATCCGTTCTAACAGACACTATAGGACTTCCTAGTTGTCTTTGGATTTTCTTGCTTAATATTTCAAAATAATTAAACGTTTCCGTTTTGTTCTTTAAGAATTTAGTCCATGTGTACCTAGAGTAGTCATCTACTATGACCAAAGTGTAGTAGTTTCCTCCATAACTTTGGATAGTGGATGGACCAAATAAATCCATGTGTAGTAATTCTAGACACTTAGTTGTAGACACCATGTTTTTAGCTTTGTGACTAGAATGGACTTGTTTTCCGACATTACAAGCATCACAAGAGTGATGCTCATATTTTAACTTAGGTAGATCTCTTACTAGATCTTTGGATGATAGCGATTGAAGAAGTCGCATATTGGCATGACCCAATCTTTGATGCCATAAGGTCTAAGTATCATCCATAGAGGTAAGAAAAAGTTTGTCTTTAGGTTCATTACCGATTTTAATGACATAGACTCCATGTTTCCTAATTCCTCTTCCTATGGTTATGCCATTTTCTAATATCTTACTACCGGTTTCGGTAAAAAGTACATTGCACTTTTTATCACATATTTGTCCTATACTTAAGAGGTTAAAGTTTAGGTTTTCATACGTGACACACATCGTTAATGGTTAGAGATTTGTTAGAAATCGTACCTTTACCGATGATTTTAGTTTTGCTATTTCCAAACACCACATTTCCTCTATTAAAGGATTCCTATGTGGAGAATAGATCTTTATTGCCGGTCATGTGCCTCGTGCACCCGCTATCCTTGACCCATTCATCCGGATCTAGGTCGACCTTTAAGCACACCTATGAAAACAATTAACTCAAAAGTTTAGTCCCCATTTTTTCATGGGTCCATTAGTGTTAAACATTCCATTCATGTTAGACATGTATAGATAAGGTGAATATGCATTCCATGGTGCAAAGTTTTGAAAAGGAAAACCATTTTGCATATTTGGGTTCCATCCCATTTGATGGTTACTTCTTGGGTAAACATTATTAGGTCTCCTAGATGGGTTAGGTTTCAAAAAAGAAGGAGCTTTGTTTCTTGCTAAAATAGGATTATGTTTTGGAGGTGGTTGTCTAGTGGTAAAATGAGTTGGTTTCTTCTTATTAACAATAACAAAATCAGTTCGAGAGGAAGAAGCTATGTTATTACCACTTTGTTTCTTGAGACCCACGGATCCCGGCGGTACACTAGGCGGTTCCCTTTTGTGGGATCCGTGGGATCCGCCATATGATGGATTTGCTTTTTCTATTGCTTTACGAATTGTGTTTCTTTGTTTTCACTAGTTGACGTATCAAGTTCTTGAATGCCTAAACCTTTTTGGTTGCTTCGGTTTAACACTATCTAGTATCATATCTAAAGTATTAGTACTCAATCTAGCAATTTTAGAATCTAGTTGATGAACTAGTGTTTGAAGTTGAACGCAAAGTTTACATTCACCACTTGCTATTTTACCCTTTTCTAGACGTTTCAATTTTGCTTTTAATTCAATGACTTCCTTATCTAAGCGTTGGTTTTGATTTTTCAAAACTTGTTTTTGTTAATTAATTTAAGCTAATATTGCAAAGTTTGTCATATTCATTATGCAACGAGTCATTATCTAGTGATGAGCTACTATAGTATTCGTGACATACCTCGTCATTTGCCATGAGGCAAATTTCTTAAATCCTCCTCGTCGCTCATTCCCCACGTGCAGCTCACGAATGCCTTTTGATCATCTGTTTGGGACACTTACTAATAAAGTGGTTTGGGTCCCCACATTTAAAGCAAGCACGATCATCCCTTGGCTTCTCGTCCTCTTTGCTTTTGGAATCCTTTCTTGTCGTCATACGGTTGTTTGGCGTATCTTTCCTTTCTTTAAAGAACTTTTAAAGTCCCTTACCGCCATAGCATACTCTCGTCGTCACTATCCGAAGAGGAGTTCTCTTCACCGCTTGAGGCCTTTTTGGCTTTAAGGGTAAGAGATTTGTGTTCTCTTTCACCTTTGAGGCTTGGAATCTTTAGCAAGGACAAGCTCGTAGACTTTTAAGTTGCCTATGAGTTCATCAAGGGTGAGGATTGTCAAATCTTTTGACTCTTGATTCTAGTCACCTTGGATCTCCACTTGGATGGAAGTGCCTTAGATATCTCCTAACATGGTTATGGCTAGAAAAAGATTCATCAAGTGCTTGTAAAGATGTAATAATAGTATTAAAATTAGAAAAGAATGATCTATAGTTTCCTCATCCGTTATTGAAAATTGTTCATATTGTTGAACAAATAAATCGATTTTATTATTTTTAACTTGTTGATTACCTTGATGAGTTACAACTAAAAAATTCCAAATTTCTTTAGAGGTTTTAAGCATAGAAATTCTTTCGAATTCCTTTTTGGGTAGAGCATTATATAAAATCATTTTAGCTTCACTATTTTTAGAAAGCTTTTTCTTCATTTCATCATTTAGTTTATCATGAGGTATGTTAACTAAATTTCCTTTATCATCTTTTGAGGTAGCCTCAAAATCGCCTTCAACAATAATGTACCAAAGATCAATATCTTTAGACTTCACATACATTTCGAATCTATTTTTCCAATATATAAAACCATTAGCTTCAAGTAGTGGTGGTCGTTGCATAGATTGCCCTTCCTTGTAGTTTTCAGAACCCATAGTGATCGAAAAGTAGAAGGGGGTTGAATAGTTTTGCCGATTTTAAGTTAGTTTCAAAAACTTTAGATTCGGTATTATGTGAAATCGTATGGATGAAGAGAAAGTATAGATCTAATGATAATGCAAGAAAATAAAGTAAAGCAAGGGATAGAAATGACACAACCGATTTATAGTGGTTCGCTTACAAGGACACCTTCCTTGCCCTACTCCACTCCCCGAGTCACCTACTCGAGAGTTCAAGCACTATGTCAACAAACTCCTTCAACTTGGCAGAGAATCCATCTGGCGTTGCTTACACCTTTTCCGGTAAAAGCTAAATACCGAGTTAAGTAACACGGTGGACCAAACCAACACGACTAGTACACAACAACTATGTGAAATATCAAATACAAGATCTTTGCTACGAAATCTTGTGGAGGAACAAATCAATCAAGGACCCCTTGCTTGTATGACTTGTAGAATGCTCGTGATCTCGCCTTAGAGAAGGACCTATATGAGAATCACTAAAGAAAGAAAAAAGAACAACTCTCTAGATCAAGTGATCTAATGTTAGAAGAGAATGAGAGTATATGAGAGAATTAGTAAGAAGATGGGTAAGTTAGAATGAAGAAATGGCTCTCTATTTAGAGGCAAAACTTGCCACTATTCCCCGGATCCCACGGATCCCTCCCTTAAGGGATCTGTCTAGTGTAAACCTAGCGATCCGTGGGACGCTCCTCTTTGCCATGGGTTTTTGGTTATGGGTCATGGGTCATGGGTTATGGGTTGGTCCATGGGTATTTCTTTAGATACAATGTATCTAATGAGTACAATGTATCTAGTCAAGTGGGTATGGGTCAATACCATGGGTTATGGATATGATCCATGGGTTGTGATTTTTACCCATCCTAATAAACTATTACAACAAATGATTTATTACAACAATTTGTATTAAGTGACTATATGTAAATACTTTACAAAAATAACATGTATCCTTATAATTTTACTTATGATAAAATATATTTGTTATCAACAAAACACAAAGAGATCGCAAAATATTAATAAACGTTTTTACGGTTTATTTGTATTAACAGACGTGATGATGTCACAAGCAATGATGAGGCAGAGTGATGACTTATTGTTGGCTTACTATAGAATTACCATGTTAGAGGCAGCAGTGGTAGATATCCAGGTCCGATACAGGGAGTATATCTGGTCCTTTCGGCATGATCATAGAGCTGAGAGTCGGCTGAAGGAGCCCTGGTAGCCATTAGAGTAGGTCCATATCTAATAGCTTTTGATATGATATCCTAGCCACGGTATGTGGCATAAATATGCCACTTGTAATATTTTATTATATGACAAAATTTGTGAGTTGTTTATGACTATATGTGGTTTTGATATTATGCTGTGTTATGATATCGACTGATGTGGACCAGGGTGGATCACTTTACCGTGTGATAGTATTCGGGCATGATATGATCATATGATTCTTATATTGCTATGATTTCAACGCGTATACCTTGTTATTGGTTATGTTATAACATAACATGGTCATTCTAAACATATATTTTATTGTGGCATTGATAGAAATATGGCTCGAACAAGAAAATCAACCGAAACTCCAGCACCCTCCATGTCCCAAACTGCTATCCAAAAACTAGTTGCAGACAGTGTTGCTGCAACACTCGAGAGACAAGCAACAACAATGGCCCGCTCTGGAAGCACTAGCAGGCCTAATGGAGAAAGCGAGACAGATATAGCTCGCAAGTGTACTTACAAAGATTTCATGAACTGTAAGCCAACCTTTTTCAAAGGAACAGAATGAGTAACTGAGTTGGCTCGCTGGTTTGAGCGAACAAATACAAGTATTCATGAGAAGCGCTTGTTCGGCGATCGCAAGGTTACTTGCTCTGAGGACACTATTGGATGATGCCCTATCTTGGTGGAATGTTTACGCCCAAACTATGGGTATTGAGCGACTTATCAACTCACAGGTGACTTCAAGAAGAAGATGCTAAAGAAGTATTTTCCCACACCGAGATTAGAAGTTGGAAGATGAGTTTCACCGGTGGTGGTGAAAGGGCGATCTCAAAACCTACAATCGAAGGTTTCGTGAGGCTGGCGAAGCTATGCCCAATCAGAGTGCACGATCTTGAGAAGACATTGGAGAAGTATCTTGAAGGCTTACCTCGCGATGTCGGGGAATGTCACCTCATCAAAACCACAGTCGCTAGAGAAAGCAATTTCTATTGCCCAGACGTTAATGGATTGGGAAGTCAAGCGTGGTTTCACCCAAGGAGGTAATGATCACAAAAGGAAGCTTGATGACAAAAGGACAACCCACCATCACAACAACTACCCCAACAATAACACCTACTACAACAACAACAATCGAAACAACAACCATCATTACCAACAGAATCGAAGGCATGAAACTACCAAAGCTTATGTAGCCGCACCTGCTGGAGGCAGTGACTATGCTGGAAATCTGCTCCTATGCAACCAATGCAAGATGCATCACAATGGGCCATGCTTTATTAAGTGCGGAAAGTGTCACAGAACCGGCCACAAAACCAGAGATTGTAGGACCTCAGGTGCTAATTTGCAGCCTGTAGAAGTAATATGCCACGGATGTGGTGAGAAAGGACATTACAAAAATCGGTGTCCAAAACAGAATGGCAACCAGAACAACACAGCCCGTGCAAGAGCTTACGTTCTAGGAGATGCAAACACTCAGCACAACCCGGATGTGGTCACGGGTACGTTTTCTCTCAATCGACATTTAGCTAAAGTATTATTTGATACTGGAACCGACAAAAGCTTTATATCCATTACTTTCGATTCCTTACTTAAACCCACCCCGAATACCCTAGACTATTACCATTCCCAAAGGTTCTTCCAAGTATCCTAGAATCTAATCTACAAACTTTATTCCAAGTTATTCTGTTATCACCCTGTAAATTGATAATCTGTCATTCTACCAACTATTTACTACCGCTAGGCGAACCAATCTTTCTTGTTACCTTGAAAAGTTGTTTAGGCTGCCATTTTATAAAAGCAAAACGTTGAACACCATCTAAAACTTTTGAGAAATATAATACTACTTTGACTGAATCAGGCATCACATCATTTTTCCTCAATTATACATAGCCTGATCACCTATGTCTAATTTAGGAAGAATCATGTCATGAAGGTAACAGTCGTCTTCACAGATTTTCTAAAACAATCTTCATTCAAAAGCAAAACTTCATAAAAAGATAACTATTCATACACATCCTTGTAATCAACGCTCTATGGATATCCACACTTTTTCTCACATCGCAACCAACACAAAGTGAATCTCGAGGACGAGATTCCATTTAAGGAGAGGAGACTGTAACCACCGGTAAAAATCCGTGTTAATATTAACTAATAATAATTCATTTTCTACGTATAATTTTTTTTTATTTGATTACAAAGACTAGATAATATGCTGCACTCACAAACTGCTCATTTGCATAGTCAATGCCTTTTGATATACACACTCTTATGTGACAATGGAAGTCTCACAACATCACTTCTATGTCTTACTTGAAACTTCTCGGCATGGTCACCCATGCCAGTTGTGTCCTCACACTAGCACGCTTAACTATAGCTTGCTATAATAATTATGCCACGAGACACGTGGTGTCTGGCATATATTATCCCTATACCATTAGCGTCATTTCCAACATAATGCTTACTATATATATATTAGCATTTTTCCTAAAGCTTGGATTTATAATAATTTCGATATTATGTCATAAACCCTAAAGTACAAACCCTTAAACTAAATGTACAAACTTACAAAGCATAAAACCCTAACTTTAGAGTATTTCCCGGTTCAAACCCTAATTTGCAAACTCTATGATTTTATGTGAATAAAATCACAAACTATAATTAAAAATACACATGAAACTTTTACAAATTACCAAAGTACAAGTCTATCAAGCCAATGTACAAGTCATTGATGCATATGAGCATACTACTAACATAAAACTCATTATAAACCATGGTATATTTATTTTAAAATACAAACCTTTCAAGAACAAGCCCTAAAAATGTCTTTCTTTTAAGTAAGTACAACAATTTAATGATAATGTACAAGTATTAATGCACAAACCTAAAACCTATACTTTTATTTATTTACACTTAAATTAAACCAACTAGCATTTATTTAAAACTAACTAGAAACCCTAACTAAGTATCTTACATCTCTACACTCTAGGTACAACTCACTAAGGCCTAGGTACAACCCTTTAAGCATAAACGCCCCCTAGTTACCCTTTAGTTCGAAATGAACTAGGTCCCAACCAACTAAGTTCTAGCTTAATACTTGTAAATCCCCTAACCACAAAATGTTTACTTGCTCCATGTATAACCACATCACTTTGTTACCATGAAGTTTTACCCAAGTCAAAGGTTGTGGGTAAAATTCTTGGCTAGAGTTTTACCACACCACTCCATGTCCCCTAAAGTCACAAGAAGCCTCCATATGTCTTGATACACCTCAACATGTCCCCCTTTTACTAGACAAGGTGACCTAGAACCTTAAAAACTCTTGCCTTCACACTCCTATAAATAACGACCAACTCCCCCTCCTCATACCTCATCCATCACACACACCATATAACCATACCAATACTCACATACATTCTGATATTAGACCCTAAGTAGTGTAAAGGAAGGTTAACCTAGAGCTTAGAAGGTGTGAAACTATCTTGGAGATCATTAGCAGCCTTTAGGCGCTTTTCCTGATTTAAGCAACTCACCAACTTGTGGGCTAGTCAAATCTTGTGAGCTGATTACCATTTATGGATTTCCGCAGCCTTTACCACAAGCCATAATCGTGTGGGCTAGTCAAATCTTGTGTCAGCAAGACATGGTGAGATGAAAACCATTAGTTGTGTAGTAATTAACCAACGCCAAAACCTGCACGCAAGAAAGAGTAAGCCCGAACACGAGACGGTGTTAGAGTTTTTTTTTTTTTTTTTTTTTTTTTTTTTATCACTAAACAAAAGAAATAATACATTTTTGCCAATAAAAATAGAAAATAAAAAATAAAAATAAAACATGGATAATATACCATCAAGCGACGAAACCAAATAAATTTGTAGTGTCGTGAAACACTAAGCCTCCCTTGGAACATGAGGATCAATTTGCAAAAATGGTTAGAATACAAAAATAATACAACAATAAGCCTCCTCAATCAATGCACACGACAAAGACTATTGTACTTGGGTACCTAGAATGAACCTTTCCTTTGAGTTTTCCAAAAGAACACATTGAGGGCTTATGATGAGAGCTCTTACTCCACCATGTGCCATATTCATATGAGATACATAAGGTGTATATGTGAAAATAAGAACTTGTAGGTCTATAGGGCATAAGTCTAGCAATCTGTTCCACCACCTAGTAGTAGCGGTGAAGAATATCCTCCACCGGAGGAGGCGGAAAAGGCCTATTAAGCTGTCAGGAAACAGATGCATACACCTTTGGCTTACCAATAGGAGCTGGTTTACCTGCTCTCACATGAGCAGCTTTGGGGACAAATGGAGGAATACTAGCAACATTAGTCCATGTGGGTCTAACGGTTTGTTGGCTATAGGAAACACCCATCCTTTTCTCATGATAATCACAATCTATAATAAGATGGAGTTTACTACCACACACAAAACAAGCTTTCTTTTTAAAAGACTTATTCTTAACACAACTTTGTTGATTACACATAAACTTATCAGAAATAGAACTAGAAGCAAAATTGTGTTTAACAGAAGAAGTAACTGTCTTTGTTTTGTGCTCATCATCAGCTACTTTGGACTTGGGTGTGGTCTTAGGTGTGTCCCTAGGTGAGTCAGACTTTTCACTTGAATCACATGAGGCATAGTCAGTGGACTTAAGGTCTGACGACTTGTCACTTTTAGAACAAGAGACAGAGTCATCAGTTTTGCTACTAAGGTCTGGCAAGTCACTTGACTTTTTGCCATATAAATGGTGTGATCCATCAAAGTCAACAGGGATGGAAAGGTCAGTGGGCATGTGTTCTCCTCTAATAGGTCCAGGGACAACATGTAATGTTCATTCTTTTACATAATTAGCTAAACCTGCTGGTGTAGTTTTACGCCCATCATGCCTAGCTTCTAATCCTACATACTTTTTAAAACCTAAACCTATCCCAAAGGTCTTAGATTGACTACCATAGATTAATCTAGCCAAATTATCACCTGACATCATCCATTCATTATGTCTAGTTACTTCATTATCCAACTTATCTTGCACTTCTTGTTTTCTAGCTCTACTTTAGCTCTTTCTTTCTCGAATATTTTAACTCATTTTAACATTAGTTAGATCTCTTTCTAACACTCTTATCTTTTCTTCATAAGCAAGTCGATTCTTTTGAAACCAAATTTTACATTTTTCTAAGGTTTTAAAGAATTTTTGTAAGATCGAACCTCTAGCTAACATTCATTATATTTATGTTTCAAATCATCATAAGACTCCTTAATGGCTTTATATTTTACATCACAATCAAGGACACAATTATGTACCTGAGATATGCCCATAAATGCAAATTCTTCAGCATGACCTATAGTATAAGCTTCCTTGCTCCTCTTCTTGAATTCAGCCTTTCCACCATACCTTGCTTTGAGAGCATTCCATATACCACGTGCATCATCTATATAACGAAAATCTGCTACATGATCATCACGAATAGATTTAAGCAAGGTAGTTTTGGCCTTTGACTGTCTTTGTACAGCAATGTGTTCATCTGCAGTCGTTGGAAGAAGTATAATGATTTTACCATCGTGATCTCTTCCAGTAGCCTTTTTACTGTTGCCTTTAAGGATAATTTTCCAGAGATTTATATCATTATTCATGATCCAGTGTTTCATCTTCTTAGCCCAGACCTCGTACTCATCATTCATCAAATAAGGAAACATAACATCATCCCTATTTTTATCAAATTCTGCCATTTTATGTGATAACAGCAGTAAAGTTATGTGATAGCAGCAATAATATGAGACCAAATGTAAGTGGGGACCAGCGTGTGAACAACAGCAACAAAAAGATCAGTAGCAAACGAATGCAATTAATAGAATAGACGATCAGTAGGATCCAATGACCCACTAGAGTTAAAATGCCACGAGAGAACCAACAACCTGAATCACTTGATAATCGTGGGACCAGAACATCACGAGACCAGAAAAGTTATATTCACGTGAACAAGCAACACCTTGACCAATCAAATTCAATATAACTAATTATTCTTGGCCAGAAAAGTTATCACTGTGGGACCAATGAAAATCAGTAGCAACAGTTTACAAGGTCAAATAAACCCACGTGACCATTCGCAAATCAACCAATAGCCACGAAACCAATCACCCAACTACCATTTAAACATCCATGTGAAGTGATCCAATAGAAATATAGTGTACTTGTACCCACATGAAGGAACAAATGATAGATGTGGATTAACAAGTGGGACCAGCGATTAAATCAAATACGAGTAACAACAGCAATCACGTGACCAATTTAAAGAACCACAATAAAATCAGTTTCCCATGCGCCGTCTCACATAATTAATTATCAATCAGTAAAAATTGATTAGGGACCACCGATCAATAAAAAGAGTACAAAATCACAAAGATTGGAACAAGGTTACCTGATGAAATTAGAAATGATATGAATAACCAAATCAGATCTGCTGCTTCGTGTGTGCTGCCTCTTTTCTTTTCACATATGATGCATAAACCCTAATGACATGAAAACCTTATCAACCCTAGATCGAGAGCCACCCGCTCTGATACCAATTGTAAAGACCAAGATCCTGACTCAACTAGGGTATGAATAACATCAATTGATTGAATGTGCACAGCGGAATAACAAGAACATAATCAAAGTTACCAACAAGGTTTTTCTGATAAAACAATGATCCTCTATGGATCTTTATTCCTCTCACTCAAGATGTTTTTCCTGGAGTGTTTTCAACTGTCATTCATACAAAAGTCATTTGTTCCTTTTATACACAAGGAACCCTAAATAGACAATAAATATAAAATAAATGCATATTACTACCTAAAATAGCTCATGCAAATCCTAACAAACTAATACTGATTAACTATATTAGTAGGAATACAATATCAGCAGGAACCATGTCATCAGCGGAAACCATCAATAGCTTTAGTAAGAACCTGTCAGTAGAACTTCATCAGTAGGAACTTCTAAAATTCCCAACATCAATTATGTCATGGAAGATGACATTAGCCTCCGTTTTATCTAAATTTGCCACCATGTTGTGTTTAGAAACTGTGTGTAGGTTTGCCATGAATGATGGTAAAAGATATTGATTCTTGAATACGTAAGTGTGTGTGAGAGAGAGAGAAATATGGAAAAGATTGATATGAATAAAGATGAGAAGGAAAATCGGGAAGTAGTTATTTATAGGTAAGATTTTAAAAATCACAGCCCATAATAACAAAGTTACCGTTATTTGAATTAACCCTTTGATGGATCTAGACACACACCTTGTGTCAATAATATTTTGTATGATATTATTAAGCACGCGGAATTTACTTAGTAATACTTAGAAGATGGATTGTATGATGTATTGTATGTAAACACAGATTAAACACAAAACTTAAGCTCCAATATTATTGATAAATAATACGAGTGATCTTAGCTTATCACTAGGGTTACACCTTGAAGCCTTTGTGAGAGTGTCGTAGGTAATTGGACAAGTACCTAAGACAATGACCTAGGACCTCCTTTTATACAATAAGGAGTCCTTTACAAGATAAGTATAAAGCTAACATTATAGAATATACACAAGATCTATTCTATACTTATCTAAACATGTTTTCCTATAGCGGTGGTAATAATGTACCAACAAAGTGGTATCGTTTCCAATGCTATTGTTAATCCGGCGATGTAAACCACAACTATCCATGGTAGCGGATTATTCCCAACACCCTTCTTTTGACCGTTGGAGCGATCGTTGATAAGACAAGCGGTTCTTTCCACGTGTGCGATACTTTCGAGCGGTACTTTCGGACCGGTACTTTCATAGGACAAAACATCGGTACTTTTCCATATTTTTCTCTATAATGACAAACACTTCATGTGGGCATTGTATTGCCTCCCTTTAAGCAAAGCACAAGACTGTGTAACTAACCATTCAGTCCTCCCCTTAAATATAGCTCAGTAATTAATCATGCCAATGCTTACCACCAAGTGATTGAATCTTGAAACATCAAATCCTTTGGTGAGTAAATCAGCTACATTATCATCCGTGTGAACCTTGACAACATTAATGAGCCTATGCTCATAACAATCTACGATGAAGTGATGCCTAATCGAATGTGCTTGGTCTTGGGTGATAAAGCTGGATTATTCTGTCTGATTGTACTCTCATTATCAATGTTGATAGGAGTATTCTTGAAGTTGAATCCATAATCCAAGAGTTGATTTTGCATCCACAAAACTTGTCTACAACAACTCGTGACCACATATTCGACTTGAGAGAGGATGTTCTGCAATTGTTTGCTTCTTACACCGCCATGAAACTAATCTTCTTCCAAGATATTGGCATCCTCCGATGGTTGATCTTCTATCATAGTTATCACCGCATAATCACTATCCGAAAAAGCTTCCAAGTGAAAAGGTGAATCCTTTGGATACCACAACCCCAACTTAGGTTGTTGTTTCAAATAACTAAAAATCCGTTTCACTGCATTCATATGAGAGACCTTAGGTGAGACTTGATATCTTGCACATAAACAAACAGCAAACATGATATCAGGCCTAGATGCAGTTAGGTACATATGACAACCAATCATAGATCTGTACAACTTAACTTCAACAGGTTGTCCATATTCATCCTTTCCCATTGAGTTGATAGACTTGATAGGTGTAGTTACTGGCTTCATAGCATCAAAATTGAACTTCTTAAGTATGTCAGATACATACTTGTCTTGACTTATGAAAATTCCCTCCTTTGATTGCTTAACTTGAAGTCCCAAAAAGAAAGTTAAATCACCCATTGAACTCATTTGAAATTCATTCGCATCGACTTCTCAAACTCCTTAACCATGGACTGTTTGGTAGCTCAAATATGATATCATCAACATATACTTGAACCAACATGATATCCTTCTTGTCTCTCTTGATAAACAAAGTCTTGTCAATGGCTCCCCTCCTATAACCATGTTGAAATAAGAAAGTAGAGAGCCTCTCATACCAAGCTCTAGGTGCTTGATGAAGGCCATAAAGAGCCTTAACCACCTTGTAGACTTTGTTTGGATGTGCAAGATCTTCAAAACCAGGAGGCTGTTTGACATACACCTCCTCTGTAATAGTGCCATAGAGAAAAGCACTCTTGACATCCATCTGATAAACCTGAAATCCCATATAAGATGCAAAAGCAAGGAATATTCTAATGGCTTCAATTCTTGCCAAAGGAGCAAATACTTCATCATAATCTACTCCTTTTTCTTGTCTGTAGCCTTGAGCTACTAACCTTGCCTTGTTCTTGATGACATTCCCTCTTTCATCTCTCTTGACTCTGAACACCCATCTTGTACCAATGACCTTCTTCCCATCAGGTAGATCACATAGTACCTAAACTTCTTGAAGTGTAAATTGAAGAAGTTCTTCTTGCATAGCTTCAACCCAACTCTCTTTAGATAATGCCTGATCTATATTCTTGGGTTCTTCTTGAGAGATAAAACAAGTAAACAGGCATGTTTGATGGTCCTTATGATTCAACCTGTTTTGTTTATAGACAAAGCTAAGTAATGCATTATGAGGTTTAGAAAAACTCTTAACTTTGTGTCTTGTAAGCACTCCAGAGTTAGAAGGTCCAATGATTTGATCAGTAGGATGATTCTTATGAATTCTTAAGATAGGAGTTTGTGGAACTTTATAATTATCACCCAAATTAGTGAAATCGGCATCTTCATTGGAATCGGAGAAAATACCTTCATCTTCAAACTCATCATCGGTATCTTCTAAGCCGGGCATGGTAGGATCATCCAAATCATCCAAAATCGTCAACAGTGCGTGATGCTTTGGTCAGCTTGTCATCAAAATCGTGATCGAAAATCTTGTGAGAGAACTCTGCAGCTTGTTCTTTTTCTTTGCTTCTTCATAAGCTCTTCTTTGATCATCATTATAAGAATGTGCTACTACATCTTGAAAAAGCATCGATTAAGTTCCTATTGAATAGCTTGATCGTCGACAGATAATGAGGATTTTGGTGCATCGATTACTTTTCTTTGGTTCAACGGTATAGGTTCTTCATCGGGAACAACATCGGGTCTAATATGGACTCCATGAACAACATATCTTGTAAATCTTCTCCATTGTGTACGGGTTTATTTTCTTCTCTAACGGTACATAGTTCATAGAAGAGTCAAAACTTCAAGATCAAACATCCAATTAGGACTTTTACCTTCCGATTTTCTTGATCTTCTAAAAATTCAACATGAAGACAATCTTGAACCTTCTTGGTGACTCTATTGTACTCTAAATCCCTTCTTTGTTGGTACAATATCCCAATAAATATCCTTCTTCCGACTTTCCATCAAATTTGCCCAAATTATCAATTGTGTTGAGGATAGTCGGAGGGCATCAAAAGGTTTTAGAAAATGAATGTTGGGTTTGTTTCCCATCAACAACTCATAAGGTGTTTCATCGAGGTTTGGTGGTGATACTCTGTTAAGCACATAGCAAGCACTTACGACTTGACCCCGAATTGAATAGGTAATTGTGAATCTACAAGCATTGTTACATTTGCTTCAATCAAAGTTTTATTCTTTCTCTATGCAACACCATTCTACTATGGTATTCTTGCAATCTTGAACTCCCTCTTGATCCCTTTGTTTGCACAAAATTCATCCATAAGCTTGTTCTTGAATTCAGTCCCATTGTCACATCTAATACCTCTAACCTTGAGTCTCAATTGGTTTTCAAGTGCTATTATAAGATAATGAATAGCATCAAAAGTATCATCTTTAAATCCCAAGAAAAATACCCAACTGAATCTACTGCAGTCATCTGTCACAACTAAGCAATACTTTTTCTTGTTTAGACTTGCAACAGAGACATGTCCAAACAAATCCATGTGTAACAGCCCCAAAGGTTCTCTAATAGTTCTTTCCTCAAGCTTTTTGCATGAAGCTTTGTGTTGTTTACCCTTCTTACACGCCAAACAAGAGTGATTATTCTTGTAGGTTTTGGTGGGTAAACCTCTAACTAAATTTCCTTTGACCAATTTGTTGATATTCTTGAAATTTACATGTCCAATCTTCTATGCCACTGATGTGCTTCTTCAAGTGTTGCTTTTGCCACTAAACATGTGGCTCTTCCTAAAGAGTGAAGACTCTTCATATCCAGGCTGTACACATCATTGGTTCTTGGTACTCTAAGTATTACCAAGTGATCATCAACAGGTTTGAACTTAGGGGAAAGAATAAGACATTCTTTGTCAGTGAATAGCACATGATACTTCTTGTCACATATCTGTGATACTGACAACAGGTTGAACTTGAGTTCCTTCACATATCTAACATTATCAAAGTCTATGCTTCCTGCTTTGATGGTTCCTTTCCCACTAATTCTTCCTCCACTAGCATCATTCCCAAATGCAACTCTTCCTCTACAATATGACTTAAAATCTGACAGAATCTCCTTGGCTCCTGTCATGCTTCCAGAGCAACCACTATCCACAATTAGATGATCTTTAAGCTCCTCTTACGGGTTGCCTGCACAAAGATAAAAGCGTTAGTTAATTTTAGGAACCCAAGCCATTCTTGACTTGTGTTCCCTTGTGGAGTTACATACTTAAATTCTTTAATTATGTAATTGCCAGCATCTTTAAACACATGATTAATTATCTTTGGTTGTTACAAAACTTGTGTTTGGTTTTCAATAAAATCTCTTTTCATTCAAGTTTACTTTATTAGTATCAACGAAATCTACGTTTCACTTTCACTTCATCGAAAGTATTGTTTGTTCCCCATCAATACTTTCCTTCTTAACCCATTTGGTTTTAGCTTCTGGTGTAGAGTCCTTGATCTATCTACTTTCTTTGAGTTGTAGCATATTCTAGATTGATAGTAATTAGATCTCCTAGGGTTCCTATTCCAAAAGGTATTTTGTGGCCGAGCGGTGCTTTAAGAAATCTTGGTTTTGGCTAACTTGATACCTTGGAAAGAGTTTGAAGGTCTTGGAGGTTTTGAAATAGGTCTTCTCGGTGAGGGTACCTATAGTCTTGTGAGAAATTGCTACGGTTGACCCTATTTGAGTGATTCGCATGGTTTATTCTCTACAGGCTTATGGTTGGTTGATCTATTCTTTGGGAATTTACTTAGGTACTCTAAGTGAAAGTCACAGTTCTTAATCAGATGATTAGGACTATAACAAACAAAACATAATTTTTGACCCAAATTCCCACAATTGCTTCCTCTATGTCTATGACCAAAACTATTACGTCTTCTAGGTGAATGATTAAAAGCTGTTTTGACCAAAATTATCCTAAAAGGTTTATCGATATTTTGAGAAGATTTTTCTAAAGGCTATCTTGAACATGTAGATACTTTGAGTTGAAAGTCTTGCTTGACTCTTAAAATCATCTACCTTAGGTGTCTCAATTGTTTCTTTTGGGGTTTCGGACCTAGATTGACTAGTAAGCTTTTCCTAAACTCTAGGTTGTCTACACCAAAGCGAGAAACATCGAGTCTAATAGGTTGATGACTACCGGTGGGATGTGGGACATGAGGATAACCCTTGTCTTTCTTATATTCGGAGGTGGTTCACTAAGTGATTCCTCATTACTAGATGTGTCTACATAGTTAATAAGTTCGTCATCACTAGTGGTTATATCCTCAAAATCAAGGTCATCCTTATCACTAGGTGGGTTTTCTTCTATACTCTTGAAATCCATACCAAAACCTAGGCGGTTCTATTGTAAGCCCTTCTGCTTTTTCAACATAAGTGACATGAGAAAGACCGATTCTTTCAAGCGACAAACTTTGCTAACAAATCATCTCTCTCCTTAATCGGTTTCTCAATTTGAAATCTTACAATTTAACTTCCATTCACTTAGTTTTAACTAATAATCCTGTTGTTCATACTTTTACGCCCAAGCCATATCATTATTTTCATGTGTTATTATTTTGGCTTCCATAGACTCTAAAGTAATTTGATAATCTACCTCGTAACTAACCATTATCTGATTATCTCTTTCGGTCACATAACTATTAAGTACTTTTGATAAAAGTCATGACACTTAGAACATACCTCGAGATAGGGGTGACCTTGGTGAAGTGGCTACCATAGCAAGTAGAACAGGATCATCTTCACACTCCATGCTCTAATCAAAGCTTCCTAGACCATCTCTGGATTCCAAAGCGGCATGTCCGAGTTCCTCTTCAAAAGATGTGCTCCAATCAAACTCTTCCCAGATTCCTCCACGGCTACCATACAATAGGTTCTTGGTTCATCATCAAACTCAAGACTCGGTCAACCTCGATAGATTCTCTTGAGTAACCAAAGCTTTTGTTTACGTAATAGGAATTCTTTTAGCTCAAGCTTTGGTTTCTCGGTCATCTGTTTGCACGATATTTAGCAAACGCATTCCCTTGCAAAATGTCCGGTCTTTTGACAATTGAAGCATTCAATCTTGGACTTGTCAAAAGTGATTCCTGTTTTGGTTTGAAGTCAAGCGCCTCTTCTGTCTTCTTCATAAACTTCCCGATCCTTGCGGTGATTATAGCAACTTGCCACGATATCAATTTCTTCAAGAGCATCCTCTTCAATATGTGAGAGATCTTCTTCATAAGTGACAGTAAAGTAGCTTGCTTTGCGAAGAAAGAGCATCGGCTTCATCCGAGTGGATGGTAGGTGTTGGTGTGGCTTCTTTGAGCAAAGGTGGGTAGTGTAAGTAACGATGCTTTGAGCAGCAGTACTTTCGGTGGAGAAGCGGATTTTTAGTGGAATCGCCTCTCTTTCGAGATGACAAAAAGCAATCTTGTGAGATTTTGAACTAGTTTGGCCATTCATTTCATGCTCATACACCTTCGAGATGATTGTAAAGATCATCAAAGTCCATAACATCCGGACCATATTGTCATCGATCATAGTAGCAATCCCATGCCATGTCGATGGCAAACTCCTTAAGAACTTTAGATTAGCATCTTCAGCTGAAACCTCGCTTTGTATAGATCCGACATCTTTGTGAAGATTTTGGAATCATCATAGGCGACATCAAGGCATTCTCTTTCTCCAACGGTGAATGTTTCAAGCTGCCGCTTCAACAAATTTACTGTGCATCTTCTTGGAAGCATCATTACCTCAAACCTTGTCTTAAGAGCAGCCCGAGTTGCTTTGCATCTTTAGCATCATGGAACTTGAGTAGATGACCATCGGAATTGCGAGACAACGATATATTGAGAGCCTTCTCTTGATTTCTTATTATTCTTGCTAGTAAGACCTTTGGGTGGTTTAGGTTGTCCAGAATCTCTGAGTTGGAACTACTTCATTACCATTGACAATTACATTCCATAGTGCATGGTGCCGTAATAGCAATGTCTTGCCTCATCTTCATGCTCCATATGTCGTATTCTCCTTCTTAATGATTGGTATTCTTAGTGAGGTGATGGATGGTGGTGGAGCGACGATCGACATCTTTAGGTTTTGTTGTTTTTAAGGTTTCTTCTTAGTCGAGTTTCCACAAGCTCGATACCACTTGTTGGATCGATGTACTCTAACCAAACTAACTATATAGCTTGTTAAGGGTTTAATAACTTGGATAAATCCTAAGTTATTAACAATGAAACACTGAGCAAACTCTATTAAGTATGCGGAATTTACTTAACAAAGCTAAGAAGAATTAATTTTAACTTTCAATGATTTTATTAATAACTCTGAATCTGCTTGTTATACAGATTCTTAAACAACTCTAAAACTATAATATCGAACTTCTCTAAAACTCTAATAATGCACGTACTTCTCTAAAAATCGTATTCTATAATGCCAACCTAGGGGTCCTTTTATAGGCTTAAGGATAACCCTAGTCGGTCTACAATTATAACCTTGTACGACAAGTAATCTAAACAAAGAATATTCTAGAATAAGAAAGCTTTCCATAAGCGAATATAGCGGTTCTTTAGCTTTGCGATACTTTGACTTGACAACGATACTTTGATTTTTCTTAGCGATGCTTTGACTTTTTCCTTAGCGATTGCTTTGACTTCTTCTAGTACTTTGTCATTCTTGAGCACTTTCATATCCCAACAATAAATAACTCTTGCGTGTACTTTTAAAACTTTGAGTCTTATGAGCTATAGGATGTTATAGAATACTTAAAATGAGTTAATTAACATATTACGATGTCCCTAGGTTACATCGTAAAAGTTAATGGGTCAAAAATAAGTTTTTCTTAAACCGCGACGTGGCCAAGTGACCATGTTCATGGGCTTATTTCTCCCTAACCAAAAATAACTAAAATATGAGACCTATACCATCTTGAAGAGCTTACAACAAATGTTTAAAGAATGAATTATGTCGTAAAGATATTGGCTTTCCTAGTGTAAAATTTGTCCTCATTTGGGCTTGTTGTCACCAAAACCAACACTCTTTAAATAAGGCACCTAACCCCTACTTTGGGAAATTATTGCGACCACACCGTAAGAGCTTAATACTTCTAGTTTGAACCATTAGAAAGACCACCCGGAAAACTCTTGAAGGGATCAAGAACGCAGTACAAACCTCTCAAGGTCTCGCTTATATTTACCCTTACTTTTGTCGACTTAGGCCTAAAACAAGTGAATTTTTCTTAGAAAACTACAAGGGTAGAAATTGTAATTTTTGAAAGATAAAGTTTTCTTAGGCTAAAAATGCAATTTCTTCAAAGTTAATTATACAAGGGCTGATTTTGTCAATAACCCATAGTTGAGGGTATAAAGTGTCGTTTTGAAAGTACAAGGGTAAAAACCGTAAATACTCAAAATTGTAAAATATAACATTTTTGGAAACATATCATATTTAACAATTTGGATTTCGATAAGACTTATAAACTATCAACCGAGCCATAAAAATAAGTATGATAAGTATTACTAAATTTTGAAGAGACTTCATGTTCACCCAACCATCGATAAAGCATTATCATCGCATGTACTTGAATTCGAATACTAAACACATGACATACCAACTCAGGTCGCAATTCGGAGCAGTTTATTCACATTACTTAATTTATTTTCCATCCAGACTACGGTAACACCGAGGTGAGTTCATAGTCCCACTCTTACATATTCTTTTCAAACTCGTGGGGAGATACATGCTACACAACCCGAAAACAAGTATTTTTACATATGCTATCAAGCGATATTGCCTAAGTACCTCATTGTTGCCACTAAAAGTCCCTCATATCATGAACCATTAATCACTTAAGTAGTAAGCGAATATAGTGAATAGATCTATTGGCGGTTGAAGCCCCATTTGTGTTAGCGGATGGGTAACCAAATGCACTTTATTTGAGAATACTAGGAGAATGGCAAACTCCTACCGGAGGGCATTGTTGCTCGCATCATTACTATGATGTTTGTAACTTCGTCATTATTATGGCGCGTTCATATTAAGGTTTGCGTGTCATGAGACTTAGGGCAATATCTTGTCTCGCAATATTCTTGATTTTACTCTTGTTTATCTTGTGTTCAACTAATTATTATACAAACAGTATGGATTCACTCAACATTTGTGTTGACTTTTTAGCATGCTTTATCTCAGAAAACTAGAGCTTGACTTGGGACGGAGTGGCTATGGACTTTCTTATAAAAAGGGTGTCCATTTTGTTATCATTCACAAAAATAAAACTATGTATTTCAGTATTCTCGTTGGGACCTTTCGTTTGTAAAACTCTGATTTTAATAGATGAATGATAACCATTTTATATAAAACGTCTCTTTTGAGCCGTTTATCTATTATTATGACTGTGATCAATGAAGTAATACCCCAACCTTAATTCCGCTGCGTATATCGAATTTGGGGGTGTTACATTATCGGAAGGCTGTTTTCGGGTGACGTAAACATCCTATCTATAGTTATTTTATTAACAGGGCCGTTTCGTTGATTTTGGAGGCCTTGTGCAAATTTTTTGATGTAGGCCCCAATAAAAATATGTCCTCACCAAATGCCTCATAAAAAAGCCGATTGGTAATGTGTAAAGATAATTTGATTCCACATAATATATTATATAAATTCTTTAATAGCTACTTATGTGTTTTATAAATTTTTTGGAATATAAATTAAAGTATTTGAAAAATTGGTATTGTTTTGGCCTTTCTACCTATAGGATTGTAGACCTGATACCGAGTATTGCTTGTAGGATTAAATTTATATTCTAAAAAAGTCGTAGGAGCTAAATTAAAACTTTACATAATATTAGGATTATAAAGAAAAACAATATGGTGGTCCCTTATCATTTTACAAAATACGAATAAAATGGTTCATCTTCCCTATCTCAAGCTAACTCCATTGATATCCAAACATAAGCTCTATTTTACATTCCTTCTCGATAGCAAGTTCGTGAGCATTTCAAACGCATATTATCCATAAAAAATACCGCCATTACGGATAAAATCATCCAAAATGGCGTATACTAATTTTAAAATTTCGACATCGGGGCCCTCGAGAAAAGTGAGGCCTGTGCGGTCGTCCACCGCTGCATGCTCAAATCCGGCATGTATTTACACCTAATAAACATTAACCTTTACGTAATTTCTTGTTGTTCTGATGTCATTCTCATAGACTTAGATACATATTTTTTCATATATGAGCGATAAAAGGAGCAATAAGTTTATTACAGGTGAACTCATGTATATAAGTACTAGCTCGTTGGATTTACAAACATCAAAAGAAATGGTCATGACAAAATTTAATACCGTATAGGTGGAATATTATTGCTTGTGCGGTTGTGCATTAAAAATACGTCCAAGTTGCATACAACTACACAAATAAGGAAAGGAGGAGATTATAAAACATATACTCTGGTCAATGAAGCTAAAAATATAATTTATGCGTGCATATCCATAATATTTGATTAAAGCGAAATGATGAGTAGATTGTTAACAATAATTTTATGTATAGTTGATTTAACATTTGACATATATGAATTTCTCACTTAAAATATCTTTAAATTTAATACATGTCTAAATCTCTTTATTTGATGAAATTAGCTAGAGCTAGAGTTTATGAGAACTAAAGTTGAAGTTTTTACTCAAATATATGTTTGTCAGAGTCATTTTATTTTGCTTATTTATAAATTCATGTTTATCAAGGAACAAATCCCAATCATTCATTTATTTTGATTTAATGGTGGGAATTAACCTAATATTTAAAAGGTAAACCTAAGTCCATGTTTTTTGCTTTTTTGTTTTTTTTTTTTTTTTTTTTTTACTTTTTTATTCACATATTCTTTTATTTTTTTTTAAATTCACGTCTTTATTTTATTCACGTTTTTTTTAAAATTCGTGTTTTTTTTACGTTTTTAATTCGCGTTTTCTTCTCTTACATACGTTTTAAATACTTTCATACTTTTTCATCTGTTTTCGTCCGTTTCCATACGTTTTCATCAGTTTTCTTTCGTTTTCGTCCATTTTCATACGTTTTTGTCTGTTTTCATATGTGTTTTTACGCTTTCATACGTTCTCGTTCGTTTTAATACGTATTCGTCCGTTTTCTTACGTTTACGTCCGTTTTCATACGTTTCTGACTATCACAAGTGATATTCTATGGTATTCAGAATTTCACTTATGGTTTTCTGAATATCACTTTGTGATTTTCTGAATACCACTTTGTGATTTTCTAAATATCACTTTGTGATATTCAGAATATCACTTTGTGATATGCAGAGTATCACTTTGTGATATTCTGACTATCATTTTGTGATATTCTGAATATCACTTTGTGATATTCTGGAGATCACTTTGTGATATTATGAATATTACTTGTGATTTTCTGGATATAACTTGTGATTTCCATGTTACAAACATTAGCTGAAAATCACTTTAGTTGAAAATCACTTGTGATATTCAGGAAATCAATTGTGATATTCAGAATATCACAAGTGATATTCTGTGATTCAGCATATCACTTGTGATATTTTGAAAATCACTTGTGATATTCTGAATATCACAGAATATCACATGTGATATTTGAAATATCACTTGTGATATTCAGAAATGTATGAAAATGTCTGAAAAAGACCGAAACATTTAAAAACAGACAAAAACGTAAGAGAACGGAGCAATATTTATGAAAATGGACGAAACGATGAAAGCGTAAAACACATATGAAATGGACGACGCGTGAAAGCAGGGCGAAAATGGCGAAAACATAAGAAAGCAGGCGAAACATTAGTTGAAAATCATTTTTATATTCGAAAATCAATTGTGATATTCAGAATATCACAAGTGATATTCTGAATATCACAAGTGATATTCTTAATATCACTTGTGATATTCAGAGACGTATGAAAATGTCGAAAATGGCGAAAACATTTAAAAGCGGACAAAAGCGTAAGAGAGCGGACCAATATGTATGAAAGCGGACGAAACGTATGAAAGCGTAAAAACACGTATGAAAATGGGCGAGCGTATGAAAGCGGGCGAAAATGGGCGAAACGTATGAATAATGGATGGCGTAAGAAAATGTAAATAAGCAGCAGGCGAAAAAGGATGAAAGCGGATGAAAAAGCGGATGAAAATAGACCAAAAGCGTGTGAAAGCGAATGTTGAAGAAAATCACGCTACCGGTCCTTGTCCGAAGTCAAGCTTCAACGGTTAATCCGGAGGAAGGAGGAGATCCTTCCTACACAATAAGCAACAGCGTTAGCCTCGCCACAGGTGTTGTCCGGGACCAAGCTCGGCGTGAAAGTAAGCGGAGGGTAATAAATATGAGAGAGTAAATGTAAGTGAAATTGAATGCAAAACATTAAATGTGTCGGGGTATTTATACTACCCCAACCTTGGAACCTGGGTTTACTGTTCCGCAGGCCTATAACCACCCTACCTAGTAGGTTTCAGGCCACGTGGTAAAGAGATCCCGCCAAATCTGGGTGGCGGCGCTAACATGGTTAGTCCTCTTATCTAATGGATAATAACCATTTTGGATAAAAGGATGTACCGTCCGGACGCTAGGTCCTCCGGATACATACGCCAAAATGTCCTCCCAAGTATTGTATTACCGGATGAGAACTGGTAATGCAATACTTAGAAACTACCGTTTTGTCAACACAGTTTATTTTCTCAATTTGGTGGCGTGTGAAGGTTAAGCTGTAAGGTTTCGGTTGGCCCGATGGGCTTGGGCATCTGTTGGGCTTTGGTAGTATTATCCTTTTAAATAATCTAAAGGGCGTGGGCGGCTCGGATTACGCCACGTCATATTTTCTTGTTGATGGGACATTTTGTGATCGACTAGGGTTTTCACGGTATATATTGATAACATCGAGATAGTCTGAACATTAAGTGTCAATTTCCTCGATAATGCTTGTATTTTATATCATTTATATGAATTCGCTTGTTTTCCTCTATATTTCTCTTCGGGTAAATTACGAGCATTGGAGCTAAAGAGCAGCGGATTTGGAGAGTTTATTGAAGATATATGATAGTATGCTCATTTTGAAGATGTTACGGCGTAACTCCCTTTCACATTACGCCCGTGTAAGCGTGTACGAAAACCAACTAATTGGAAGATTACAGGCGTAACTCCATCCTAAGATTACGTAGTAACTAATTAGGTCAAATGAGGTTTCGTGCCGTTGCAAGCTACGACGTAACTAATTCCACAATTACGGCGTAACCACGATTTATTGATGATATGGCGTAACTCATTCCTGATGTTACGCCGTAACCAGCTTTTCCAAAGCAAATTACGAAGAAATGGATGTTACGACGTAACTCTTAACTTAAGTTACTCCGTAACAAGATCTGGACTATAAATACCGCTCAAATTCCATCATTTCTAATCATCCCATTTCACACACAACATCAGTGAACGTGAGTAGAAGTAAAAGGCAGATCTTGAAGAGCATACGGAGTTATCTCCAAGGGAGAAATCACTCCCATACGATAAGCATTAGCATTCTATCATTTCTTTACTTTCAATTCATGTATTTCATAATGTTAAACATTGAATCGATTGTTTTAGTTAATATGAGCGGCTAAGAACCTCTGGTGCTAGCCTAGTTATGATTCCTTAATTGTTTTGTTTATGTTTACATTGCTTGCGTATAATTATTTCTAGTGTATGCATGCATAGTTTGTTGGTAGCTACCCTTGTTTTGGTAGTTTTGAATAACGGTAGTGGCTAGTTACTTAGAAGATATGACCAACTGACCCTAAGTAGGTAAACTGAGTAGTAAGGGTAAGATATGACCAACTGACGACCCTTGTTTGCTTGTGCGATTTGACCAACTGATCACCTACCGTTTGGATGAACTTAAGAAGTAAGGGATGAGTGTTTAAGATGCTAGCACCCGGGCACTCATTATAATGAATATTGCATGTAGCGGTGCTTAATGACTTGGCTTAGGGGACTAAAACAAGCTGGACTTTCGACGGGTCACCGACATCTCGGTGGAAACCTTTGCGATAGGTTAGACGAGCCGACCAAATCTTTGTCCTAGCGACTTTTACCCCACTTGAAGTAATTGGAAGTAATTAAACGTAAGCTTAGCTTGATAGGCTGAATAACTAGGTTAACACACTTCTCCCCTATTGATCACAACCCTTGCTTTTACTTGCTATCTTTTATTTTCTTGTCTTTAGTTTTTATTAATCATTTCAACCTATTAAAATATGTGACACCTAGAGTTAGTTTAAATCCACACACATAGCTCTTGGGACGACATCGGTTTAACCGAATACTACACTACACACGACCGGTACTTTTGCCCGTTAGTGCATTAGGGTAGACCATAGGTATAACGAGACAATATAAATATTAAAACACAGTCGATAAAACTGCATCAAGTTTTTGGCGCCATTCTTGGAGTTATTAGGATTTTCATTAAGTCTTTCATTTATGTTTTGTTTTAAATTTTATCATGATCTTTTTCAAGTTTCAGGTACCATGGAATTTGTTAACATTGATGACCTCACTCTTGAGGAATATTTGGCGTTGACAGGAGAACAACAAGGTCCGGGGCTCGTAAAACCGGCAATTGGAGCTAATGTCATTTGAGATTAAAGATCAATTTATGAGGAATTTCGTGCTAACTCTTTTTCGGAAGCAGGACGAAGATGCGTATGACACGTTGAGAATGTCTTGTACATATAAACTTTTCAACATTTCGGTGTGTCTCATTGTATTTGTTATGCTAAGGGTGTTCCCATGACTCTTCTTGGGGAGCAAGAAGATGGATCGAAAGATTTCCCGCAGGCGATTGATACATGGGCTCTACTAAAAGCACTTTATCTAAAGATATTTTCCTCGTCGAAGATATCTAATCAACTCATGGAGATCCATAATTTCAAGCAAGATGATGATGAAACGTTGTATCAAGCCTGGGATAGATACAACGATCTCCTCTACAAGTGTCCTACACATGATCTAAACAACCTGCAAAAGGTCAACATCTTTTACAAAGGAATAAACGTGACTACAAGACGGATGATGGACTACCAAGGACCAATTCCTAGCATGACCCCTACTCTCGCAATTGAAGCCATCCAAAAAATGGCTGATTATTCCCAAAAATGGCACGATGTAGGTAGCAAAAGAAGCCCGGGCAAGAATCTTGATGGAATTGCCGCCATCACTAACAAGCTAGAAAATCTTGGTCGGGACATCTTGAAGATCAGAGGCTATTCATGCCATCCAAGTAGGTTCTGAAGTGCTGAGGAGGACACCTCACTAAAAATTGTCCTCGCATTGACAATGATAGCACGGTCGAAGAAGCTAAATATGGAGAAAATCGGCCGTTTCTGGGGATAGTCGTAATGGTAATGGCTATCATGGAGGGCCTCCCCCACAATATGATCGTGGAAATTTTGGTGAAAGAAGAGCTAACTTGGAGGAAACGATTAACAAGTACCTAGTAGATTCAACTAAGAGACAGAAGGAGCAAGAAGAATGGCTGAAAAACTTCCAAGATGATACAAACAAAAGCCTTTCTAGCTATGACGAATCACTGAAAAACTTGGAAACCATGATTGGAAAGCTTGGCGACGAAGTGCAAAGAAGAAATGAGGCACAAAAGAACAAGTCAACAGCATGTAAGGCCGTGTTTTCTGACAATGACAAATCCACCGATGAGTCTAATAAAGATAATGATGCTGATGACAGAAGAGAGTTACGCTGTAACCAAACATCAGAGTTACGGCATAACCAAGATACGAGGGGTGACAAGTTTCTCGAGTTAGACAAATCTAAAAGGAAGAATCATTGGTGTAAGGCTATTGCAATTGATAATGGAAAGTGTTATGATCTATGGGCTTCATGCGATCCTCGGAACGAAACCTGCGATGGAGGGGTCGATAATGAAAGAGTTAATGATAGCGGATATATATGGTGCACTTAACGATGAAGAAAGATTAGCTAAATTCTCGATTGATGAAGAGGAGGAACCACCCATTAGGCATTGTTGCAGTCCTTAATGATCACGAAGATGAGTCCACATGAGCATGGCCAACATGTAATCCCTTTCATGAGTATTGTAACGGGGGTGGCAATATGAAGGACAAAGTATGGATATGTCCTTATGAATTAAAAAGACATGACGTTGATTTCGAAAACCTATCCTTCAGTGATTGGTATTCAATGAGGTTCGGGATGCAATCATTAATACGGTTTTGTTAAGAAATTTGGAGCTCAAATATGAAAAACATATTCTTCAAGGAAAGTCCATTAAGCCACTCAACGATATTCCTTCTAGCAACACCGATGATGAAGGAACTCGAAGTCATTGGTGCGAGAAAATAAAAACCCCTGATGGAGTTCTTTGGGCATCTTGCAACCCTTTTGATTATGAGTGTAATGGGGGAAGTAGTATAGAGAGAGTTGGGGAAGATGAGATCTTATGGACCTCAACTAATGACTCGGAAAGAACAGAATTGCCTTGGCAAGACGAATTAGGGTTCGACAATTGGGTCAAGATCAAATATGGAAAGGTAGATGCGCTAACTAAGGAAAAGATCTGGAAGGGATGTATGAGTAAAGAAGACCCAAGACATAAATGAAATATCAGAAAAACATACCAAATTTGTCAAGAAATGAGAAATGGGAATGCAAGCAGGTGCTAGTGGAAGGTTTACTCGACAATAAATAGTTTAAAGGTACTGAGTCCGACAATGATATAGATTACCTTGAACTACAAGGGGAAAATGGATTCACTAACCCTGACGATGAAGCATATGAGCAAAGAAGGTAAAAACTTCTTGGCATTCCGTATAAGAGGTTGCCACAGATTATAGCTGAAAAATATGAGTGTACTAGATACCACTTGGGGCCGGATGAAAAGTTTTGTAAAATCCAGAAGATCAAGACTAAAGAGTATCTTCGCACGGCTACAAATGTTGCTTGGGTAAGACATAATTTGATGAACGACATGGAGGAAGTTGGCCAAGTCAAAGGCTACCATAAAGCCCCGAGGCTTTGAGTCTAACAAAAACTCATAAATAAATAAAAGTGCTCTTTAGGAGACAACCCAAATTATCCCTTTTATTTTTTATTTCCATTTCTGTTGGGTTTTTGTTTTAACCATATTTGCGGGATTATGGAGAAAAGTTGCGTGACATCTTTGAGCAGGGGACTGATCATCCACGGTTTCTTATAGTTACGTTGTAACATACTTTTTGCGATGGTTCTTCTCGCGAGCATTACCAATTACGGCGTAATCCCGTACAGCAGTTCGCCGTAGCTACACTCATGTAGCGTGCGCCTGTTTTGCACTAATTACAACAGTAACTCCTTATAGGGGTTCTGACGAAACTATCTTCTGTAACACTTCTTTATTTTAAAACACAAGAACCTTGTATTAGTTTTAAATGAACTTTGTGGGTATGTTCCCTGTAAGCCCTCACGAGACTACACTCGACCACTTGGGACACCAAGTGGTTTAAAAAGCTTGTTGCATACGCTAAATGCAACGGTGATTCCTACAAAAGTGAGTTAGGTTTCTTTTTCATTTTTCTTTTTTTAGAATTATGCTTGTCGGTAGTGTGATTTCAGGGATTGAAGTTTGCTCGTGGATGCTTATGCGAAGGCATGATTCATTTCGTGGGCCTTCTTTCTTTTTGAAGCAAATTTCAGGGAAGTTCTCGCTCTAATTCTACTTTTCTCTTCACCTTTATTTAACGCTTAGTACAAAAGGGACTTTGTACATCTCAAGTGGGGGGACGGGAGTAGAATTGTCTCTTGAACTTTATTTTGCCCTCATTTTTCTTATTTATTTTGAAAAATTATGCCATTTTTAATATTTTGACATGTTTAGACCTTAGCCGAGCACATTATAACCCTTGATATTATATGGTGAGATTAGCCTTATCCGTTTCCTAATTTTTACCCCAAATTCACCAAATTATGAGTGTGCCGGTAGCTTGTAAACTTTAGAACTTGGCCTTTACATCATTTCGAGACCATAGACGAGGTATGTTGAGTTAGCTCGATGTATTTGGACTTTTCAAATTAAGAAGGAAGTATTATAGGATTATCACCCAAATAGCCTATCATTGTGTGTCTATCGATTAGTCACCTCGACTTCTCGACCCCATGTTAAACCCTTTGTTGCACTCACCTTTAGTGCAAGATAACCCTAGATACACCCATATGATCCATTCATTTCATTTTGTTCACCTAGTATATTGTTTCGTTACACCCTTACACCTTAGCCTACCCTGTAGTCTTTATTTGTGATTGGGAAGTCATTATTTGCCTAAGTTCAAGGTTCAGTGGAAAGGTTCGGAATCACGCTTTCGTTGACGACATATCCTTAAAGATCATTAAAGACCCCCAAATTCTCATATTGTTCATTTGAAGTGGGGGGATGTTATGTTCGGTTATTATGTTTTGTTGAAAAAAAAAGATGAGATTCGAAAAAAAAAAATTATTGTTATTTAGTTGATTGTAAAGTGCGATGTTATAAGCACTATTGTTATGAGCTTAATATAGATTAGTATCGAGGAGGCCACCTCGGTCACATTATAAGAATGGAGTTGGTAATGTGCCCATCATGACGTCCTCTAATGGCACATCTACCTGTTATTATCATGATTCGGTTTCTTAACTTGAAACTTGAACTTTGGTGACAGTAAGTGGTGATGACTTGGTTATAGATTTATACAATCGACTTGATTTTATTTCTGACAATTTTATCCATGTCTTATCCTACCCTTAGTCATGAAGCATGTCTAGGTGATGCGACAAGCAATCTTTGGTGTCTTGGCCATGGATTTGGTCATGTATCATTGATTTTGTCCACTTAGCGTGACATGTTACTAATGACAAATCACCATAACCTTTTCGTGTCTACCCATATTGCCTTGAGATTTTTTTTTGTCCTTAACTCTAGTGGTGGAGATTTGTGTAACCGCCAAGCTTATGATAGAATACATGCTATGGTGTGCAATGGTGATCACCCCAAATTGACACTTAGAATAGTTGAGAGATTTGAGTGTTTTGTTCCAATTTTGTGAGGTGTTCGGCTTTGTTTATTCTAGCATAAGGGGTTTCTAAACTTATATTTTCCGGTAATGGAAGATATCTTTTAGGAATCTATCTAATAAGGTCTACTTGAGGGCAAGTAGAGTTCAAGTGGGGGATATTTGATAACATCAAATAGTCCTGAATATTAAGTGTCAATTTCCCTCGATAATGCTCGTATTTTATATCATTTATATTGATTTACACTATTATGAAGAAACGGATGTTACGGTGTAACTCTTAACATAAGTTACGTCGTAATAAGATCTGGCCTATAAATACCGCTCAAATTCCATTATTTTTAATCATCCCATTTCACACATAACATCAGTGAACGTGAGTAGAAGTAAAAGGCAGATCTTGAGGAGCATATAGAGCTATCTCCAAGGGAGAAATCACTCCCCTACGATAAGCATTAGCATTCTATCTTTTCTTTACTTTCAATTCATGTATTTCATAATGTTAAACATTGAATCGATTGTTTTAGTCAATATGAGCGGCTAAGCACCTCTGGTCCTAGCCTAGTTATGATTCCTTAATTGTTTTGTTTATGTTTACATTGCTTGCGTATAATTATTTCTGGTGTATGCATGCATAGTTTGTTGGTAGCCACCATTGGTTCGGTAGTTTTGAATGGCGGTAGTGGGTAGTTACTTAGGAGATATGACCAACTTACCCTAAGTAGGTAGAATGAGTGGGAAGGTAAGATATGACCGACCCTTCTTCGCTTGTGTGATTTGACCAACTGATCACCTACCGTTTGGATGAACTTAAGAAGTAAGGGATGAGTGTTTAAGATGCTAGCACCCGGGTACTCATTATTATGAATCTTGCATGTAGCGGTACTTAATGACTCGGCTTAGGGGACTAAAAAAAACTGGACTTTCGACGGGTCACCTAACATCTCCAGTGGAAACCTTTGACAATAGGTTAGGATGAACTGACCAAATGTTGTCCTAGCGACTTTTATCCCCACTTGAAGTAATTGGAAGCAATTAAACGTAAACTTAACTTGATACGATGAATAACTAGGTTAGCACACTTCTCCCTTATTGATCACAACCCTTGCTTTTACTTGTTATCTTTTATTTTCTTGTCTTTAGTTTTAATTAATCATTTCAACCTATTAAAATCTGTGACACCTAGACTTAGTTTAAATCCACACACATAGCTCTTGGGACGACATCGGTTTTACTGAATACTACACTACACACGACCGGGTACACTGCCCGTTAGTGCATTAGGGTAGACCATAGGTATAACGAGTCAATATAAATATTAAAACCTGGTCAATAAAACCTGCATCATATATTCACTTTTTACCTCATTTGTTTTTCACATTCTACATACACACGTCTGCCTTTCTATTGCCGGACGCCTTTCTTCACATTTTCAAGGTTTGTCGTGTTCTCTCCCGTAATTATTTGTATATTTACCTTCGGCATGTTTTAGTAATGGCGAGAATAGAAGCGAGGAACAAAAATTCCCTCATGGGGCATGAGACCGTGCAGCCGAGACGGAGGAAGCGACGAAGAACAAACACATCCTTTGGAAGTACCAAAATTTGACATGCATACTTATACTTCCAAGCTGAAACAATCCGAGTTGGACAACATCATTGTCGAATATGGTATTGCAACCGATTTATGCCCCCAATTAGCCTCGGATGACATGACCATGGACAAACTGCCGGTGGATAAGATTGCGATTTATCCTCAGCAGTTGGATACCGGTGGTGTTTGGATCCCTTTTTCTTTTTTCATGCTAAATGTTATAAAACATTTTAGGGTCCACATCTCCCAACTAGTTCCGGCGGAGTGCAGGCATGTATTCTTTTGAGATTAGGTGTTATAGCTTGAATATAGAACCTAGGGTCTCATTGTTTCGGCGTTTTACTGATTGTGCAGCGGGGGCATTGGTTTTCGTTCAAGAACCGGACGGTGAAATCTTACAAATTCTTTAAAGAAGTGCTTTACGGCCTTAAGCCTTTGGAAAGAAATTTTTCTTGATTGACGAAGGGCAATCCCTATAACATGGCACGAGGCATAGAGATTCGAAGATTACAGATACTTTTCCATCCGGTTTTTTAGAGGAGGATGCCGTGAGGCTTAGCAGGGTGGTTATTCCGCTACGCAAGCCTACTGTGAGTTTATTGTGGATGTGTCACCTTTCCTCGGTTTTCAAGAATCCGGGTTTCAAGCCTCTGCTAAAGGATGTCGAGGGTCATGGTAATTATCTGCCCAATTCTGAGTCATTATAGGATTTGTTTGATTTATTTATAACAGTTGCTTTATGTCTCTCTTAAAAAGTTTTCTTTCCTTTGCAGTTGTCAATATGTCGAGTACCTTGAGCTTCCAGTTAGGAAGGGCGGTTGTTAGCAAGGGTCACTGCTATTGATCCGAACCAAGTTAAGCCCAAAAGAACCACGGATCCACTAACTTTTGGAGAGCCTATTCCTCCCAAAGATGCACTGACTAGACATGCCAAATAGGCGGATCAAGAGGTGGTAGCGGCTCGTGAAAGATAGAGAGGGAGGCCGCTATTCGTCTTGCGGCCAAGAAGAGAGTGGAAGGGACCTCTGGCGTGCAGAATAAAAAGAAGAAAAGACGGACCGGATTTGTGGAAAACTTCTCCTCCGGCTCGCCTGTGCATGATGCTGAGCCGTTGAATCAGGTTATTCATGAGGGTGGTCAAAGGGCTGATGTGGAGGTCAACATCAAACAAGAGAACCGTGATGCTGCTGCCGGTGGTGGTGGTGAAATTCCATTTGATGAGGGGATAGGAGATAACTCGGATAGGAACCTTTAGCCGGGACCCACTCCGCGGCCGGATGAAGATGACCGATCTCCACCAAGGAATTCTCTTCCCCATGAGTCTGAGGGTAAATTTATGAAATTTGCTTACCTGAATTGTTCTTATAATCTTTGTTTAGTCATCTTGATTCATCCTTGTATGTTTTCAGGTCATTCGGCTCATCATTCTAATCACTCTAGACGTATAGAGAACATCAACTTAGATTACGGTCCGTTTAGTCTTTCGCTTTACACATACTTTTCACATTTTAGATATATATATCTAATCCTTCTTCCTTTATCCTTATCATGCGGATGAAGTTGCGAATGTCTTTATGCCCAACTGGTCCCTTCGCGATGACGTTCGCATTGATACCTTCCATTCATGTCGAGAGCTGATTGATAACCTTGCCACCCTGCAGAACGAGAGATGCTTGACAAACTGAGCAATGTCCGGCTTACCCACTGGGCTTTGAGGAGTTCGGTATTAGTGTTGTAACTCAGGGGGAGCTTTTGAGGCAATTCCGGACCCTCAACACAGAACATTGCTCATAATGGTTATCAGGGGATTTCTGAAAGATTGACTGCTGTTGAGGAAGAACGAGCTAGATTGGTGGAAGAGCTAGAGAAACTAGGAGCCGATCACAAGGCCAGTTTGGGTAGGGAAAAGAGCTTGGAAGACGAAGTTGACCGTTTGTCCCGTGAAAAGAATGAGTGGCGGGAAGCCTCCCGGCCTGGTGACGGATAAGGAAGTTGGAGAGTGAGCTCAACACTAAAAACCAATCCTTGGAATCCTTGCAGGTTGAGAAGTCTGGCAGTAGAAGTCACTCAAGCCGAAGTCATTAAGCAAAATGCTGTCCGTTGTCTTCTTCCCACAACTGTCCGTCGGTTGTTTGACAGTGTGGAGTATAAAAAGAGTATGGCTAAGTTGTACAACTTAACTTATCAAGTTGGGTTTGTGACTGGGGCTAGCATGGAAAGAACGAAGGCTGAGTTGGATGAGGCCCTCAAAAAGATTGCTAGAGTCAACCGGGAAGCTCCAAACTTATGGAAGGTCGAGTATAACAAACTTTTCAAAGCTGAGTATCCATATATTTAGAAGTTGGCCGACTCGTATCGTCTCCCTTAGGGGATTTGATAAACATGCAACCAGATGTTCCCCCGCCTAGGGAGTCAGTCGGGCATTCTACTCGTCCCCCCGATGTGGGCACTCTCGCTGATGATACTTCGGCCACTGATACTCCAGAAACTAATGTTTAGATTTGCATCTTACTATGCCTCTCAGTAGTTTGTACTTTTGACAATGGTTCGGATAATAAGGTTTCTGTAATAGTTAACACCATCTTTCATAACTTGCTGTTTGTTGTGACATTTGTAATTAACGTCCTCGTTTATGGTATTTACATGTTTCTTTTTGTTTACGCATGAATGTTTCTCTCTTTTTCTTTTATGTATGATGGTTTTTGCATCAATAGACCTCCTTAGGTTTTTCGAAGGGCATCGGCCACGTGGGCGTGCATCCGACTTCACGGGTGATCACGGGTTTCTTGACCGGTTTTAATATTTATAAAGTCTCGTTATACCTATGGTCTACCCTAATGCACTAACGGAAGTGTGCGGTCGTGTGTAGTGTAGTATTCGGTGCCGGGGTCGTCCCATGAGCTATGTGTGTTGGATTATTACTAAGTCTAGGTGTCACAGTTAATAATGGTTTCGATAAGGAATTAATTAATTAAACTACTAAAGCAAAATAAAGCAAATAAAGGCGGATAAAGGTAAAGGGTAAATCAATAGAGGAGAGTGGTGCTAACCTAGTTAATCCTCCTAGCTAGTTATGTCTCGTCTACTTACTTCCAATTACTTGGTGGGGTCAAAGTCGAGAGGGCGACATTTGGTCAATTAGCTAACCTATCAACAAAGATGCCACCACGGAGAAGTCGGTGTCCTTCATAAGTCCTGTTGTTCCTGGTCCCTAAGCCAGTCATTAAGTCCGCTACATGCTAGATTTATAATAGTGAGTGCCGGTGTTAGAAACTTAAACCCCTAATTTTAAGTTCATCCAAGCGGTGGGTGATCATTGGTCAAATCGCACAAGTAGAAAGGGTCGTCGGTTGGTCATATCTTACCCTTCCGTCTTAGTCCGCTCACCTAGAATTGGTTGGTCATATCTCCTGGCAATTGGCCTCTACCGCCATTCAAAACTCTTGAACCAAGGGTAGCTTCCAATAAACTATGCATGCATACACTTGGAAATAATTATGCGGATGTAATGTAAATGCAAACAAAACAATTAAGGAATCATAACTAGGCCAACACCAAGAGGTGCTTAGCCGCTCATATTAATCATACAAACCAATTCAATATTCAAAGGTACGAAATGCATGAATTGAAAGTAAAGAAAATATAAAATGTTAATGCTTATCGTAGGGGAGTGATTTGTCCCTCGGAGACAGCTCTGTATGCTCCTCTAGACCTGCCTTGAGCTTTTTCCCACGTTCTATGGTTGTTGTGTGTGGAATGGGATGATTAGAAATCTTTGGAATTAGGTGGGGTATTTATAGGCGGATATGGGTTCTGGCGTAACTATAACAAGAGTTCGCCGTAACCTTCAATTCCTTCGTATTTTGCACTAGATGCGCTAGTTACGTGAAACCTTATTAGTGGTTATGCCGTAGTCTTCAATAAACTTCGTTCGCCATAGTTCATGAAGTAGTTCTGGCGTAGTTATCGGTGACGTGGAACCTCATTTGACCTAATATAGTTACGTCGTAGCCTTTGGGAAGAGTTACTGTAACTTTACGATGAGTTGGTTTTACGAGTCACGCTTTAGTTATGGTGTAATGTGAGGAGATGAGTTCTGTAGTAACTTCTTCAAAGTAACATCTTGTGATAAATCATTTGATATTTCTCCGATTCCGTGTCTCTTTAGCTCAATGCTCATAATTTACACGAATGTGGAAAACAATGGAAAAAAGTGTAAATCCATATAAATGATATAACTTACAAGCATTATCGGAAATTGACACCTAATATTCGGGACTATTTGATGTTATCAAATATCCCCCATGAACTCTACTTGCCCTCAAGTAGACCTTATTAGAAAGATTCCTAAAAGATATCTCCCATAACTTTGGAAAATATAAGTTTACAAACCCCTTATGCTAGAATAAAACAAAGCCGAGACACCTCACGAAAGGAGAACAAAACACTCAAATCTCTCAACTCTTCTAAGTGTCAATTTCGGGTGATCACTCAATCGCAGTCATAGCATGTATTCTATCATAAGCTTGGCGGTTACACAAATCTCCACCACTAGAGTTAAGGGCTAAACAATTATCGAAGGCAATATGGGTGAACACGACAAAGGTTAAGGGTGACTCGTCATTACTAACATGTCGCGGCGAAGGCGACAAAATCAATGATAGATGACCAAATCCATGGCCAAGACACCAAAGATTGCTCATTGCATTACCTGACACGCTTCATGACTAAAGGGTAGGATAAGACATGGGATATAAATGGTGTAAAAAAAAACAAGCGGTAGTCTAAATCTATAACCAAGTCATCACCACTTACCGTCCGCCCAAAGTTCAAGCTTTGAAGTCAAGAAACGGATCATGAAATATAAGGTAGATGTGTCATTAGGGGCGTCGTGATGGGCACTACATTTTCTTCAGCTGTTGGCATAATTACCAACTCCAATCTTCAAATGTGACCGGGTGGCCTCCTCGATACTAAATCTATAAAGCTCATAAAGAGTGCTTATAACATCGCACTTTACAATAACAACATAACAACTATTTTTTTCTTTTATATTTTTTTTCCGAATCACATCTTTTTCTTTTTTTTCAACATAACAATAATAACTAAACATAATATCCCCCCACTTAAGATGGGAATTCGGGGGGTCTTCAATGATATTCAGGAATGTGTTGTCGATGAAAGCGTGATTTCCGAACCTTTCCACTTGAACCTTGAACTTAGGCAAATGATGACTTCCCAATAACAAATAAAGACTACAGGGTAGGCTAAGGTGTAAAGGTGTATCGAAAAAATTTATTGGGTTGACAAAATGAAAGTAATGGCTCAGATGGGTGTATCTAGGGGTATCTTCAACTAAAGGTGAGTGCAACAAAGGGTTTTCACATGGGGGTCGAGAAGTCGAGGTGACTAATCGATAGACACACAATGGTAGGTTATTTGGGTGATAATCCTATAATATTTCCTTCTAAAACTGAAAAGTCCAAATACATCGAGCTAAGTCAACATACCTCGTCTATGGTCTCGAAATGATGCAAAGGCCAAGTTATAAAGTTTACAAGCTACCGACACACTCATAGTTTGGTGGATTTGGGGTGAAATACTGGAAACGGAAAAGGCTAATCTCACCATAATATATCAAGGGTTGTATGTGCTTGGCTAAGGTCTACTCTAGTTAGGTTAAGAAAAAATGTCAAAAATTAAAAAATGGCATAATTTTTCAATATAAACTAGAGAAACGAGGGCAAAATAATGTGCAAGAGATAATTCTACTCCGTCCCCCACTTGAATTGTACAAAGTCCCTTTTGTACTAAGCATTAATAAAGGTGAAGAAAAGTAGAATTAGGCGAGAACTTCCTTGAAATTTGCTCCATAAAGAAAGAAGGCCCACGAAAAGAGGCGTGCCCATTATAAGCATCATGAACAAACTTCAATCCACGAAATCACACTCTGAGACAAGCATAATTCTAAAAGAAAAAAATGAAAAAGAAAAATGAAAAACAAACCTAACTCACTTTCGTAGGAATCACGGTTGCATTTAGCATATGCAACAAGCCTTTTAAACCACTTGGTGTCCCAGTGGACGGGTGAAATCTCGTGAGGGTTCTGAGGAACACGCCGCAAAGTTCGTTTAAAATACTAATACAAGGTTATTGTGTTTTAAAATGAAAGAATTAAAGCGAGATGAAGGTTACGTCGTAACTCTTTTGAGGAGTTACGCCGTAATGGCAAAACTGGCATAAGTTACAAAGCGGTGGTTCTGGCGTAACCACAAAGATGGTAATACGATAAGTAATTAGTAATCGTCAAAATTATAACGCAAAAGTTGGTTCTGGCGTAATCGCATAGATGAGTTCTGTAGTAACTCTAATCGAATTAATGCTGCAACAACAATTACTTCCTCGTTTCTTGCAAAATGGTTAGAAAACACAAAACCTACATAAATGTAAATAAAACAAAAGAAAGGGAGAATTTGGGTTGTCTCCCGAAAGAGCACTTTTCTTTATTTACGAGTCTTTAAGTTAGACTCAGAGCTGCGGGGCTTCTATGGGGGCCTTTGGACTTGGCCGACTTCTTCAATGTCTTTCATCAGGTTATGCCTCACCCAGGCGACATTCGTGGCAGTGCGGAGGTATTCATTAGTTTCAATCTTCCGAATTTTGCAGAATTTTTCCTCCGGTCCCAAGTGGTAGCGAGTAAACTCATATTTTTCGACAATAATTGGTGGTGGCCTCTTGTAGAGAATCCCAAGGAGTTTGCACCTCCTTTGCTCATAGGCTTCGTCATTGGGATCCGTAAACTCCTCATTCCCTTGCAACTCAAGGTAATCTAGGATCCCTTCAATGTCATCGTCATCAGAAGCGTTACCTTTAAACCATTCTTCATCGAGCCGATTCTCCACTAGTACACGCTTGCATTCTTCTTTTTAATCTCTAACCAACTCCTTGTCATCCTCAATTGTTATTTCACTTGTGTTGTTAAGACTTTCATTGTTTGAATTTTCTCTACCCATGTACTCCTTCCAAATCTTCTCTTTGGTTAGCGTATCAACATGTCCATACTTAATCTTCACCTGACTATTGAATCGAGGTTGTCCGGCCAAGGAAAACTCGTTCTCTCCTCATCGTTGGTTGAGGACCAAAAATTTGTCTTTCCTATTCTCCTTGGTGCTTCCCCCGTTACATATATTGTCATAAGGATCGCATGCGCCTAGAAAGTCTCCCGGAGATTTTATTCTTTCTTTGATGTTGCATATTTCTTTGTTGTTAGTTTCACTTAAATGCTCTTCCATGCAGTATATATCTTTATTAGCCACTTCCTTTTTCTGATTGTGCTCCTCGTAATTAACTTTTAGCTTCTTAAGAAGATTCGGGTTAATCTTGGCATCCCCGAATTGTATTGCGTACCAATCATCAAATGCCAAGTCACTGAACTTTATACAATGTCTTTCACGCTCGTTAGGGCATGTCCTCTCTTCTTAATCTTCTAGGGAGAGTTTCTCGAGTCTTTCATCATCAGTATATTCAGGCCACATAAATTTTTTATGGTTGATCCTATCCTTATTGCTTCCTCCATTGCCAACCTCATTTCTCGGGTCACACGAGGCCCAAAGATCATACCAATCTCCCTTAGCTACGGGTATCATTTTGCACCAGTGATATTTCCTCTTAGATCTGGGCAGAGGGCACAAGTTAATGTCGTGGGACGAGTAGTTAATCTCAGATGTTCCTGATTCGTCCACTTCGAGGAATTTTTCTGCCCACGTATCCCAGTTATGCCGTAACTGAGATTCTTAGTTACGGTGTAACTTGTTAGAGTCGCTTCATCAATATTTTCATAACCCGTTATCGTTGTCAAAAACATAGTTCTGCCGTAACTCATAAAGGCGGATTCTACGTAACTCGGATCTGTCGACAGGATCAACCCCACGAATCCGTATCATTGGCTTTGAACCTTGATTTATAATCAGCAAAAATCACTTTACATTCCATAGCGGGTTTCAATCCTTCAGGTTTATTGTTATTCATCCTTACTTTTTCACTGACCTTTTCCACCATAGATTCTAGGTTTTTTAGGGTTGTGTCGTGCTTGGAAAGGTTTACATTAGTGTTTTCACGGAATTCTTTCAACCCTCATCTTGCTCCTTTTGTCTTTGGGTTGAACTCTCCGGGAACTTGTTAGTGTTTCTTCAAGGCGGGCTTTCTTTCTCCATAGGGCCCGGTTTGTAATTTCCACGATACATTACTATTTCGATTATCTCCGTAAAGCGGTCGATTTTCTCCATACTTGGCTTCTTGATTATATTTTCTTGGTCGACATAAGGATAATTCTTAGTGAGGTGTCCTCCTCCACCGCTTTCTGACCACTTGGATGGCATAAGCGGTTTCTCGACCTTGACATATCTCGACTAAGATTTTCAATTTACTAGAGATTTACGCAATTCTTTCAAAATTTCCGCCTTGGTTTCCTTTACTTCCTCCGTCATACCATTTTTTAGGTGATCGACCATTTTTGAATGGCTTCAATTACAAGTAGGAGTCATGTTAGGGATAGGTCCTTGATAGTCCAACATTTTCTTGTAGTTCGTTAATTCCTTTGTAGAAAATTTTGACCTTACGCTAGTTGTTCGGATCATGTGTGGGACACTTGTAAGCGAGATCGTTGTATCTATCGGGCTTGATACAACGTTTCATAAATCTTCTTGCTTGAAATTATGGATCTCCAAAATTTGGATAGAAATCTTCGATGACGGACAATATCTACGAATAAAATGCTTCTTAAGTAGAGCCCAGTATTAATTGCCTCGGTGGGCAATCTTTGATCCATCTTGGCGGCTCGATAAGAGTCCTTTGGAATACCGAATCGGCCTGCTTAATTTGCATGAGACACGCCGAAATGTTGAAAAGGCTTGCTATATATAGGACATTTTCAACGTGCTCATATGCATCTTAGTCCTGTTTCACGAAAAGGGTTAGCATGAACTCCCTCATAAATTGGTCTTTGATTTAGAAAGCAGACATCCGCTCAATTGTCGGTCTTACGAGACTCGACCCTTGTTACTACTCTTGTCAATGCCAAATATTCCTCAAGAGTGAGGTCATCGATGTTAACAACTTCCATGGTACACGAAAACTTCGAATAATGATCGTGAGAATAATAGAAAAGTTTAAAGCGAAATGAAAGACTTAATATTAATCCTAATATAACTCCCGGCGGCGCCAAAAACTTGATGCAAGTTTCTTGACGAGTTTAATATTTATAAAGTCTCGTTATACCTATGGTCAACCCACTTGGATGGCATAAACGGTTTCTCTGACCTTCAGCATATCTCGACTAAGATTTTCAATTTTACTAGAGATTTCTGCAATTCTTTCAAAATTTCCGCCTTGGTTTCCTTTACTTCCTCCGTCATGCCATTTTTTAGAGTGATCAGCCATTTTTTGAATGGCTTCAATTGCAAGAGTAGGAGTCATGTTCGGGATAGGTCCTTGATAGTCCAACATTTTTCTTGTAGTTACGTTAATTCCTTTGTAGAAAATTTTGACCTTCTGCTAGTTGTTCGGATCATGTGTAGGACACTTTAAGCGAGATCGTTGTATCTATCCGGGCTTGATACAGCGTTTCATCAAATCTTCTTGCTTGAAATTATGGATCTCCAAAACACGGATAGAAATCTTCGATGACGGACAATATCTACGAATAAAATGCTTCTTAAGTAGAGCCCAGTATTAATTGCCTCGGTGGGCAATCTTTGATCCATCTTGGCGGCTCGGTAAGAGTCTTTGGGAATACCGTCGATAACTTGTTTGCATGAGACATGCCCAAAATGTTGAAAAGGCTTGCTATATAGGACATTTTCAACGTGCTCATATGCATCTTAGTCCTGTTTCACGAAAAAGGGTTATGCAAACTCCCTCATAAATTGGTCTTTGATTTAGAAAGCGGACATCCGCTCCAATTGTCGGTCTTACGAGACTCGACCCTTGTACTGCTCTTGTCAATGCCAAATATTCCTCAAGAGTGAGGTCATCGATGTTAACAACTTCCATGGTACTGAAAACTTCGAATAATGATCGTGAGAATAATAGAAAAGTTTAAAGCGAAATGAAGACTTAATATTAATCCTAATATAACTCCCCGGTGGCGCCAAAACTTGATGCAAGTTTCTTGACGAGGTTTTAATATTTATAAAGTCTCGTTATACCTATGGTCGACCTTAATGCACTAGCAGGCGGTGTACCCGGTCGTGTGTAGTGTAGTATTCGGTAAAGCCGAGGTCTTCCCAAGAGCTATGTGTGTTGGATTATTACTAAGTCTAGGTATCACAGTTAATAATGGTTTCTATAAGGAACTAATTAATTAAACTACTAAAGCAAAATAAAGCAAACAAAGGTAGATAAAGGTAAAGGGTAAATCAATGAGGAGAGTGGTGCTAACCTAGTTAATCATCCTAGCTAGTTATGTCTATGTCTCTTACTTCCAATTACTTGGTGGGGTCAAAGTCGAGAGGACAACATTTGGTCAATTTGCCTAACCTATCGGCAAAGATGCCACCATAGGAGAAGTCGGTGTCCCTCATAAGTCTGTTGTTCACGGTCTCCTAAGCCAAGTCATTAAGTACCGCTACATGCTAGATTTATTATAGTGAGTGCCGGCGTTAGCAACAAACCCTCACCCCTAATTCTTAAGTTCATCTAAGCGGTGGGTGATCGGTTGGTCGAATCGCACAAGTAGAAAGGGTCGTCGGGTTGGTCATATCTTACCTTTTCGTCTCGATCCGCTAACCTAGAATTGGTTGGTCATATCTCCTAGGCAATTGGCCTCTACCGCCATTCAAAACTACCAAACCAAGGGTAGCTACCAATAAACTATGCATGAATATACTTAGAAATAATTATCGGAGTAATGTAAATGCAAACTAAACAATTAAGGAATCATAACTAGGCCAGAACTAAGAGGTGCTTAGCCGCACATATTAATTATACAAACCAATTCAATATTCAAAGGTACGAAATACATGAATTGAAAGTAAAAAAAATATAAAATGCTAATGCTTATCGTAGAGGAGTGATTTCTCCCTTGGAGACAACTCCGTATGCTCCTCTGGACATGCCTTGAGCTTTTTCCCACGTTCTTTGGTTGTTGTGTGTGGAATGGGATGATTAGAAATGTTGGAATTCGTGGGGCATTTATAGGCGGATCACGGGTTCTGGGTAACTATAACAAAGATTCGCCGTAACCTTCAATTCACTCGTATTTTGCACTAGATATGCTAATTCGGCATAACCTTATGAGTGGTTATGCCATAGTCTTCAATAAACATCGTTCGCCGTAGTTGATGAAATAGTTCGGTGTAGTTATCGTGGCGTGGAACCTCATTTGACCTAATATAGTTACGTCGTAGCCTTTGCGAAGAGTTCTGCGTAACCTACGATGAGTTGGTTTTGAGTCACGCTTTAGTTACGGTAGTAATGTGAGAGATGAGTTCGCCGTAACTTCTTCTAAGTAACATCTTGTGAAAAATAATTTGATATTTCTCGGTTTCGTGTCTCTTTAGCTCGATGCTCGTAATTTACACGAAAGTGGAAAACAATGGAAAAAAACGTAAACCCATATAAATGATATAAATTACAAGCATTATTGGGGGAAATTGTCACTTAATATTCAGGACTATTTGATGTTATCAACGGGCATCCTTAAGAATTTTTGTCGGGGCATCCATTTGCGGGCATCAAACAAATATGCTCGAACATCTGCGTGGTCATTCCACGGGCATCCAATAGTGTTTTTCACCTAGGCATCCATTTTCCGGGCATCTAATGGGTTTCTCGGGCATCTGAATCATAGTATTCGGGCATACTTATATTTACATCAACCATCCTCGATGGGGGCCAGCCGTCGGAATTGTTATATACATTACACAAGTTATCACGGAAAATTGTCTCTCTTATTGCGGGAGACTATATCATCATATTTAAAATAAATTGTCTTGTTACACAGCGGTTTTGGGATTCTTATCATAATAGCAATTATAAGAAAAAGTTTTTGAGATTTGTTGCATGCCAGGTCCGAGGAATCTCTTTCCCTTCCATCGTTTGTAAGTTATAAGAGCCATTTTGACATGCTCCCACAATCCGGTAAGGGCCTTCCCAGTTGGGTCCCAACTTACCTTTGTTTTCCACCCTGCTTGCTTCATTCCTTCTATAGACAAAATATTTGACTTTGAAGTTCATCGGCTTGACCCTCCGGTTATAGTATTGTTCCACCTGCGTCTTGTACTTTGCTTCTTGTATAGTAGCATTTTCCCTTCTTTCTTGCAGGAAGTCTAGATTCGAGCATTGTTTATCCTCATTCGATCCTCCGGAACATCATCGTCCGATGTGTGGGCATACCTATCTCATTGGAATTACAACTTCACTTTAGTAAGTTAAAATTTGAATGGGGTTTCTCCATTGCTTGTTTTGAGAGTTGTCACGGTGAGCCCATAGGACATTGGGTAATTCGTCAACTCATCCACTTTTCTCCCGTCCCAACCTAGTCTTTATCCCCTCCATCAAGCTTCTTTTTTCCCGTTCTACCAATCCATTAGCCTGGGGGTGTGCGACTGCAGTATTCATCTGCCTAATCTTCAACCGCTCGCACCAACACTTGAACGGGTCGTTGACAAAATTGGTCCCATTGTCAGTAACTATAACCCCCGACAATCCATACCTACACACGATATTCTCCCATACGAAATTCTTGACATCTTTTACAGTGCGTCTTTGCGGTGGTTTGCCTCTATCCGCCCGTTAAATAGTCTATAGCCACGATGATGTATTTCACCTTTCACGGTGCCTCAGGAAGGGTCCTAACACATCCATTCCCATTGGTAAAAGGCCATAGGGCCATGATGGAGGTTAGCAGTGTCTTTGGAGCTTGATGCGGTGCATGTATCTAACAAGAGTCGCACCGGATGCATTGGGTCACTAGTTTTACAAACACAAGTAATATAGAAAGAGATAAGGAGATTGAACAAGAACCAAAACACACACACGATAATATATGACCGGTTATGCGCGGGGTATGTGAAGGAGAATAACAGAACAACCAACCTTCAAATGAAGGTTTACAAAATATTTATAAGAGGAAGCTAGAGCAACACTCCTAGTTTCCATCCTTTCCTTAATGGACTAAGGCCTAGGCTTATGGGCCTTCTACATAAACCTAAGGCTAATTGCAAACATAAAGGCCATAATAAAGCTAACTATTACATATTAATTACAAACACTGATTATGGTTTAGGGTGATTCCAACAATCTCCCCTCAGTGTTGGTGATGAGCAGTGAAAGGCGTTGATGTAATAGTAGCTACGGCGTCTTCGACATTCTTCTTTCTTGTGAGAAGAATTGCCTCGATTCGAACAATCTCCCGGTGTAGAGAGGATAGTTGTCTTTGAGCAGTTATGCATTGGCGTCATCTTTAACTTTGTTCTTTGATCATTGTTCTTTGTGATGAAAGTGATAGTATGTTGTAGTGCGCATCAAGTCGCCTCAGTGCCTTGTTTGCTCCAATGTCTCCACGTCATTCTTCAACATGCTCACACGCTCTTTGGCGTTGGAATTCAATCTTGATGAAGTTCTTTAAGTCTTTAACTTTGTAGATTTTTGATTTGATGAAGAATCATTACGAATGTTGTGTTGCTTTTGGATAGAACTTCCATTAGTGATGATGTTGGCGTGAGCATGAGAAGAATCGCACGATCATCCCTCTCCGGACTTCCATAAGAAAACATTTCAAATGGTTAGTAATAAGCGGTTAAGCTTACAAGTTTGAACTTGAGTGTTAACAACATAGTGTGAAAACACAACTCTAATTCTTACAAAGGCCGTTCTGAGCTGGAGTCCCACAAGTGAGATAACGCGATGTGCGAAGTACATCTGAGTTCGGATAGTCATTTGAGGTACACGAAGCATCACCTCACTGTTGTAGACCGTTTGAGACACTAAGCGTAATCCGGGGAGTTACGAAGTGACTGCTTGTCGAGTTGTTTGATGTTGACCCTGGCGGGAGTTTCCATTCAATCACTAAGGATCACGGATGTGAACCTCTCATAAATGTTCTCGACAGTTGCAAAGATGCATGAAGGACTCGATAATGTACCACTGAAATTCTTATTGTTGAGCGTCAAGTGATAAAATGTCAAGTTTACCTAAGAGATCTTTTGATGAATCTCGTGGCTCTAGACTCAATAGTGCGTTTTGGTTTTCTGGCGGAGACTAGGGAGAGGTCTCCTTCTTCAATACGGTGATCTCTAAGAAAGCCAATAGTTTTGTAGGGTTCACAGTGAGAATGAAACAAGCTTACATTGAGAGAAACTTGAGTGGCTAAGAAGGTTTAGTGCATGCGTCCTTTGGGTCTATGACGACTTTTAATCTTCAATAAAGGCGTCACTAAGTGACAACCCGTTGTATATGAATCTCTCAAAGGGTTTGTAAATGAAAACATGTTTGAACCTTGTGAGAGATAAGTTTTTCATCATCTCCCCTTCATATATGCTTTAAGAGTTTTAACGGTTATTTGCAGTGAGGAAAAAGCGCGCACTTTTGAATTGATCCGCTCAAGATAAACAATCTCCGCGAGACACGGTTCGTTGCATAGTTAAGAGTTACATTGTGACTTTTAGGTGACAACTAGCTCTAATAACTACCTTGAAGGTGTAGACAAACCTCGAAGGTTGTCAAACCCGTCGAGTTCATGTCTACCAAGAGTTTCTCGAATGGTACATTCTACTCGGACAAGTCCTTTGCGAGACATGTTTACATTACTAGCGAACTAGCATGAAATTATTACCGTCCGGGACAAGTATTTTTGAGTTACTAACAGTTTAATCTGAATCAATTCGTAGATTAAGTCTATTACACAAGATTCATTTGCATTTACACAACATATTTCTTATCACATAATTTTCTCCCCTCAAAAATGGCATATAAAATGTTATTTTGAAATGTTGACAATAAATATGACCATTTCGAGTGTTGTGGGAAGATGACCACTATGACAATTTGTGAACAAAGTTTTAACATAAATACTCCCCTCGACAAGTGATATAAGCGGTTGAGGTTTTGAAAATCATATGGGTAAGTACTTGTCCTTTTGAGCAAAACCTTGAAAAATGAAAGGTTTGATAGGTTTTACTCAAAAGTAAGAAGCTTTCCCTCCTTTTATAAGGATTGTGGCAGAAGCGTACCACGGGGTCCTTTCTTGACAATTCTGGGTTGTACCTGTTATGTGTGCACAAGCCATGACATATATAATCACACATCAAATTTATAATGAAAGAAACAATTCAAGGGTACCGGAAGACCGGTGAAGTTGCGGGAGTGCGAGCAGGCGTTGATGGCGATGATGTTAATCTGGTTCAACCACCAGCGAGCTTTACATCGTTACGGCAGTCCTTCAAACAACCTTTCATCAATCATTACGATGATCCTCGACATCCTGCGATCACGAGAATTCCATCGCTTAGGAGACCCAATCTTTTGACTTATGTCCTTGACCTATATGCCAATCCGTCCTAACCATCTTCAGGTGTGATCCCCAAACTTGTAAAGTTCACTACGCCATTAAGCAATTTCTTTGTAGTTCCTCTGATGGCAGCCAAGAAGGTTTCTTGATAAGTGTATATTGTGAGTGGTTGATGTCGGGAAGATCTAGGCGGGTGGTGTGAAGTTGACACGAGTCGATAAGATTCAGCGCGGTGAAGATCTTCTCGTTCCTTGATGACTATGCGTCGATGAAGTTGAGCAATGACTTGATGAATTCACGTTGTACTTGGTTGAAAATTGCCTCATGCGACCTTGTACTTTAGCAAGGTACATGTCTTGAATGGTTGATAGACAAATTCTCAAAGTCGACGAGAGAAAGCATAGTCCTTTTCATCTTGTCGTTTGACCACGATATTCTTAAGGAAGGTGTAGTCCCTTAGATGGCGAGAACAACATGTTTGATGGCAGCGATATCCTTAATCTTGAACTTTGCATGTTGAGACTTACGAACCTATGACTTTTGTAGTAGATTCTTGGCGTTCGACCAATGATGAATCCGTACATTGCATCGCGATCGTATGCTTCCACTTTGCCGGAACACAAGTGATTGGCACGTTCCTCGATGGCTATGCGGTTTGAGTATATGGCTGCGAAATGGAAGTGTCAAAGATGTAGCGTATTTCCTTGATCCATCGCCACCAGTGTAGAAGAAATTTGGTCTTTGTTGAAGAAATATCGAATGGAATCCTAGGTTAATTGTTTGGGTGTTGGTAGAGGTTTTGACGATCGGTTTAATATGGAGGTTGTCCCATTTAGTGAAGTCGACGTTTGCTTACAGGTTGAGCCAATCCATGTTGTTAGACATGGCTCGAGCAATATTCTCAAGGTGATATTCGACCTTGGCGGCACTTCGGGCTGTCTTTTAACAGTTGAAATGCTTCATTCTTGATTCGCCTCAACTCGGTTCGTCATCTTCTTCACATGGAACTTTTCTTGCAAAAGTTTTGCATGCTCAATGTATTACCGTCTGCAATTCGACCTTCTTGAGGTAGGGAGTGTTGTTAACAAGAGTAGATAACCATTCAAATTCATCAGTTTTATCGTCATCTAGCCATGATCGGCGTCGACCATGGGTGCCTTCTTCTTCTTCTTTTGGAAGGCCTAGATGATGATTACAGTTCTGAACTTGTTTGGGAGAGGTGGGTTGTTGTAGGGGCTCAAGGACCTCTTCATCGTCACCACCGTATACTCAAAGTGATCATAGGTTTTCGAGTAAGGGGTGGTAACTCGGAATAAATCTGAGGTTTATCTGTAGAAGAGCGAGAGGGACCTTTGTTGAGCGGGAGTTCGTGAGGAGGGTTGCATAGGCGAAGATTCACGGGCCCTTACGGCGTTTAGGTGCGAGTCCTTGTCCGTATCATCGTCATCTCTTGGTCGTTTGGGTTGATGGTGACTCCTTGCAAGATGATCGAGTTGAAAGTCAAGTAGACCTTGAAAAATTTAGCTTCATCCGAGTAAGCGTTCGGATCGCTTTGACATTTGCATCACCGGTTTAGCGAGTAACTCGATTAGGAAAGATCGACTTCTTTGGCCATTATATGTTTAACCAATGCGACAATGTTTGGGTGAGTTGTCTAGAAAATACTTCTCTAGTCACACGGGGCGATGTCGAGAAGAAACTTGTGAGTATATTCTCTTGCGTCTTCTCCAAATCCTTTGTGACTTTAGCGGTGATATCACGAAGGTACTTGTGAGTGTAGCCTTGATCATCTTTGTTCGAGTTCCTCTTGACGATGATTTTCATGAATTCACGAATAAACTTCCTTTCTCCTTTCATCTTTTCATTCTCGTCATCTGATCTTTGTATGTGATCGACAAAGAAATTCAACTTCATGTTGAGCACGTCTTTCTTCGACTTGTTTGACAACATTCACAATTCGTTTATGAGTGTGAGAAATCCAAGAGCGAGGTGGTTTCTTCAACGATTTGGATGATGATTTGGTTGATTTCTCGATGGTGGTGGTGATGAATGAGAAGAAGAGTCGATGAGGATGAGGCGTGAGGAGACTCGGGGTCCTTAGGCGGTTGAAGTTTCATACGTGATCGTGTAGGACTTTCGGAAGCAACTTGTCATGTCGGCATCTTTATCTTTCGGACTTCTCGGTTTGGGTTTCTCAAACTCATATTCGATAGTATTCTCCACAAGCTTTTGTTGTTGCGAGGAAGAGTGGTGGCACGGATCCACTGTCGAATTCGATTAACGCATCGGGATCACGGTTGAGTGGGCAGCACCTGCTTGATCCTCGGGGCCACCCATTTGGTCTTTGTAAATTCTTGACCTTTTGAAGGTGTCTAGCAATTTAAACTTCTTCTGTAGGATTGATCCGATAGCTCTTCTTATTCTTGAGCTCTCATCATAGGGCACAAGTCAGAGTCTTCCTTTTCCTTTTTCGACTTGAGGACTTGGAGGTTTTGATGCTGAAGGATTGTCATCCTTTGCGGTTTGAGTAGGTAATCTCTTCATACGTATCGGTACCTTGAGCTTTCGTCAAAAGCTTTCTTTCTGATTCGGGCTTAGGGATTGGGATGGGAGTAGCTTCCTTGGGGAATAATCCTCTTTCTTGAAGGGTTCCTCTTGGGAACTTCCTTTGACTCTCTGTGCTTAGCGCACTTCGGCACTTCTCTTCTAGTTCTCAGGTAGGAGTTCACGAAGGTTTTTCATCAAGATGACCAACTTTGCCTTCTTTTCTGCTACTAGATACCTTTTGTACTTTTCAAGCTTCTTGAGTTCTTTAGATAGAAGGTGATCGGGTAATACAACACCACTGTTTCTTTGTTGCGATTCCTTGATTACGGTGATAGTGTAGGTTCACTCAACATATCGTGATTATGCGGGTCATTTAGCCTCATGGAATATCGGGATTAAATCCAGTGCTCTCTGGATCAACAATTTTGTGTATCGACATAGGGAATCTTTGAGCCAAGTTTCTTATGAAATGACATCATATCTTCCCATGTGATGCTTGATTTCGATGTCCTTTTGTTGATTAATGACCCGGAAGATTTGTAGTTCCATGAGCTTGGGATGCTCATAGCCACTATCACGACCGAGACCGATTTGGTGATGATGAGGTAGAGGGTTCTCCACGGTTGAGGAATGTTCTTAAGCTCCACATGAGAGTGCTTAGTAGCAATTCACGAAGCTTCATCATAGCCAATATCTATCGAGAATTGAAGAAGCTGTCTCCTCGATGGGTGTGGCAAAAAGTCGGTTGGTTCGATTTCGGGAATGAGAAAAACAGACCCGTAAGCATGCATGAGTGATGGTGACTTGTTTGTGATTAAGTGTCACATTCAACGCACTTTGACCAATGATCCTCGCATAGAATTCCGAATTCTTTGAATGTGGGTTTCGATGCGTAGCGAGTGTGAGAGCATGTTATTTTAGGGATGATTCCTTAGAATATCCTGACAATGAGACAAGAAGATTACGAGCATGTGAGGTTTCAAAGTCAACCTAAGGTTATTCTTTCCAATCTTTCTCGGATAGCCATTTGGGAAGATATCGGCAATAGTGAGAACCTCGGTGCATCCGCATTCATTTGAACTGACCATGTCGTGATGCGAAATAACATTAGCCAAAAGAACCAACATATCGAAAGACATAATGTTAGTCAACAAAGGTCTTATTGTCTAGTTAATGAATGTCTGATGTCATTGATTGTTACTAATCCTAAGTCACTTGTTTGTCCAATAGTCCAATGGCGTCGTGAAATGTTTCGTGAGTTAGTTAACTTTAAGTTTTAAAGTTTATGTTATCACTTATTGTTCACAACATATCAAACATTTAAGTTTATTAGTGACATTATTGGTTTCGTGATGGTATGATTAGTTTATTAACAAGTTTGTACACGTAACAATTCATAATGAAGGTCAATCTAGGCTTAAGCGTAGAATGATAAAGTTCTGGCGTAAGCAGGGAGTGGTATCTGGCGTGGTTGAAAGCTTATCGTGGGATCCTAATCTTACGCGTAAGAAATGTTCTGCGTAGGAAAAAGGGGACCTTGTGCGTAGAGCTTACGTGTGGGCGTATAAGAACCTTACGCGTAAGGCTTACTCGTGAGAGTAGACCTTATGCGTGGAGGTCCTTGTTTACGCATATCCTTCACGGGATCTGCGTGGTCCCATTGTAGAACCTTATGCGTAGTAGTTACTGGCGTAGGATTTCTCTTCGCGATAACTTCCTACGCATAAGGTAATCTTATCGTAGAGTAATAATCAACCTTGATTACGAATTTTATGCGTATGCAAGCACGAAATAAAACATCATAACATCAATTTTGACATAACATTCATTCAATTCTGATTTAAACATAATCGCTCATTTAAAGCTGTTAGGCGTGAAAACCTTACGAGTAACCTAAAACCCTAGTTTCAAAAGTTAAACAGGAATCTAGCCATGGAAATTACACCAAAGTAATTACTGCAAGGTCTTAGGGGTTGTGAGAGTCTAATAACCAAGTTTTAACATCAATTCATGGTGAATAAAAATACCCAAACTCGAGAACATTAAACCCTAATGTGACAACTCGCAATTCAGGTCATTTCTCAAAACAATTCATGCTTCACAATTTCAACATTTATCGTAAACTAGGTTTCGTGTTCCAAATCGCGTAACCTTAATGGTTTAACGTGAATTCATGATCATATCATCACGGACATTTCATATGGACTAAGTTTAGTCTACATTTCATTAGCATCATTTGCATCATGTTAGTTCATTCATGATTTTACATTTCACCTTAAGCGTAAATTTCATATTAAATAAGCGTTATCGCGTAAGTTATTATTTTGAACATTTAATCCGATATTTCCAAAAATGATCCGATATATTTTATACTTACATTTAGTTTATAAAACTATATTTTGAGTTTACCTAGTGTTTTAAATTTATTTTGTATATAAATCGTTAAATTTATATTATTCGACGTTTTCTTAAAAACTACGATAATTATTATATCACTCAAATTTTACAAGGAATGTATTTTTACAATTTTTATGATCTCATTATACTTTACTTTGATCTATTAAAAATTACTTTTACCTAAAATTTCCTTAAATACACTAATGTGTATACAATTTTCAAGTTACCTATACTTAGTTCTTTTACTTACATTTTTTTAACAAGTATATACATTATAAAAAAAAAAAAAAAGATATTTTGACAAATACTTCCCCCCTTGGCCGACCAAGGGGGGGTAGCATTAATTAGTTGGTAGTATTTTTCCTTGATTGTATAGATATGTACTCAACTCTTTCATTTCACTTCATTCATCTCAAAATTCAATAGTTAGTAAAAAGTTTTCTTCTCTCTTGGTTTCATCCTCTCAAAACCGGTTCTACAAGGAGTAAGAAGGGATCACAAAAATTTTTCCAAGCTCAAGTGTTTAACAATCTAGATTACACTCTTATTAAGGTTTTGAAATAAAAACCTAGGGTGTTTAGGTTAATCGTTGTTCTAATCACCTCATCATAGTAGCTTGTAAGCATAGTACTTTCATTTTATATCTTTCACTTTCATTTCATATTTATTTCTTCATTTTTTAGCAAGCATGCAAGACTTATGTTTATTTATACCATTTTTACATTGTTTTTAAGAGTTTGATATATATAAGTCATCCTATATTTATCCCTTGTTATATATTGGTCTTGATGATGTCTAGGAACCCATGACACCCTAAGAAGGTGTATGGTAGGATTAGAATAGCTTTGAAGTTGATTTGAAGGGATTGGAATAGGTTTAGTCTGAGAAAACTATTTTCGACAAGTAATAAAAGTGGTCTGATCTTGTTTTGTTTTTCGGAAAATCCGACGAGTAGACATGAGTTTTGGCCTAGATAATTAGAAAATATACTTTAAAGCGAATCCGTTGCGCTTGAGCAGTTAAAGCGGAGTTATAACGAAGAAGTTATGAATTTTTCAAGTTTGACGAAATATATATTTAGAAAATTTCAGCAAGTTATTTTTGGTTTTGTATGAGTCAAAAGCAGCCTTAAGCTTTACAAATTATTTCGACTTATCAAAAATATATTAGTATACTTTGATACGAAGCTAAGGACGTATAATCGTGAAAGCAGTTATAACGACTAAAATATACGTTTTCATAAAATTTGCGTAACTTACTTATTTAAGAAAAACTATATTATTTTTACGAGACAAGTGTTACGGTAAACAAAACGACCATGTTGAAGGCTATTTTAACTATGACGTAGAACTTTTTAACGAGATGTCTTCTAATAAAATCTAGATCACCAAGCATATTTTCCAAAGCGACCAACCGTTTGTATAGCGGAGTTGTAATAAATTATTCTGGTTGTTTAAACTTTGCGAAACTCACTTTTTAAACCACATTTGGACAAAATCACCATATTTAACCTCTATTATCTTTATATTCGAGACCTCTATGGCGAAAACTCATGTACTAAAACTTCTAGATTTTTATACAAGCTTTCCAAAACCGTCGAGTTCGTTTCCTAACGTTCGTACACCATTTCACGACTAGTTTTTGAAGCCATTTTGTCACTTTCATAAAATTTCCAACGACATTATTTCTGACGAAAAGTTAAAATTTCACAATAAATCATTAAGAAACTATTGTAGGATGACATTTTGGCGTAAATACTTGTAAAGTAATTTAAGAATGGTCAAGGCGTCAAAAGAGTATTTTTCGGCGATAAGTGTTATTTTCAAAACTCACAAATGGTATAAATAACATCTGAAATGCATGCATAACATTACATCATAACTCATTACATATCATATCATTCGTAATAGGTCAAGGTTAAAGTATCACGCTATACCTCGATGTACTCGCTCTTGTCATCATACCAATTTATCAAGTGAGTTTTCATAGCCCGTCTTACATGTTTATAATTATTTTCAAACCTCGGGGGAGAATACATTGCACAACATTTTATTACGATACAAGTATGTTAAATTCATTTACATTGCTTAAGTTACCACATGCCAATTGAAAGTCCCATTATATTACATGAACCGTTAATCTTAGAAGCGAGGGTGAGTGGATAGATCTATCGGTGGCGCCTCCATCCGGGTTGGTGAATCGACTAGTCATCTGGATGCATTTCATTTAATAACATTATTGAGTTATCGGCAAACACTCTGTTGGGGCATACATTATGAGCAGTCTAGTTTGATGTCATGGAATTATAGCAATTGTAACATTTTTACGTGACATGATTGTCATACAGTCTATACTTGCGTAGTCGTATAAAACATTTACATAAACCTATGATTTCTCACCAACATTATTGTTGACCGTTTTAGCAATGTATTTTCGGGTAACTAAGGCATTATCATCATGGCATGGTTAAGGAACCTTTTGAGTCGGCGTCGACTTATATCATTATACATTATGGCACTTTCTTTCAAAACCATCGTTTGGACTTGTAATATATTTATATTTCCATAAACTTTATAAACTTTTGGGACCTATGTTGTAACTACGAGCGTTTTATTAAATATCAAGCGATGTGTTTTAAAGCGACACTTTAGATTAGTTCAATATAGCTGTGATTGTGGTGCTATGACGATCTATCCCGAATTCCATTCCATTGCCAAAGCTGTAAATTGGGGTGTGACACCTAATTCCTAATTATGACTTAATTAGTGTTTCTGGGTTGTTATAGGGCCTAGATATCATCAATACATCATTATAACAACATCACACAACTATCATTATGACCAAATACAATCACATTTGAAAACAACCAAATCGACTCATAAACCCTAATTATCAAAGTCACTCAATTCGTGATTCTGGGAATGTTTAAGTGATAAAAATGTGTTCAATGATGTAAGAAAAACATTTTGACACAATCCTTTTAACCACAAACACCCATTCTTGATTGAGTGTTCATGCTTATCGTAGAACACTAAATCAATCATGGACAAAAATTTGACCGTTGGATTAGTATAAAAATCAAAACCAATGTTTGTAAACACGTTAAGATCATAAAACAACACAAATTGATGATCGAAACACAGTTTCTTGAATGAATTTTAGGCGTAGGATCGTTTAGGTGTTAGTAATAAATGAGATGATAATGTTAGGTGGAAGGTGTTTTATTAAAACAAGTTTAACATTTTAGCGTTTTGGTCCTCAACTTTTCCATTTTCATACAAAGCCATTTAACTTCCATTTTGGTTACCAAACAAAGATTTTAAGAAAGAAACTTGTGACACTCCCCTCGACTTAAAAATATTGAAGATTATTAATTTTTAGTCAGGGTGTCGATGAACGAGAAAATTTACCACCATTGATAAAAGAAACAAGCAGGGATAGTGTAACATCCAAGTACGATTGTTTTGAAGCAGTTAAGTGACAATTTTCTCCCCTCAACACTTGATCGGAAAAATCTTGAATTTTGAAAGATTATAGTGTTGTGGAAAAAATACTTGCCATGTTGAAAGAAAATTAGATTAGAAGAATATTTTTGTTGTTTTATCGGGTTTTATATTTTGTATTTTGTTTTGAAAAATTATTTACAAAGAGATTTTGGTGTTTGTGGGGTTTTAAAATTGTTTTAGGAGGTCATCGATTCCTCTTGAGTCAAACACCTCATACTAATCAGGTGGACCAACTCATTAAACCTAGCGGGAGGCAAGGCTTTGGTGAGAAGATGCATGATTGGTATACATGCCAGAGTATAATTTAACAGTGCCACATTCACGTGGTCCTTGATGAAATGATAGAAGATCGATGTTCTTTGATTTGAGTGCTAGGCGAGTTGCACGAGATCATGATAGCACTCCGATTGTCGCGATACATCGGGATTACATCAAATCGTAACCATAGTCTTTGAGTTGTGTTCTCATCGGATGACTTGAGCACAACACGCGGACATGGCTACATATTACTGCTTGATTGATAGCGGCGATGTACAATCCACGCTTTTTGATTGCCAAGACACCGGTTTATCACCAAGAAATTGTAGTGCTCACAAGTACTTTTCCTTGAGTCTAAGCATCCTGCGTGGTCGTCATCGAAAAAGCGATTAGTTCAAAACGAGAATCGCCGGATACGGATCCCAAGTTAATGGTTCCCTTGATGTATCGGAGGATTCTTTTAGCCTCGAGAGAGGTGGGTTTCAGTTAGTCGCGACGATAGCGGGAGCATAGATAAGCGAAAAAGACAATATCGGGTTTGCTGTTGTTAGATACATGAGAGACCCAATAATACTTGATTATTTGGTAGGGTCAACTAATTTCCCATGTAAATCGATCTAGCTTCTTGGTATGAGTCATTGGTGTGGCATAAGTATCACGGTTTTATTCCAAATTTGGTTAACAATTCAAGGGCATATTTGGATGACTCAAGAAAATACCACGGGGTGATTGATGAACTTGCGGTCCTAGAAAGAGCGTGAGTTCACCCATCATGGACATTTCAAAATTTTCTTCATTAGTTTTGCAAAAGCGATTGAAAACTTTTATGTGTAGACCCAAAATGATGTCATCCACGTAAATTTGAACAATTAAGATATGTGCCCCATGATATTGTATAAAAAGTTGGGTCAACCGAACCTTTGGTGAAATTATTAGCAATGAGGAAAGATAATAGCTTATCGTTACCATGCCGAGAGGCTTGTTTGAGACCATAAAGAGCTTTGTTCGGGTTGTAGGCGTGGTTCGGGAACTGGGATCAGCGAATCCACTGGTTGGGTGACATAAACCGTTTCTTTAAGTTGTCCATTGAAAGCGCGGTTTTGACATCCATCGATGGACCGTCATATTCATATGAGCGAACGAGGAATATCGAGCGACCTCAAGGCGAACAGCGGAGCAAAGATTCTTCAAAGTCTATACCCTCTTCGATGATAACCCTTAGCAACTCGCGTGACTTGTTTCGGATTCGTTCCTTGACATCAATTTGTTTTCCAAATCCATTTGAGACCAATGGCGTAGACCCTGTTGGTCTTTCAACCGGGTTCCATACTTCAAGATGTTTGAATTGGTTGAGTTCTTCTTCATGGATTCAATCCGATTGTCTTTTGTCATTGCGTCTTTAATGTTTTAGGCTCAGTTAGCGGAGCGGTGAGTGCATAAATGCAATGTTCACCATCGTGTGAAGGCGTTGTCTCGTAACATTTGGTTGATTCGGGTTGCCAATAATATTAGCGGAGGATGGTCTTTGTCCATCGATGTGTAGAGGTTGATGTTGGTATACATTGTGCGGTTACGAGGATTCAAATGGTTTGTTGGCGATTCTGCGACATACGGTCTGTGATCTCATTAGAAAGCGGGTTAAAGCGCATTTGGATCAAAATCTGCGGTGGGGTACTTCATTGAGAATATCATCGGCGGTTCATCATTATTGGGCGGTTTGTTCAAGCTGTTGTGTTGGAGTCAACTAGTGTAGGTGCATCTTCAATGATAGTTGTTGTAGCAGTGTGTCGGTATAGGAATATTATCGGGTTGTGCGGTGAAACATTGGATACACCTTGAGCACGTTCATCAATATCGTCCGCGAGCAGTGAGACAAATAGCTTTCCATTTGTTGACGAGTGGTGGGGGCTTTGTTCGGTGATGATGGGGTTGAGGAAGTTTAAGCGGTTGTGATCGGGTTCTAATTTGTTATACTGAAGCCATTTACGTAAGTTCATCAAAATGAGCATGAATCGTTTCCATCACTGTTTTGTCTGACGATTCGGATCCGATAACCTTTAGAATTCTCACAATATCAATAAAGACTCCAATGTCGACTTTGGCTTTGAGCTTTCCAAAATAATCGCGATCATTATTCGGATAGCAAAGGATCCAAATACATGAAAGTGTTTGAGATTCGGTTTATGGTTGTGGACAAGCTCGAAAGGTGTTTTGTTGTGGCGTTTTGTGATCATAGAGCGGTTTTGAGTATAGCATGCGATGAATCGACACGCCCATAAGTAATCTGGAAGTTTAGCATTGATTAACATTGTTCTTGCGACTTCCACTAATGTTCGGTTTAGTCTTTCAACAACTCCGTTTTGTTACGGTGTCGTGCAATAGATGTTTGATCTTTGAATTCCCACTTTCTCATAAAATTGACGAAGGGTTTGGTTAACAAACTTAGTTCCTTTATGCATTACGATTAACTGACGGTGTTGCGGGTGAACACATATTTTCGTGAAAGGTGATGATCATTTGTGGAGCTTGGTCTTTGCTTGAAGAAAGTAGACCCCGAGTCCATCGTGAGTAGTCATCAACAATTACTAAGATGTAGCATTTGCCATTGATCGTTTGCAGCGCGTCGGGCCACACAAATCCATGTGAAGAAGATGAAGCACATGTTGAGGTTGTGTTTCACCTTTGTAGGAAATGAGCACGAGTGCTTTTCCACTTGTTCACCGGTGAGCAAGGTGATCTTTTGAATACCGAAATCGTGGGAGACCTTCAACTAGTTTATGTCGAGCAAGGTTGGTGATGGTTTGAAAGTTTAGATGTGAGAGGCAGCGGTTCCATAGCGAATTTTGTTGATGTTGCCTTTGAAAGTAGCGGATGGGAGATGAAGCAACCATGTCTTGCATAGAGATAGTGTAGAGACTAGAATTACGCAGGCGGACATAAGGTCATTTCCTTGTAGATCACGAATGAAACAAGTTTTCTCCACAGTAACCTCTAAATCTCCATCACAAAGCCGACCTCTTGAAAGCAGTTATGGCCGGGGCCTTCCACATAGTAAACCCTGCGATTTCGATGTTCCCATTGACATAGTCTCCGTAGCCCATGATAGGCGCAAAGTGATCATTCCGAACTGGCGGTGCCAATGAACTTTGCAATATAGTTTGATAACAGTTTAAGGTTTCCTTTCATGTGTTGGGAACATCAGCTATCAACAATCGAGAGAATGATCATGTCACTGCATTACACACAGACGACAAAGATGGAATAGAGGTAGATGTGGAACCCGAGATGTTAGAGGTTCAAGCGGTATATTAGATATACACACATTAATAATTTTAGGCATCCATTTAAATCCTAGTGTGTTGTATATCCATTTCTGCCATCTATAACTACTCTTTGCTTTAGTCTTAGTGAATGCACTAGGTGGTACTACATTTTTAGGAGGTGAAACTAGAGCTACAGTGACAACAATGATTGCCTTAGAATCTAAAGAAGGCGGTCTACCAAGCACAGACTTAGAATGATTAGTGGGCCTAGAGGTATTTCGTTTCTTAGGATTCCGTAAGCGAGATTATAGCTTTAGCAACACATTTGTCATGACAATCGAATTCATACTTTTACGACAAATAACACAAGGTGCATCGATTGAATATCAAAAGTGCTTAAAGGTGTAGCATTCGTTACATCACTATTTCTATTACATTTTCAGACCGCAACATCTATAGTGGAAAGCAGCGTGAGTCTTATTCATAGTCCTAGGGTGTTCTTCTACTTTAGCATTCCTTATTGATCTTTTCTTAGGTCATGACTTCCTATTCTTGATTGAGTGCTCTGAGGCGTAAAGTCGGACGTTTGGAAAAGACGCAACTATTCTGTTTCGGTAGAAGGAAGCACGTTAGCAACTTGTGATTTAGCGGTGGGATTCTAGGTGCATGATTACTTAGTGTTCTTGGTGCTAATCTCTTAATGATGGTTGGCGGAAGTTGTTCATACTTTTCTAACATTTCTCTTAACTTAGAGATAGTGTGAATCAAATCTTGATTTCGGACCAAATATTACCCGGTAAAATTCATGACTTCTCTAGTGTGAGCAAGATAGTGATCATGTTCGTTTGATGCTTCATGGCGAGTCTTATTGTGTAAATCAAATATGACACCATATTCCTATTAAGCGTTACAAGTTCTTGTTCATATTTAGAGATTTGACTTTTCAAAGACACGTTTTGATCATCGGTTGCTCAATTTTAGGATCGGAAGATTTTGCACTCAAGCGGCGATTTTCTTTTGAAAACTAAGTTGATGATTGTGAATATCTTTTCACACCAATGAAGGCGGCGTTTTTCATTGTAAAGTTCGTTAAGTAATTGTTTATTTCGACTTTATAAGACTCGATCGAAGCACATTATCAATATTCTCATGATTACCACGAGTCAACATTATCGCGTGAGATATAATCGGATGCATGTGGCAAAGAATAGAATAACACAACATTATGGATATCGGCACATATAACATCTTCCAAGAGTCGATCAACATCTTTTCTCAACGGTTTCTTTTCGTTTAGTATTAGAAATAGATGTTTCGGTTTTCTCAACGACCTTCATCACTCAAGTTCCTTATGAAAATCCTTTTCCCGAGCTAATGCACAACTTTTCAAATTTTTAACATTTGGTAAAGATTTTTGAAAAATGTCTCTTTGTTCTCGTGCTAAAGGCGATTGAAAGTGTTGAACTTTGATTTCGAATGATATTCTATCTCATGTTCTAAAGTTTTGAGGTCGATACCATGAAAATATCAAAATATCTAAAATTTTGCGATTTTCGGGGTTTTGAGTTACTTCATTGATGAAGGTAAAGGACCATAAATTTGTGCATAATCTGGTTGGGGATTAACATTAGAAGACTCGGGGTTTTGATGATAACCTTTGGTGTGTTAGGCGAATCCGTTGGTGTGACAAAAGTGATCGGTTTTGAATAATTAAAGGTTTGTTGTAAACAACGAGTTTTAATTTGATCGACTCTCGTCTTACGCATCTAATTCCTCTTGGCGATGATATTCAACAACACTCATCACGGTATCATTAATTTTATATTACCTTTGGAAACTTGAGTTTGGTTAGAATGTTTTGAGTAAAGCTTTGGTTTTAATCAGCTAGATTTGGTCCATATCCTTTTGGATTGGGTTTTAAAGTAAACTTTTCAATAGTTATTCTTGATTCACCATGTTTGTAAACAATAGTTTTAAACTCTTTAATTTTGTTTTGCAAGCCAATAATTTCGACAAGAAGGTCATCTACCGATTAGTTGAATGCTTTTGTATGTGGAAGCTGTTTTGACAAGTTAACAACTCGACCTTAGCTTTTTGATTTTCCAAGGTGAGGCGTTAATTTGCTTTTTATGTTCATGTTTGGTTGTTCTTTTTGGACAACAAAGCATTCTTGAGCGGCTAGATCACTTGTCTGTCTCTAAATATTTTTGTTTTGATGAGATTTAGCAAAGCGGCTTCAAAACCTTTTCACGGTTTTCTTGAGTTTTGAAAAGTTGATTTGCATTTGTAAGCATTCAAAATCCTTGGTTAATGATGCATTTTTGCTTTTTAATTCCTTATTTAATGCATAACATTCATCCATTTTGATTTGATGGTCTTGAATTAAGCGAGCAAAATCTGGATGAGGCCTTGATTCGGCTTGTTCAGCGTGAGTCACAACATGATCATTATTTTGATCCTCAAGTACAACCACGAGTCAATTTGATTATCAAAGGAAACCATAAGGTCATCTTGATGCGTCAAATGTAACTACTGGGTTTATTTAATCGTCGAGAATGAGATGTGATGACTCATTTTGAGCAGTCGGCCGTCTTGGGATCGAATATTGGCGGAGATATTAGTTTAGATATGATGATGGTTTGTTCGGTGCACGAGACAAGCCATCGATGTCACTCTATGGGCTGTGTCACTCATGTGTAACTCATGCGTGTTGGCCATCAACATACTTGTGCATTGGCTGCAAGTCCTCCATATCATCATCAAGTGCGCATACGCCATAAAGCTCTGTTCTTTGTTTGTGAGAGATCCACCTTAATCGTTAAGAGCCAAAGAAGAGCCTCTTTGAAATAAGCACTTCCCACAGTCCTTGGCTTTGGGCATGCATTAGCAGTGTCTCCTTCTCATTGCGGTTGTAGCATCGAAGACCATTCAACCCATTCTGAGCATTTCCTGTTCCACCACTTGAGCTCATTGTTATTCCTACCCATAGCATTAAACCCTTGACCACCTCCCATTTGCGACCATAACCACGATTCTAAAATTCAACTCGTCCATTGTTCTGGCTGATTTCGTGTATTGGATGAGAGCGAATCGATTGTTTGATTTGTTGGTATAACGGCTAAAAGCATTAGCAATCATAACAAATCCACATTGATGCTTGAGCGGATCGGATTCCTCATTTGTTTGTTGTAAATGCTTGATCATTGTTGTTGTTGTAAGGAACCAATTGATTTTGTTGAGGTTCTTTGTGATTGATCGTTTGGTGTGGTAGGGTAGTTGGTTGAGTTGCTTGTTGAGGAGGATAACTTTGTTGAGCATATAAGGCAAGTTGTTGATTTTCGAATGTGTGGTCGAGCAATTTGAGCACGGAGAATCCTTTCCCGATCAACTTCCTTTTCATGAGGCTTCAAGTAATCGTACAACAATCCATATGTAGAATGATGCATATTCTTCGGCAGCGGGAAAGATGACATACTTCTCATTCGGGACCAAGACTACTCGAGAACTTAGTATTCACTGCAATTCTTGGCATGATGATGTTGTGTTTATCAAATCATTGATGATGTCACGAAAATCGATGATGATAAGACTCTAGTGTCTCTCCGGTTCAATCATGAAGTGTTCATAAGCCAAGTAAATTTTGGATTCCAAATCCTCACGATTGAGTCTGAGATCCTTCCATAAGAAGATGAATATGGTCCCATTTCTTTGCGATCTTTTGAGCATCAACACTTGAAGAATTGGGTTAGGTAATCCTAAAAGGATATATTGCATTGCAAGCTCATCGACTTCATAGTGTAGAAGTTACATTGGATTTAGATGCAGTGATGGCAATGTTTATTTGTTCATCTCTTGGTGGAATAGCGATAGGATCTCCGGGTCTAATGACGGTGAGGCATCTCAAATGGACCTTCAAGATAACCTTCTTTAAGAAGTTTCCATGTGGCTTCTTGGATCACAAAACCTAAAGAACCTTATCACCCATTGATCGTAGTTTCTGGGTGAGCATTGGAGGTCTATCAAGTGATCCGACCTCATGAATTGATTATTGGTGCTTAAAGCTTCACAAATCTTTGCAAACCAAGTGGGATCCTTCATAGTGTTCCTTGATGGATGTTGATTGAATTCATTTGTGTAGGGTTGAACTTGAAGACTTGGCGGTGTTTGAACCATTTGTGGTGGGGGAATTGCACCAATTTGTGGAGTATGTTGTTGATTAAATTGTTGTTGATAAATTGCTTGTTGTTGATTCCATTGTTGATGTTGTGGACTTAGTTGTTGTTGTCGTTGAGAATAAGTGTAAAGGAAATAGTTAGAGTATGGTGGTTGAGACATGTTGAAAAACTTGTGTTGGTAAAAATGGATCTTTGTAGTCGAATGAACCTTTGATGAAGAAGTGTCCTTAGGCGTAGAAATCACAATAGCCAAGTAGCACTTATCGTAAAACACCAAAGTTCTGGCGTAACAATAAGGAGTTATCGTAGATTTAGCTTCACATAAGTAGGGAAAAGAAGCTAAAGTTATCGTAGACAAAAGTTAGGCGTAGAAAGTTAGGCGTGGGATTATCTTATATCGTAAGACTAGGCAGGCGTAAGAAAATCTTATCGTGGGATTTCTCTGGCGTGGCTGTCTTATCGCGTAATTTTAGGGTTTTGCCAAATGATCTTTTACTATCACGGTGCAAAGATATCCAAAGTCGACGTATTTTCGGACTTATCCAAGTAAGAAAACAGGTAAACCCACGAAATGAAGATCGAACCAAGGATAACCTTACAGCGTAGTTTAGGGTTTTGCTACGTGTAGGATTACTCGTAATTTTGATCTTGCCCAAAGATGTTTCTAAACCAGTTTTTGTGTGATGAAATAGCTTCAATAACACCAAAGACACAAAGTGTGAAACTTGATGATCAAAGCTCTTAAAAGCAGTTGTCGTGGGACTTAACCCTCGTAGAAAACAAGTAGAAAACAATGATCCACACATAAAGTTCCAACCTTTTGCCAAAACAGTGAAGTTTAACACCTTATAACGTTGAAGGACAAGAATCTTGGATTAAAAAGTGTAAAAATCGTTTTGATCAAGCCAAAAGTGGATCACGCAAGTTCGATGAGACCAAAACTCGATTCAAACAATCGTTCACTCGACTATTGGGAGATTGATACCTTTGTTAGGTCACTAGTTTTACAAACACAAGTAATATAGAAAGAGATAAAGCGATTGAACTAGAACCAAACACACACAAGATAATATATGACCGGTTGTCGTAGGAGTATGTGAAGGAGAATAACGAACAACGACCCAAATGAAGGTTTACAAAATGTTATAGGAGGAAGCTGAAGGCAACCTCCTAGTTTCCATCCTTTCCTTAATGGACTAAGGCCTAGGCTTATGGGCCTTCTACATAAGCCTAAGGCTAATTGCAAACATAAAGGCCATAATAAAGCTAACTATTACATACTAATTACAAACACTTGATTATGGTTTAGGAGTGATTCCAACAGGATCTCCTCTTTTGCATCCTTGTGCATAGTGGGCCAGTAATATCCTTGCCTCATGAGCTTAGCCACTACGGTTCTCGGACCGAAATGCATCCCACAACATCCTTCATGTACCTCCCGAATTATGTAGTTGGCTTGCAATGGCCCCACACATCTCAACATTGGCCCCAAATATGATTTTTGAAGAGAACCCCTCTTCCATCACGTAATGTGGGATTTTCATCCAGGAGGCTCCTAGCTTCATTCGGTCGATCGGAATGAGCCCTTCCTAAACACTTGACAATCGGTGTCATCCAATTGTCCTCCTCCTCCTCCATTATGGTATTCACAATATCTTATTAGCGATGGTTTTCCGGCACTTATACTAGCACTTTCTTGGTGAGATGATCAAAAGCAGCGATGCCAAATTACTCAATATACGCTTTTTGGTTATGGGCTTTCGGGATGTTGCAAGTTCTAAAGCTCTTAAGCCCGGTGATGTATTCCTTGGCAGGGCCAAGTATCTGCATGCTTTCCTTAGTGGCTATGGACTCTCGGGTTGATCGGCTGCGCCATGATTTAGAATCTACAGATGTTCGGAACCTCTATTTTGAGTTTCTTCGCAATCAGGAGGCCAACTAGAAGAGCCTCATATTGACTTCGTTATTGGTGCTCGAAAGTTGGAAATGCAAGGCATCGTCAACTCTCGCTTTCTTGGGACTAATAATGACTAAACTGCTCAGGAACCTTTCTTGTTTGCGCCTCGTCAGGTATGCAATGACCATTCATCGACATCAACAACTTCCAACACATCATTGCCCTTTTATTCCTTTCCATACTGCTGGGCTGTGTCACTCATGTGTAACTCATGCGTATTGGCCATCAACATAACGGTTGCATTGGCACGCAGAGTCTGCGTATCATCATCGAGTGCATACGCCGCCAAAAGCTCTGTTCTTTGTTTGTGAGAGATCCACCCGACAGTCGCCAAGAGCCGAAAGAAGAGCCTCTTTGAAATAAGCACCCCTAGTCCTTGGCTTTGGGCATGCATTAGCCATGTCCGCCTCCATTGAAGTTGTAGCATCGAAGACCATTCAACCCATTACGAGCATTTCTGTTCCACGACAGGCTACATTGTTATTCCTACCCAGCAGCATTAAACCCTTGACCCCTCCCGTTTGGCGACCATAACCACGATTCTAAACTTCAACTCGTCCATTGTTATGACTGATTTCGTGTATTGGATGAGGAGCGAATCGATTGTTGGATTTGTTGGTATAACGGCTAAAAGCATTAGCAATCATAACAAATCCTGTTGCAATGCCTCGAATGGATCGGATTCCTCATTAATTTGTTGTGAAATGCTTGATCATTGTTGTTGTTAAGGAACCAATTGATTTTGTTGAGGTTCTTTGTGATTGATCGTTTGGTGTGGTGAGGCGATTGGTTGAGTTGCTTGTTGAGGAGGATAACTTTGTTGAGCATATAAGGCAAGTTGTTGATTTTCGGATGTGTAGGTGGAGCAATTTGAGCACGGAGAATCCTTTCGATCAACTTCCTTTTCATGAGGCTTCAGTAATCGTACAACAATCCATATGTAGAGCGATGCATATTCTTCGCTTGACGGAGAAAGATGACATACTTCTCCCATTCGGGACCAAGACTACTCGGGAACTTAGTATTTCTTGCAATTCTTGGCATGATGATGTTGTGTTATCAAATCATTGATGATGTCACGAAAATCGATGATGATAAGACTCTAGTGTCTCTCGAGTTCAATCATGAAGTGTTCATAAGCCAAGTAAATTTTGGATTCCAAATCCTCACGATTAGTCTGAGATCCTTCCATAAGAAGATGAATATGGTCCTACATTTCATTTGCGATCTTTTGAGCATCAACACTTGAAGAATTGGGTTAGGTAATCCTAAAAGGATATATTGCATTACCAAGCTCATCGACCGTAGTGTAGAAGTTACTTGTTGGTTTAGATCACTGTGATAGCAATGTTTATTTTTCATCTCTTGGTGGAATAGCGGTAGGATCTCCGGGTACAATGATAGTAGGCATCTCAAATGGACCTTCAAGATAACCTTCTTTAAGAACCTTCCATGTGGCTTCTTGATCACAAAACCTAAAGAACCTTATCACCCATTGATCGTAGTTTCACGGAGTGAGCATTGGAGGTCTATCAAGTGATCCGACCTCATGAATTGATTATTAGGCTGCTTAAAGCTTCACACATCTTTGCAAACCAAGTGGGTTCCTTCATAGTGTTCCTTGATGGATGTTGATTGAATTCATTTGTGTAGGGTTGAACTTGAAGTTGGCGGTGTTTGAACCATTTGTGGTGGGGGAATTGCACCAATTTGTGGAGTATGTTGTTGATTAAATTGTTGTTGATTCCATTGTTGATGTTGTGGACTTAGTTGTTGTTGTCGTTGAGAATAAGTGTAAAGGAAATAGTTAGAGTATGGTGGTTGAGACATGTTGAAAAACTTGTGTTGGTAAAATGGATCTTTGTAGTCGAATGAACCTTTGATGAAGAAGTGTCATTAGGTAGAAATCACAATAGCCAAGTAGCACTTATCGTAAAAACACCAAAGTTGGCGTAACAATAAGGAGTTAGCGTAGATTTAGCTTCTGGCGTAAGTAGGGAAAAGAAGCTAAAGTTATCGTGAACAAAAGTTAGGTGTAGAAAGTTAGGCGTAGGATTATCTTATCGTAAGACTAGGCTTAGGCGTAAGAAAAATCTTATCGTGGGATTTCTGGCGTAAGCTTATCTTATCGTAATTTAGGGTTTTGCCGAATGATCTTTTACCTATCCACGATGCAAAGATATCCAAAGTCGACGTATTTTCAGACTTGTCCAAGTAAGAAAACATGGAGTAAACCACGAAAATGAAGATCAAACCAAGGATAACCTTTGGCGTGGTTTAGGGTTTTGCTACGCGTAGGATTACTCGTAATTTTGATTTTGCCCAAAGATGTTTCTAAACCGGTTTTTGTGTGATGAAATAGCTTAATAACACCAAAGACACAAAAGTTTGAAACTTGATGATCTAAAGCTCTTAAAAGCAGGTTATGCGTGGAGTTAACCCTCGTAGAAAACAAGTAGAAAAACAATGATCCACGCATAAAGTTCCAACCTTTTTGCCAAAAAGCAGTAAGTTTAACACCTTATAACGTTGAAAGGACAAGAATCTTGGATTAAAAGTGTAAAAATCGTTTTTGATCAAGCCAAAGGTAAGGATCATAAGTTAAGCGTGAGACCAAAACTCACTTCAAACAATACGTTCACTCAATTATTAGGCGATTGATACCTTTGTTAGGTCACTAGTTTACAAACACAAGTAATATAGAAAGAGATAAAGCGATTGAACAAGAACGAAACACATACGCACGATAATATATGACCGGTTATGCGTAGGAGTATGTGAAGGAGAATAACAGACAACCTTCAAATGAAGGTTTACAAAAGTATTTATAGGAGAAAGCTAGGGCAACACTCTAGTTTCCATCCTTTCCTTAATGGACTAAGGCCTAGGCTTATGGGCCTTACATAAGCCTAAGGCTAATTGCAAACATAAAGGCCATAATAAAGCTAACTACTACATATTAATTACAAACATGATTATGGTTTAGGAGTGATTCCAACGGATCTCCTCTCTTGCATCATTGTGCATAGTGGGCGATAATATCCTTGCCTCATGAGCTTAGCCCGCTATGGTTCTCGGACGAAATGCATCCATGACATCCTTCATGTGCCTCCCGAATTATGTAGTTGGCACAATGGCCCCGCACATCTCAACATTGGCCCCAAATATGATTTTTGAAGAACCCCTCTTCCATCACGTAATGTGGGATTTTCATCCGGAGCTCTAAGCTTCATTCGGCTCGGTCGTGAACCCTTCTGTAAACACTTGACAATCGGTGTCATCAATTGTCCTCTCCTCCATTATGGTATTCACAATATCTTATTAGCGATGGTTTCCGGCACTTATACTAGCACTTTCTTGGTGAGATGATCAAAAGCAACGATGCCAAATTACTCAATATATACGCTTTTTGGTTATGGGCTCTCGGGATGTTGCAAATTCTAAAGCTCTTAAACCAGTGATGTATTCCTTGGCACGAGCCAAGTATCTCTACATGCTTTCCTTAGTGGCTATGGACTCTCCGATTGATACGGCTCGCCACCAATTTAGAATCTACGATATGTTAGAGAACCTCTATTTTGAGTTTCTTCACAATCAGGAGGCCAACTAGAAGAGCCTCGTATTAAGCCGTTATTGGTGCTCGAAAAGTTGGTAGTAAGGCATCGTCAACTCCTCCTTTCTTGGACTAATAATGACTAAACACACTCCGAAACCTTTCTTGTTTGGCCTCGTCCGTCCAGGTAGCAGTGACCATTCATCGGCATCGACAACTTCAACACATCATTGCCCACTTTTATTCCTTTCCGAACACTTAGGTTCTCACGAATTATCTACGTAAGAAATGCACTAGCACTTGACCTTTGACCGCGTTCCTAGGAACATAGGTAATATTAGGCTCTAACTCTGCAGCGTGCTTAGCGACTTTCACGAGACCTCGGTTTGTTTAATATCTGTTTGATGGGTTGATCGGTGATGACCTTGATGGGATGAGCCTCAAAATACCTCAAGTAGTCTTACGGACACATGCAATAGAACCTGAGCCAACTTTTCAATTGGCGCATAATTCCTTCTTGCATCATGTAGCGTCCAGGTGACATAATGTACATGTATTTGTCTTCCTTCCCTTTCTACTACAAAGAATACTTACCTGCGCATACTGCGATGCCTTAAATACACAAATAGTTGCTCCGGGCTTAGGGTTGATAAGGAGAGCGGATCTAGGATTAACCTTTTCATCTCTTGAAGGTCGACTTCCTTCGTCGATGGTATTGAGTCCTTGTTCTCCTTGGTGGCGTTCTTTAGCGTGTCAAAGAAGGGCAAAGATCTTTCTGTAGACACGGACAAAAATCTTTTAAGTACTTAACTTCCAACTTAGACTTTGCATTTCCTTTAGGGTGCGTTTGGTAGAGAAATTCAGGAAAAGAAATGAAGTAGAAATTAAATCTCGGAGAATAGAAATCGATGAAATTTTGTTCAATTAATGTTTTGTAACAATGAGAGACTTGACAGAAATTAAAAAAAAAAAAAAAAAAAAAAAAAAAAAATTTAAGAAAAAACTTATTTTTTAAAAATATTTTTAAAAAATATTTTAAAAAAATATTTTTAAAAAATAAATTTTAAAAATAATTTTGAAAAAAATGTATTTATTTAAAAAAGCGTGTTTATTTAAAAAATGTATGTAATTATTTAAAAATAATAATTTTTTAAAATAATTTTTTAAAAAATGTATTTATTTAAAAAAAAACTTATTTTAAAAAAAAAAAATTTTTTAAAAAATATATTTTTAATTTTTTTAAATGTAAAAAAAAAATAAAAAAATAAAAAAAAAAATAAAAACATTTTTTCAAAAAATTGATCCATTTCTCAGATTTCTCCATAAAATTAAGAGAATTGAAATTACTAAATTACACTTCTGTTCTACTCCATTTCTACCAAAATCTCAATTCCATTCTCTCCTTTCGTTTCTCTCACCGAACATGAGAATTGAGCTCATTTCTATTTCTCTCCTTCATTTCTCTCTGCAAACACACCCTTAGTGTCTACGAGGACTTGATCTCCATAATTACCTTGGTCTTCACAGGGTTTGCCCTTATACCTCCAGAGCGTTACCATGTAACCAAGGAACTTACCCTCTTACACTTAGAATGAGCATTTCTTGGTTGACTTCATGTTTACTCATGGGAGATTATCAAAGGTTTCGGCAATATGCATTATCATATCCGATTCGGTCTTACTCTTTATAACCATATCATCCATATGCTTCAGTTACGCCTATACGTGATTGAAAGTTGAATCTACTAGCCGATGATACGTAGCCCTGCATTCTTCAATCGAGCGACATCTTGGTATAGAAATCGTTCCTTGCTTAGTATAAGCGATCTTTCTTAAATCACTTTATCCATCGTCTGGTGGTAGCCCTTGTAGGCATCCAAGAAGCATTTGTATTTGTATCCGTGAGGATTCAATCTTCGATCAATCTCCGGCGGATAGTAATCCTTAGGTCATGAGGTTCAATTTTTGAAATCGATGCACATCCTCGGCTTTAAATCTCATTTCTTCACTAGAAGCGGGTTTGATAACCCGTCGGGTATCTTCTGGACAAACTATCAGCTTTCACCCTCCTCTACTTCCCTCGCATAACCACGATTTTTTCTCCTATGAGACGTCCTTCTTTTTTACTGTGGGGTGTCAAGGAATTTACATTAAAGTGTTGAATGAGAGCTAAGCGCTCCGGTCGTGTCATGGCTCAGTGAACACATCTTTGTTTTCTCAATAGCTCGAAAGTTGTCTCCAAAATTCTCGGGAGAAAATGGTTCCTATCATCACACGCTGCTCCGGATATGCCGCGTTAACCAGTATGTCCTCCGTCAGTTCTAGTTCCTTCCGTTTTTCCTGGGCCACCGCTTCGGTTTCCCCTTTCCTAGAATAATTTTCTCTGGTATCCTACCTCTCTTCCAACCTCCTGCACTCCAAGACTACTGCCTTCTTAGTGGTCAGGGTAGCTATTCCGCTGGGTGTTGGGAACTTCATCATAGCATGGATGGTTGAGGTATAGCTCTCAATTCCTTAAGCTGACCTTCCTAATATCACGTTATAAGGTGAGGCGACGCACATGTGAATTTCATCATGGCCGTCCTAAACAAAGCTTGATCCCAAAGCGTACCTCCAACTCAATTTTCCCCAAAGGTTGGATAGCTTCTCAATGTAAATCACTAGCGGCGAACTCGTTTCTGTAGTCTAAATTGGATGGAAGGACATGTTATTAAAGCAATGTTCATACATTACTTGGGCGGGCTTACCTTTATCATGAAAGACCGCTGGACCAAGTAACCTTCTATTCCGCCTCAAGATCAATGGTTCTTGGACAAGCCATCCGCGGTATCGAGAAAAGATTATGGGAGCGTTCATCCAACTTCATCATAAAATATGGCATTCTCTTCGATCTCACATAATGATTAACCATGTTGATCACTTTCCTTTCTTATTATGACCCTCGGTCTTTCTCTTCCCTTTGTTTCGTTTTTCACCAAGTGATCCAACTTCTCGGATTCGAGAGCCATTTCAAACTATTTCTTTAAATGAAAAAGTCATTAGTCACGGTGGCCTTTCTCCCGTGGTATTCACAAAATATGTCTTCATTTTCTTTGCTTGTTCTTCCTTGTAAGGGTGGTGGCGGAGGTAGGTTCAAGTGATGCTCAGTAGCTAATATTTCCTTAATTTGCTTAGACAAAGCCGAGGCATGGCACGATGATTTTGAGCTTCTGGTCGTTGCATCAAAATTCATTGCAGGACGAGCATCCACTGGGAAGGCGACATATGGGAATATGTCTCCATTCATTTCTTTCCTAGGGTTAGTCGGTCGGCTCCTCCTCCTATCACCGAGATCCCCCTCAGAAGTTCGGTCTCTTATCGTCAAAGAGTTCCCCCTTCGGTATGACTCCTGCACTTCTCCCTTTGGTAACTCAGTACTCTTATATGCTTCTTCTGACCGAACATAATCGTCCACCTGAGTCATCATCTCTTTAATAGTTTTCAGGACTTGGTCGGAGAACTTCTTGGCCAAATTTGGACACCGATGGGCATTCATTAATGCATGTATCCTCATCAACTCTGGGACTCACAGTATTGGCTTGGCCTCGTCGGACAAAGCGTTCCTTAAAATGCAGCAATGTTTCATTTTCTTCTAATTATTACGGTGATTTGTGGGGTCTTTTATGCTCTTCTTAGTAAAGTAAACCTTGTGTAAGCTTTGTTCCTCAGTCGTCCCAACTATCGATGCTTCCGACTCAGTTGCTAAACCAACCTGTCACCCATCCATGGTGCATTTGGAACACTAGGCACCATACTGGCATCGGCCACTCCCCTTGATTTTCCGCCCTTAAAAAACGATTAATATGATCGTCCGGGTTAGAAATCCATCATACAACTTCAAATTAGTCGGCATGGTGTATTTGGGGCGGCAAACTCCACAATCCTTCTAGTGAAAGGTGACCTAGCTACCTCTTTATGGGGCTTGCTCAAGTCATCCTTGGGGTCTTGCTCCATCGACCTTTCTAGTGTTTCCTCGTCATCCCCAAATGATAACCGGATGGGTTTAATCGCACTAACCCCTGTCGCATTATACTTCTTGATGAGGGCTTCTAATGAGGCCAAATGGGCTTGTATTTGTTCCGGCAGTCCGGGTGGTGGATTCTTGGTGACTCACTTCCTCCTTGCTCGGTGGGGAAAGGGTCGGCGATGGTGTTCTGGTGGATTCATCATTCAGTTCTCTGGTAGAATGAATAACGGGTCCCACGGATGGCACCAATTTGTTGAAGCAAAATCCTGCTACCCGGTCCTTGACCGGAAGTCCAACTTCAACAGGTTAATCCCAGAAGGAAGGGTAGATCCTTTACGTACAATAAGCACACACATTAGCCTCACCCGGGTGTTGTCCGGGACCAAGCTCGGCGTGAGTAAGCGGAGGTAATAAATGTGGTAATAAATATGAGAGTAAATGTAAGTGAAATTGAATGCAAAACATTCAATGTGTTGGGGTATTATACTACCAACCTTGGAACTGAGTTCTTGTTCACAGCTATAGCCACTTTACCTAGTAGGTGTCAGACCGCGTGGTAAAGATCCTAAATCACGGGTGGCGCGCGCGACCTGGTTAATCCTCTTATCGTTGGATAATAACCATTAGGATAAAAGGATGTCTGGTCCGGACGCTAGGTCCTCCGGACCATAGGGCGTCCGGACACATCACGTAACAGCGAAAAATAAAGACTAAAGAAAGATAAAAACATGGACTTAGGTTTATCTATTAAATCTTAGATTAATCCCACCATTATATCAAACTAGATGGATGGTGGAGATTTGTCCATGGTAAACATCAAAATAAGGTAAAATTTGAACTTTCTCATGTTTGTCAAAATATTTATAGCTTGAACTTATAATTATGAAATGACGAATAAAACAAACAAATCAATGTATAAATTAGAGACAATTTCATATCTCATCTTCCAAAATTCAAATATTTCATAATTATGTAAAAATGCTTTAATAACATTATTTATTATGCATCCAATGGTAAATAAATTGAGAACACGTTAATTTAATCAAGTAAGGAATGAGGTATATATATTTATTTTTTCATAAGCTCTCCTTTTAAAAGTTACTTTGAAGAAGCGTTTTTATAAGTTCAAGCTTCTTCAAAAGCTTTAAAAGCTTGTGTATAAGCGAGGCTTACTTTAAAACTTTGTTTATTTTAAAGTTTAAGCTCCCACAAACCCCTATTAGCCTCTCCTCAAGCAGAGCAGGGTGTGTTTGGCGAAATAAGTTGGGAGCTAGGCGGATCATATATATATATATATGTATATATATACATATATGTATATATACATAGATATATATATATATATATATATATATATATATATATATATATATATATATATATATATATATATATATATATATATATATATATATATATATATATATATATATATATATATATATATATATATATATATATATATATATATATATAGATATACTAGGCAGTACTCGCATCTAGCGGCATTGGTGTCTAGTTTTCAATAAAATTATCATGACTAATTATTTTCTTCTCGATCAACGAAATATATGTACTTACTAAACTTATAAGAAAGCTGTATTGGATTGTTAGGAATTAGAAATTCCGGTATTAAAGAGTCGATTACTTCAGTATATGTAATCGTTAAGCTCGTAGTCGTAGTTCTTTTAAGTTAAGTAGTAATTTAGTTAAGTAACACGTGGAGGGCGGACGGTCTTTACCCAGCTATGCACGATCCACGGCCCGTGGTGTGGCGAATATGTAGACTATAAATACTCTCACCTTCCAAGGTAGAGTTGGAGCTCATAATAATATCTTTCACTTTCTCTACATAAGTTCCCTAAACCTCTAACTTTCTCTCTCTAAATTCCATCTTACTCATACCTTATGCTTATGGTTTGATGTGTATGTGAAAACTAATATCCAACAATTGGTATCAAGAGCCATGGTTAGATCATATCTTGCACATCTTTGGATTTATAGTGGTTTTAGGTGGTTTTGAGTTTGAAAAGTTTAGTGGTTTTGCATCATTTGGTTGATTTCTTGTGTTAAAGTTTGAATTTTGTTGGTACTTTTATGTTTAGAATCATCAAAGTGTTTAGTTTTCATTTGGTAGCTTGAATCATCTTGGTTGGGTTGTTTTGGATTGAAAAGTGAAGGTTATTTGGTTTTCAAGCTGGCAATTAGCTCTCGGACTTGTTTTCTTGGTAGCGACTTCTGTTATAAAATCTAGCGAGTTAGGCGTGTGGCGGTTAAAGTACAAGTAGTGGCATCTCACTACGGTTAGCGACTTATGGTAGCGAATTAGT
>CM040238.1:152945469-152977134 GCA_022545495.1 Chrysanthemum lavandulifolium | reverse complement strand
ACATCACCGAGTGAAGGTAAAGCGACCATTAATTTGTGCGATGTTGGGTCGGGGACCAACATTAAAAGGCTAAGAAGTATGCGCGATAACCCAAGGTGTGTTAGAATTGTCCTGTTGTGCGACGTAAAGTTATGGCTTTTGAATAGTTAAATGGTTTGCAATAAACAACATTTTCTAATTTTGACACGACTCTCGCCTTCTTACGAGATCTAATTCATCGACACGATTATATTCAACAACACTCATAATGGAATCATCAATTCTATGTTCCGCCTTTGTAAACTTGAGGATTTGGTTTCAATGCTCTATATGAAAACTTTGGTTTATGTCAGCGCAAGATTCATCCATATCCATTTGGATTTGGTTTAAAAGTTCACTTTTGAATAGTTGTGGTTGACTCACCATGTTTATAAACAACATTTGAAACTCTTTGATTTTGTTTTGTAAGTCGACAACTTCCTCAAGATAGTCATCTATTTGTTTCTTTGAATGCTTTTTGTATTCACAAAACCGCTTTTGACAAGTTAACAACCTGACTTCGCTTTTTGAATTTCCTGCCGGCGAGAGCGTTATGTTGTTGTTTATGATCATATTTCGCTTGTTCTATTTGAGACAACAAAGCATTCTTGGATGCAACTAGATCACATATCCTTTTTCCAAAGATTTTCATTTTGGTATGATTTAGCAATGCGATTTCAAAACCTTTTTCACGTTTCTCTTTTGTTTGAAAAATGTTGAGTTGGAACCAGAAGTATCTATTATCCTTAGTCAACAAATGCAATTTTATCGTGTAATTTCTTATTGATGTTTTGGCACTTTTCCATTCGAGATTTTTGGTCCATAATTAAGTTGGTCATGAGCTCAAGATCCGGATTAGACATGTGTCGACTTGTTCAATGTGCAGTCTCAACATGATCATTATTTATATCCTCAAATATAACCACCGAGTCAATTTGATTATCAATATTAACCATAAGGTCATCTTGATCGTCAAATATAACTACGGGATCTATTTGATTATCATCGAATGAGATGTGAGATCTACTCATGTTGAACACTCGATCCCGTCGGATGCGTATGCTGGCGCGGATATCATATCGATAATGAATATAGTTTGATCCCGGTGACAGAGACAAGCCGAATCGGTGTCATACACTGGGCCTCAGATTACTCATTTGGAGTTCTTGCATGTTTGCTATTAAGATCCTTTGTGCATTAGTCCTGCAAGTCCTCCATGTCATCATCGAATCAAAGATTTGCCATGAAGCTTTGTTCCTTGTTGGTAAGAGTTCCACAAGCTTCATCTTTGAGGCCAAGAGTAAAGCCTCTTTCAGATAAGCGTTGCCTCTGGTCCTCGGCTTTGGGCATGCATTAGCTGATGACCCTTCTCATTACTGATTATAACAACGAAGACCATTAACCCGGTCTAAGCATTTCCCGATCAACCACTTGAGCCTCGTTGTTGTGGAGCACCCATGTTATTCCTTCCATTAGCATTAAACCCTTGACCACTACCCATCGGCCAACATTACCACGATTACGAACTTCAACCACGTCCATTCTTAACAACAATTTTGATTCCTTGTGTTTGATGAGGTAACGTAATGCGATTGTTGGATTTGTTTGAATATCGTCGAAGGCTCTAGCAATCATGACAAACCCTTGTTGCAATGCATCGAGAGCTTCGCATCCTCATTAGCTTCATTGTAAAGTGCTTGATCATTGTTGCTGTTGTATAGAACCGTTGAGTTTCTTGTGAGGATCATATGGTGATCCGGCGGTTGGTTGTGGAGGATTTGTGAAGATAGTTTGTAAGGCCTGGAATTGAGGATAACAAGCTTGAGCCACAAAGCAAGTGTTTGATTATCCGGGAGTGAAAGCGGCTGTGGACTCCATTAATGATCCTTTCTTTGTCAACTTCCTTTGGTGAGGTTTCAAATAGTCGCATAAACAATACGTATGTATCATGATGAAGATTCTTAAGCAGCCGGATGAAAATAACATACTTTTCCCAATCAGACCAAGACTACTAAGGAACTTAGTGTTGATCGCAATTCTTGGCATAATGATGTTATTTTTTCCAAGTCATGATGATGTCCGAGAATCGATGATGATATGAATCTAATGTCTCCCCGGTTCAATCATGAAGTGTTTATATGCTAAGTAGATTTTGGATTCCATGTCTTCTTGATTGATGTCTCGCCTTCCATTAGAAGATGAATGTGCTCCCACATTGCTTTAGCGATCTTCCGAGCATCAACACTCTGGTATCGGATTGGGTAATCCCAAAAGGATATATTGCATTGCAAGTTCATCGCTTCTAAGTGTAGAAGTTGGTCGGTAGTAAGTTGATCAAGACCGACAACGCTGGTGATATCATCTCTTGGTGGATTAGCAATCGGATCTCCGGCACACGTTGGTGTAGGCATCCGAAATGGACCTTCAAGGATGACCTTCTTCAAGAACTTTCCATGTGGGCTTCTTTAGATCACAAAACCTAAAGAACCTTATCACCCATTGATCGTAGTTTTGGGAGTGAGCATTAGAGGTCTATCAAGTGATCCAACTTCATGAATGGATTGTTGGCTACTTAAAGCTTCACACATCTTTGCAAACCAAGGCGGTTCCTTTGGTGTAGTACCATTCACAAAGATACTTGGATGGATCTTGATTTTGGAAGTATGTGTAGTGTTGTACTTGTTGACTAGGATTTATGGAACCATTTGTGGTGGAAGAGGAATTGCTCCTTGTTGTTGAAATTGTTGCATTTGTTGTGGAGATGATGGAGGATATTGTTGATAGAATTGTTGTTGTTGTTGTTGTTGTTGTTGTTGTTGAGGATACATATGAGGAAAGTAGCTAGAGTATGGTGGTTGAAACATCTTGAAACTTGTGTTGATGATGGATCTTTGTAGTCGAATGAAACAATGTTGTTGAAGTATCCTTATGCGTAGAAATCAGCTTAGGCGTAGAAAGTACCTTATGCGTAAAAACCAACTTGCAGCAGAGAAGATAGCTTGACGATAGGAATAGCTTCTGGCAGAGACTTGAGGAAAACTTAGCTTAGGCGTAAACTAAAGGCTTTGAAGTAGAATCCTTATCGTAATATTTGCTTATCGTAAGACGGATGCTTATCCGTAAGAAAATGCTTAGGCAAAGAGAATTCTATGCGTAAGTTTTAGCTTAAGCGTAAAACTAGGGTTTTGCCCATAAATCCTTTAAACTTATACCAGTGTAAAAGATATTCAAAGTCGAAGTGTTTTCAATCTTATCCAAGCAAGAAAACACTTAGTAAACCAGCAGCACTGAAGATCAAACGTAAAGAATCTTATGCGTAAGAACTGCTTAGGCATAGACTTTGAAGCTTACGAGTAAAACTAGGGTTTCCTTATGCTTAGAAAGTACCAAACTTTCCCAAAAGCATTTTTAAGCTCAAAAGTGTTTAGAAACCCGATTTTTGGATGAAAAGCTTCAATATCACCAAAATAACACAAAGTTGGAACAATATACTTGTTTTCTAACCTTTATTTTGTAGATTTTCAAAATACACATGAAGACTTTGACACCCTAAGCTAGGGGAGCTTTGTGTCAAACCATACGTTGCAAAACCATTTGCAATATAACCCTCATTTGGATTACACTTCATGACGTCCCTTTGCAATGTTGCAATTATCAAGGGGGAGCATTATCGTCACTAAGACGAAACCATTTGCAAACATAGTTGCAATGCATTAGCGTTTAGTTTTTTTTACTTGACGCCCTCACAAAGGGATGGACTCGTCAAGAGGGAGTTAAGACGAGAAATTTTCCCGTCACTTGCTTTCTAGATTTTTTCCTCTTTTACATGTTTTTCTCAAAACATTGTGTTAGTTTCTTTTCGATGCTCTTTTTGTTTCGACAAAAAGGGGAGAAGAGAGTAAAAACTCCAATTCAAACTTTTACTTAATTTTAGTTTTCCTTAAAATAATTTTATGTTTTGTCATCAACAAAAGGGAGATTGTTAAGACAAATAATCCGTAAAAGCGCTTATTTATATTTTACGATCTTCTAATGTTTTGTCGATAACAAAGCGTAAAATCATTTTAACGAAACAAATAAAATACGTAAATAGTTTGAGCCAATATTTTTCTGACACACTTACGTTTTCAAATAAAACACTAAAACAAGTATAAGTGATTTTATAATACATATGTACAACAACTAGTGTTTACATATTGGGCAAATATATACATAACTAGTATGTATTATAATGGGTAAAAACTACAACCCTTGGAGCATATCCATAACCCATGATATTGACCCATATCCATTTGACTAGATGCATTGCATCTATTAGATACATTGTATCTAAGGAAATACCCATGGACCAACCCATGACCCATGACCCATAACCAAAACACCCATGGGCAAAGAGGAGCGTCCCACAGATCCCTGGGGATACACTAGACCGGTCCCCTAAGGGAGGGATCCGTGGGATTCATGGAACAGTAGTTGTTTTTACTCTATAAATAGTGAGTCATTTCTTCCTTTTGGGTTGCCACTCCCACACATACTTTCCCCAAGTATTGTAACTCTCTAACCACTGATCCTAAGGGATCTTCCTATATAGTTTGTCTTTTGTTTTTGTGTGATTCTCTAGATTCCTCTTAAAGGCGAGATCACCACTCCTTGAAGTCGAGCAAGCTCAAGTCCATGAGTTGTCATGCTTCGTCATCATCAAGACTATTGAGGTTCTCTTGTTAATACTTCTTTCTTCCTCCATAGAAGTGTTGTGTCCAAGGAATTAGTGAAGGATGCCGAAAGAATCAAGATTTAAGCATTAGTGAAAGGTGCTTAACGCCCATGTTAAAAGCATTAGTGAAGAATGCTAAAGGATTCAAGACGAAGGCATTAGTGAAAGGTGCCAAGCGTTCATGTCAAGGGCATTAGTGAAAGATGCCTAGGAGTCAAATCAAGTGGCATTAGTGAAGAATGCCCGGGTGCATCGTTATACAAATAGTGATAGTTTGTTTTCAAGGATGTTGAAATCCTTGATGGTGTTGTAATAAGGAGTGGGTCTCCTTATAGGATTAGGTGTTGTGTAGTGTTAGGTAGTAGTTCCTCCATTGTAATGGAACTCGGTACTTAGCCTAGTACCGGATAAAGGGTAGGCGACGTTGTGGTAGGTGTGGTTCACCTTGGTGAAAGAACCCGGTGGTTAGCCTAGTACCGGAAAAAGAGTAGGCGACGTTGTGAAGGCTTCTCCGCCATAAGGAGTTGGTTTCGTGTAGTGATTACGAACTCTCGATTATGTGACTCGGGGAGTGGAGTAGGGCAAGGAAGGTGTCCTTGTAGCCGAACCACTATAAATACTCGAGTCGTGGTTATGTGCTTCTTACTCTTTATCTTTCATTACACTTTTATATATCTATCTATCAACGTCCAACATACACATCTAAATAGATTGACATAAGTCGATCTAAATATATTAAAACGAAGTTTTAATTGGTAAAACTATTCAACCCCTCTTTCTAGTTTTCCACAGTCATCTTCATGGATCTGTTTCAAGTCATCATGAGTGATCTGGGAGCCCTTTTGCTGCTCAGAGATGAAGGCATATATGGTAGTGTCATTGATGCCTGCTCGAATGATAGCTAAACCATCAGTATTAACATTAGTACTAGGAGTACTAACATAAAAACTGTCTTTCTCATTGCTAGTGACTGGCTGAGACACAAAAGCTATGTTTTGTGACCCAGAGCTGGAAGATGCAGCTGTAGATCGTTTCATGTCTTGTTCAATGACTTTAAAGTTATTGAACAAATTATCCAGTCCCATAGTTTCAAACTGATAACATCAAATAGTCCTGAATATTAAGTGTCAATTTCTCCCAATAATGCTCGTATTTTATATCATTTATATGGATTTACGCTTGTTTTCCTCTATATTTCACTTTCAAGTAATTTACGAGCATTGGAGCTAATGAAACGTGGATTTAGAGAGTTTATTGAAGATTTATGATAGTATGCCTATTTTGAAGTAATTACGGTGTAACTCTTCTCTCACATTACGCCGTAACAGAAGCGTGACTCGTAAAACCAACTCAATCAAGATTACGGTGTAACTTCATCTTAGGATTCTGCCAGTAACTAATTAGGTCAAATGATGTTCCACGACGCCGCAAGATACGCCGTAACTCTTTCCACAAATACGGCGTAACCATGATTTATTGAAGATCTGGCGTAACTCATTCCGGATGTTCTGCGTAACCGCCTTTTCCGAGCAAAATACAAAGATGTGGATGTTACGGCGTAACTCTCAACTTAAGTTACGCCGTAACGGATCTGGCCTATAAATACCACCCAAAATTCTACATTTCTCATCATTCACTTCACACACAAAAGCAGAGAACGTGGGTAGGAGGCTGAAGGCAGATCTCAAGGAGCATACGGAGCCATCTCCAAGGGAGAAATTACTCTCTAACGATAAGCATTAGCGATCTATCATTTCTTTTACTTTCAATTAATGTATTTCAATATGTTAAACATTGAATCGATTGTTTCATTTAATATGATCGGCTAAGCACCTCTGGTGCTAGCCTAGTTATGATTCCTTAATTGTTTTGTTTATGTTTATACTAGCTTATAGACCCGTGATAAATCACGGGTGGCTTATAAAATGTTAAAAAAAATCAAAATTTTAAGGTATAAAGTGTTAATGATCAAACATTTAGCAAAAATATGCCCATTTTACAAGTAATAGGAAAAAGAGAAGCCTTAGGTCTAAAAATTCTAGTAACATGATACAAATTAGAGTTTGCATTAGACAGAAACATCTTTGGCACAAAATTCTCCATAATCAATCATATGCTCATGTGGTAGATGATGCTTAAATTTGTTACATGTAATACCCGTAAAGATTATAAATGAAAAAGGTACTTTACATCCAAACTCATGGTTAATAAACGAAGCAAAAACACAATTACATAAAATTGTGACACATTTATCAAAAGGATATTGTTTTACACTCGTGCAAATAGTTTTTAATATATGGTAAGCTTAATACATCTGATCCTTTTACCTTTTCCAGAAACAGAGTTATCATCATATTATCTTAACGTGTTGCCATTAAAGAAAAATAGAATTAGCAAGGCATCTCCTAGGATGATGAGCGAATCACTGTATTACACAACATGAAGAAGTACCAACCAAATTTGTTCAACAATTTATCAATTTGACGGTAAAAAGGCACAAAATCATCTCTAATGAAATTTTCTAAATTCATGAATAGATATAATATAATGGAAAAGTAAAAAAGAGATAAGATTAATATATGTGATCTTTATTGTTTTTTAATTATTATATGTCAAAGGGATATAATAACGATCTATGTAATTGCCTTTCTTATTGCCTTTGCACCATTTCCTAAAACAAAAGCATTCTTCCGTGAGAGCATATAACAGGTAAAAAGAATGTTTGTTGGTAGCTACCCTTGTTTTGGTAGTTTTGAATGGCGGTAGTGTCTAATTACTTAGGAGATATGACCAACTGACCCTAAGTAGGTAGACTAAGTGGGAAGGGTAAGAATTGACCAACTGGCGACCCTTCTTCGCTTATGCGATTTGACCAAATGATCACCTACCGTTTGGATGAACTTAAGAAGTTAGGGATGAGTGTTTAAGATGCTAGCGCCCGGAAACTCATTGTTATGAATCTTGCATGTAGCGGAACTTAATGACTTGCCTTAGGGACTAAAAATAAGCGGACTTTCAAGGGTAGTAGCTTGATCTCTGTGGAAGCCTTTGGCGATAGGTTAGGACGGCCCGACCAAATGTTGACCTAGCGACCTAAACCCCACTTGAAGCAATTGGAAGTAATTAAACGTGAACTTAACATGATAGGATGAGTAACTAGGTTAGCACACTTCTCCTCTATTGATCACAACCCTTGCCTTTTTTCGCTTTCCTTTATTTTCTTGTCTTTAGTTATTAATTAATCATTTCAACCATAAACTCTGTGACACCTAGACTTAATTAGAATCCGCTCACATAGCTCTTGGGACGACCTCGGTTTTACCGAATACTACACTACATACGATCGGATACACTGCCCGTTAGTGCATAAGGGTAGACCATAGGTATAATGAGACAATTATAAATATTAAAACCTGATCAGTAAAACATGCATTACAAACTATGCCTTATTCTTCCATACAATGACATGTGTGTCCCACTTTGGTGATGGAAGACTTCTAATAAACCTGAGATTAACATCTTCCTGAGAGATATCCACACCCAATACTACCAATTGACTGACAAGTTTTTGAATCCTATTGTAAACTGAGTCAATGGACTCAGTAGTACCAGCAATGAAGTTTTCGAATTCTTACTTCAAAAGAGTTTTCTGAGTTTTCTTGGTGGCAGAGTTCCCACCAAATCTAGTCTCAATGGCTTTGAACAAGGTCTGAGCATCCTTGTGTTTGTTGAAGTTGAGTTGATGATCATCTGGTAATGCCATAAGTAGAAGACTTCTGACCTTGAGATCATTGCCTCTTTGAGTAAATTCTTCAGTTGTGATAGGTTCACCTTTGTCTTTAAGAACAGTTTTGCCACCAACTTCTTCAGAAATAATGGATTTGTAGGAGTCTCCATTGAGCACCATGTTCCAAAGCTTAAAGTCTAGTACCAAGAAGTACTTGCTCTATCGCATCCTCTAGAGTTCATATTCATTTGGCTGCAACTTAGGAACTCTGATAACAGACCGGATTTGCTTGAATCAAAGTCCATTTTTTCAATTCTGACACACTGGATCTTCTAAAACAAAGCTTTCAGGACACAAGCTCTGACACCACTTGTGGAGTCCCAAACCTTGGATCTAGAACACTTAGCTTGTTAATGAGTAGTTGCCTTGGATGGTTCCAATACAACAAATAGAAACTTTGTATGAATACACAAAAGTATGCGGAATCTACTTGTGTATACTTTAGAAGATTAACACAAACAAGTAAACACAGAATGTAACACCAATGCTTCAATATTATTAATTAATAATACGAGTACTCTTCCTAGTACTAGGGTTTACAACCTTGAAGCTTTGCTTAGAATGACTAGGGTAAGGGAAATGCTAGTGTGTGTAAGATATATATTCTGACCTAGCTAGGATCTCCTTTTATACACCAAGGACATCCTTTACAGAGATAACTATGCATTAAGCGTATCATATCTTCTATAGGGATAGAAGATATGATATTACAAAACGTACATGACATTCTATACATAGAACAGTACTAACTATAACACTATCAGTACTAAGTTCAACACTATCAGTACTAACTAGTTAATACTCTTGTATTATCACTATCAGTACTAACTTCCAATGGTAAGAGTACTAACTATATTTGTGAATTTCCCAAAACTTTACCAACCCAAAACCACAATGACAATCAAACAAAAGTCATGAAACCCGAAATGCATAGAATTGACACATGATTTGTCATTTTTAGCATATATAAATATAAGTATTAATAGTAGGAAAACAACTCGGGAAGGGTAAAATTGTAAATTCACACTTAGGAAAGCTTGAAGTCCCAAATTGAGTCACGGGAAGTTAAACCACCAAGAATACGTATATTACCAGAAGTATGGATACTCCCAGGTCGTTCTCCCAACGGGGCGTGCAATGGAAAATCAGATTCGTCGTTTAAGATCGGGTGGTTTGAATATTTGAAAGAATTTTGGTGTTTTGCTATTATAAAGACAAGTAATAGCATAAAATGAACAAAATAAGCAATTAAGACAAATTAGAAAGAAATAAATAAACCTAAGTGCAATTAAAATCAAAAAATGCAAAAACCGGGAACGTAACGCACCCTAAAAACCTAAATCATGAAATTCTAACTCTGAAAGTGCAAAAATATTTTTCCTAAGTCCTAAATGATAAAAGAAAATTTTAGAAAAAAGCTGGATATTTTTCTGACTTCTATTTTATTTATTATAAATTAAAAACTGTTTTAATCTAAAAATAATTTTTTAAATAGTAAAAAAATTGGAAAATTATCAAAAATTCGAAAAAGTAGCTTAAGGAATAAGGTATTTAAGAAAAATATACTTGAGGTCTCGGCTAATAGCAATAAGCTGTAATAAGCTTAAAATGTGCGGAAGGCTTATTTTGAAAATCTAGTATATATATTAAATTGTGCAAGAATAACACTGCAAGTCCCTAGGGCGTGTTTGGTATTGTGTGTGTGTTAAGGCTTTGGATAGGAGGAGGTCACAGGTTCGACCCTGTGGCTTCCCTTTTTGCTAAAATATTTTATTTTTGATTTTTTTTTTCTTTTTAAAATTCCTTTAAAAGTTGGTAATAAGCCAAATTTATAAAGTACTATTTTTAGAAAACACAAAATAAGCTGGAATAAGTATTGATACGCTGACAGTTTAGTTAAACAAGCAAAACCGAATACTACCTAATCTGTTGGAACCTATAATCTATAAGAAGCTGCTATTATGAATTAATAAGCTGCCAATACCCTAAAGGAGACCTAAATAAACTATCTAATCCAAAATACGCCCAAGAAATAAGCCAAAAATAAGCACAGAAACAAATGAGCACTTACAAGAATAAAGCTATCCAAACAGCCTAAGTGGCTAAGTTCTAGCTAAGGCACAAGCTACTAATGAAAAAGCTAGAAGCTGATTTTCACAAGTTATGTTCTCCAACTGGCAATGAGTTTGTATTCCAAATTTCAGATCCTATTGAGCTTATATGAGCTTATAAATAGGCTTATGAGAACTATGGGTTGGACCAGACAGTTTTGACCTTTTTTAACTTTTTGAAAACAGTTGTGAACCAATGACTTTAAGCTAGAATTTAAGCAAGCAAATGACATATTAAGGCAACAAAAGCTGAGAACAGATGAAGATAGGCAACTAGTGATTACACAAAAGCAATTTTAAAACTATTAATAGCACAAATAAGCCAAGGAATAAGCTAGACAAAAAGCTGCCCTAGGACTCAGTGAATACCTACCCCAACCCACTGACTTTAAGACCTATTTAAGCTACTTTAAACTATAAGCTACCCCTTCTAAGCCAAAAACAGATTAACATTAGCTTCTGATGACCACTTAAAAACAACGTTTATGAATTTTGAACATTGAAATAAACTAGAAAATGAACTGACAAAAGAGACAGACGGATTATCTTTTCGGATTTTTTTACCCTTTTTGAAAACTTGAAAACTGCAATTTAACTCTAAACCTAAACTTCTAATGACTCAAACAGGTTTAAAAACTCATTGTAACATTAAATTGACACCTAGACTTGACTTAAATAAGCTATTCTCATAAAAGCTTTATAAACTGTTTCGAAACTGTTGAAACTTGCAGACTTAATTCAAAAGCTATAAAACTAAATGAATCTACCTTAAAATTCTTCTAATTCATTATTTTAACTGATTTTAAGCTAAATCCAATTGGACTATATGACCACAGATAGTAAAATCAGATTTCAACTCAAACAAACCTCTAAACCAAACACTCCTTTATATTTCTGTTTTTGATTTTTAAACTGATTTGACCTTACGACTTTGGAAACTTTGACACTAAAGGATTTTTATGATTAAAAATACTTATTAAAGACAGATTTAGAAAAACTATTAAGCAAGAAATAAGCTAAAAGCTATTTGACTATATTTTTTACTTTTATAAGAGTTTATATGAAAAATAAGAACAAGTGACTCTAAAAACTTAAATTAAGCATCAAACAATAATAACAAGAAGATCTAAGTAATGTAATGACAAATAAGCAAATAGATAACCATTATTAGAGAAAATAAGGTAGAAATGAAAAACTTACAATAGCCCTACCACAACAAGGGCATTTATGCTCAAGGAGCTACTCAATAATTAAGCTGCCTTAAGCCCATCCATTTCTGGCTTAACTTCCATTCAAACTTATTTGGTGGCTAGAGGTTATTTGATTTTTTGAAAGTAAAATTGCAATAAAGTAAAATTGAGACAGCATTAAACTAAAAAAAACTTTTATAAAACTCTTAAATGATTACAAAAGGAGGATTATAACTGAATTAGGAAAAACATAAGCTAAAAACTACAAATAAGCTATAATAAGCTAAAATCTTACACCCTCTTTCTATGATGTGAGGGGGGCTTTATATAGCCTTCAAATGAAGGTTGTGGGAGCTAGGGTTTGCATCTGAGATCTCTAATCCTCACCCTTGATAATTTTCCCATCAATCTTTCACCATAGGATCATGTGCCACCCTTCCTTGCCCAATCGGATTCCTTCAAATCGCCAAGGTGGCATCTAATGTTGTCATAATTCTAACTTGTCAGTGGTTCTAGAAGGTTCAAAGGTTAATTTTGAGCGTGAGAGGTGCCAGGGTAAAAAGGTTGAAGACGGGTGTACAGTAAAAACTGCCTTTCCCACCTTGTGTTTTGACTAGGAGGATAAAGGGTGTGTTGACCGGTTATTTTATTGGTTTAACTTGGGTATTGGGTTTGGATATGGTCGGGTTAATGGGAATTGGGCTTTATTTTCTTCTTTTTTTAATTGGGCTTGCGTCAGGTTTAAGATATAAGGGTTATAACAAGGATTTTAACCAAGTTAGTTTAGGACTAGTTTTGCAAAAGTAGTTTAGGGACTTTTGGTGTAATTTGGTTGTGAGGTGAGGGTGTGTTTTTGTGATTTTAGAGATAAGCATGATCCACAAATGTAGAAAACTTCCCCGGCTTCGGCTTTTTATGCTTTATCCATTCTCGTGCTCGGTTTTTCTGTTTTGCCTTTCTTTTGTCCAATATTTCATATCTGGTACCTGTACATGCATAAACACAAAAACATACATATATTTGGCAATTTTTGGTTGGTTTGTGGACTTTTGGTTCTGTTTTGGATAAAGAAAAGGTATGTGTTTTCACATATACCAATACACAATCACAAACACATACATTAAGTCCTAATGGGATTGCTTCCACTTCCACAAGAGTAAATGCTACCACTAGTGTTAGCGGGTCACAACTTAAGAGCACCATATGGAAGATTAGGATCTCGCCTAATACTAAGTGGAAGACGAATAAAGTAGAAGATTACCCAAGGAAATCGAATAAGGATCATGTTACTTCTAGCTTAAATGTTGCGTTGGATAAATGTAATAGGAAAGTTGGTGTAACTAATGATAAACCTCTAAATGTTCTTAATTCGAATGTTGATGCTTTATGTGTTACCTGTGGTCACTGTTCTAAAAGCCTCGCAAAGGCGTGAGGCTTGGTCATACCGTCACGCCATGCCGCTACGCCGCCTTATGCCACATGTTTTTGTAAACTCGATATATATGAATTATGATATGAATATATAAATATTTTCATACTTTGTGCCGCCTTATGTCACGCCTTATAAACGCAAAAGCTTCACCTTGGCCGCAAAGGCGTGAGGCTTGGTCATGCCGCCATGCCACGCCTCGCGCTTATTATAACCTTGCCTGTGCTACATGTGTAATCACTGGTTGTCATGATAAATGTGTTGTAAATTTTCTGACCTCTCGTTCACAGATATTTCCAAAGTCTAGTGCTTCTAAGATTCCAGTAGTCTCTAACCCCACTATTGCTAACACTATGGATTTTAAGATCACTATTAAATCTAAGCATACCTTGGAAAAACCAGTAGTTGCTAAATCTAGGAACTCAAAACCACCCAGCACGTTTACAAATATTAAAGCAATTACTAGTAGGATTTGGTAGAAATGGTTCGAACACAATCCAAAGTACAGATGGATTCCTATGAAAATTTATCTTGTTAACTCTAATAATCTGAACCAACACGCAACTCTTCCATGTAGCTCAAAAATCCTCGAGGCTGAAAAGTGTGATTGCTCCAAAAATGTCCAAAACGTTCATATCGCTACAACTTTATTGAAAAGTTTTTGTTATGGTCATATTTGGATTCAATCACTTTACTACAATTCGGGAAATTGGATTATCTAACATTGATTATAGGAATTTTTGTGTATTCAATTATCTAAGAGGTCACGACAATGGCTTCTAAGCAACTCAGCTTAGGACCCGAGTGTAACGATAAAACATATCATGCTCCATAAGCCAAATCATTACTCGGTTCTATAGAAGTAGATTGTTCATGATGGTCAGGGATTACTTCAAGACTTTGTTTCTGATGCTGTAAATTGCTTCCGCTATACAACTCCAAACCACCACCACAAAGATTACATCTCATCAGAAACATCAACATCATTACCTTTGAAGTTGTCACCTCATCCGACACAACAAATCCAATCAATCATGACGGCGCTTATGGGAATCTCCATAACCAAAATGATGTTGTAACATCTACATATGACGGTGAAGCATTCAATCTTTATTTGAATGTAATCTTAATTAAACAACGAAGTTTTGGTTTTGGGGTTTAGGGTTTAGGGTTTAGGGTTTAGTGTTTAGGATTATGGTTTAGGGATTAGGGTCGCTGAGACAATCTCAAGCAACATTACACCGTCACGAGACTATCATCCCTTAACAATATCATCAAAGTCACATCCACATCTACAAGATGTCTCTCCTTTGACAAACAAAGAATCTATATGACCTAATACTAAGTGTTTGTCATGATCATTTATGGGAAATTTTGAGGTCAACAAAGAAACGGATGATACAATTTCAACTAAGCACATGTCGGGACAACGTCAATAGATTGTTACCTCATCAGCATTGAAACTAGTTGACAGACCTACTCACTATAATTTTTTCTGAGGATCCCCTCAGCCTGGTACGTCAAATTGGTATACGAGGTAGACAATAACTATTTAAAGCATCTTTCAGCGTGGTAGGCTGACTTTTCAAATTCCTACCAAGCTGACCTAGTGCTATCTTGCTTGTGCCATATCGCATTGAATAATCAATCTACTTAAAGGACCCTTTTTCAAGTTTGAATTTAAAATTTGTAAGTTTCTTTCATGATATTCATCTCATTTCCTTCATTTCCATTGATTCATGCATGTTTAATCCAGTGATTGGCTCAATCAAGCGTTTCTAGGGTTTATTGTGCGCATAATTCTATTAGATCACCATTTGTGTTTCTTAGGCTTAGATTTCTTGTGCATTATGTTCAGATTTAGATGAGTTTCATGTAGGACGAATGTCGGTGCTTGATTTTCCTTCAAACCGATGTTTGGTTGATTGATTTGGGGTTTGTAGTCGTTGCATAGTAGGTCTTTGGCCAAATTAATGATGTTTGTTGCTGATAACTTATTGCCTTTAAGTTTAGAATGCGTTTGAGAAGCTTGTTTACCTATCTGGATTGATTTGGAACTCAAAAGACAATGTTTGATTTTACTTCCCTGGTAGAAGCGAAGTAGGTCATACCCACCTTGGTGGTCAAATGGTCAAACCGTCTACCAAGCTGCTTGTGTCTAAGTGCTACCTCGATGGTCAAACGGTCAAACCCTCTACCAAGCTGCTTGTGTCAAATTGGTCCAACGGTCAAACCGTCTACCAATCTGATTGTGTCAAAGTGTTACTTCACTTGTCAACAGTCAACGCTCCTAATTTGACTTTGGCTATTTGACTTTCAGTTTTTCAAACTTAGTACTTTTAATCAAAAGAGATAACATTTTGTTGAATAATCATTTCCAAAAGATCCAAAAGGCTTTTCAAAAGGTTCTAAATCACAAAATTCTTTTAAAAAAAGCGTGATTCGGATAAAAGAAACGAATTTTTTGAGTTCCTGAGACTCAAAGATTGTGATGCAACTCAAACTGAGGAAAAGAATGTGATTCATATACATGGATTTTGTTTTCTAAAGATCTGTTTTCAGAAAAATTGTGGTTTAATAAGTATCTTGATGGGTAATAATTTCAAGCCGTTTAATCCGAACTAGTTATCATCTCAAAGCTAATCATGGAATTTGTGTTTAAACAGTGATGTAAACATGTCTCTCATGATCTTATGTAAAACTTCAAATTTCTCACAAAATTCTCATTGACAAAAAGCATGAATGGTTTGAATTTCTTCTTTTTGAATCTGCAACGGGTAATAATTTCCGGTGATTAAGATGACCTAGTCATATTAGTCAGCCCATGTAAGCATGTCCCTCGCAGATTCATTAAGAGTAAATTTAGACTTAAGTGCCAACTTTTTCTGACTACATAATCTCTCAAAGTTCACATAAATTGTGAAAATCATATATTCACCCTGATAAAACCTAGATTTGTTCTTATATTTGGAGACCTATGACGGGTAATAATTTTTGATAGCTAATTCGATTTATTGTTGTTAGTTTATCCATATAAGTGTGTCCCTCACATGCTCTTTAGTAATGAACTATATCTAGTGTGCTTTCATGAATAAAGTAAATAAGTTATTCTCTTTCAAAGTTATTTTCAAATGCGAAGTTGATTCTTGAATTTTCTTATGTCAATGAGATTCATTTATTCAAAACAAGATATCACTTCAAATTTGGAAAGAGTTCACTAATTTCAAATGTTTTACTTGGTGAGGAATATATGAAAAAACAGAAAGGGAGAAAGTAAAAATATTAAAATAATAATAAATCGTGTGTGAAAAGAAAAGAGCGTACGTCGTGTGTCAGAAAAAACAAGTACAAGGTACACGGGAAAGAAAATGAGAAAAAATGCCTTCGTAAAAGAATTGCCATAACATATATAAACGGTCAGAGTGGAAAAAGTGAAAATCAAAATCCTTTGTATTCACTGAATCTAATTCATCTATGTCTTTATCTTAAAACACAAATGGCACAACAAGCTCTACATCAATTATTATCCGAAGAACAACTTGTACCTGGGCACACTTATCTTGGAATAGAAAATTGCAATGCTTGAGTCAAACTTAACACCATAAGATACAATACCAAGCACCAAGTCATATGTGAAATCCTCATAAATCATCCACTTGCTTCCACACTTAACGACTCTGCAACCATCTTTGTCATCTATTTTAAACAATTCTGGACAACCGTAAAGTTCTTCACCAATCACTGTACCTTTACCATAGATATCTATAAAGTGCGATTCACCCTTGATGAATTCCGCATTGTGCTACACTTACTAGGTCATACTCAAAATTTCGTTGAAAAACCCTAATTCAAACCCGAGATTCTTGACTGCCTGAGATCCTTGGGGTATTATGATCCTAAGCAACCCAATGCATTAAACTTTAAAAGGAAACGTCTTCCTCAACCTTGGAGCACACTTTTCATAATCCTTAATCGATGCACATTGATTCGCTCCCAGACGGTCAAGTTTTTGTCACACAAGCTGACCACTTGTGAATGGCCAACCGTAACAAACTTAAAACAGTCTGGAACCAAATGCAATGAAGATCAAGAGAGTATAGGGTTTCCCCGGGTCGTTATGTCCCAACGAGCTGTGCGATGAATCACCAAACGAATAGTGATCGAGAAGATTTGAACGGAAAAGAGTTTTGATTTATTATGAACAATTATACCTAAAGGAAAAGTTTATAAATTACAGGGGCTTAAATGCAAATTAAAGAAAATTAAAAAGATAAAATATATTAAATAAACGCTATCACTATTTGCAAAATGATGTTTTTGATTTTTTTCTTTTATAAAATTTAAATTAAAAAAAAAACTACGTGACGTACAAAAGAAAATGTGAAACTAAAACAATATTAATCCTAAAAATATAAAAATGATATTTTTACAAACCTAATGATAAGATAAAATTTATAGAAAAAGAAAATTATTTTTAAAACTATTTATCTAATTATTATTAATTAAAAACTAATTTTACTTATTTAATAATAACTTAAAATACAAGAAAATATGAAATAAAGCTAGAAAAATGAAATTATGACTTAGAAAAATCTAAAATAACTAAAGAGAATTTTCAAAACTATTTTTGTATTTTTCCGATTATTTTCTATTTTCTATGAATTAAAACTATTTAAAACTACTTAAATTGCTTAAAATACAAATTTAACTAAGAAAATCTGGAAAAATATTTTTTGACTTTTATATTTATCTTAACCTAGGAAAAATGAAAACTTATTTTTTGAAGTTTTTCTGAATTAATTGCAATAAAAGCTAATTAAAATGACTTAAAAACTGATTTAAATTAAGAAAAATAGCAAACTGACCTAGAAAAATCTGAAAAATTCAGGATAAGTCTAAATTAATATTATGAATCTAAGAAAAATATAAAAACAGATGCTTGTGTGTAAGAAATTGAAACTGCAAAGCAAAGAGCTTATCAATAAGCACTTGGAATAAGCAAAAGGTCCCAAATGGGCACCAAACTGAAACAGAAGCTACAATAAGCTATAACTACCCAAATGCAACTTGTTACAACTATCATAAACCACTGAAATGCAAATTACAAAGATTTGATGTTTTGAGTTAAGTGCTAAAAATCAGTTTTAGCCTACTACTTTTAAGCTAGAGAATAAGCCACTTAATAAGCTGAGAATAAAAACCAGAAGTTGGAACTTAAAGAAGACCTGGCTAGGTGCTTATGAACCAAAGTTGAGCCCTAGACAAGCTCTTATGAGCTTGTGCCAAGCTCTGCAAGAACTGAGAAACTGCACTGGTGACTTATACCCTGTCACAGGGCATTTTCAACCAAATTGACAAGCTCATTTGGAGCTTATAAAAAATTCACAAAAATCTACAAAAATGATATTAAGAAAATAGACCAGTTGAAGTTTTTAAACCCACAATTTCATTTGATTTGGCCCAGAAATGAGTTCATGAAAATTCACCCCAGTTTGGTGGCGGATTTTCCAATTTTTGACTTTGGAGCAGTTTTGTTATGTTGACTTATTTGAAATTTGAGCTCAATCTATGGACTGATTATGATGTTATAAGACAAAATAAAGCTAATGAAAGCTATACCTATGATTTCTGAACACAAAACTAGTCTTTGATTTTACAAATTTCCAACAGTTAAGCAGTTTAAGACAGATTAAAGATGGATTTGACTTTGAGCCTTTGCAGAAGTAAAATGATGACAGCAATGAGTGTAAATGAGCTAAACAAGCCTAGAACAACAAGTCTCAACCACTGAGCAAGCCTCAAATACAGGTCTGCTGCACAATCCAAACACCACTTTAAATCACTGATTTGCAAATTAAGCTAAGTTAACCACTAAACTAGTTTGTATTATTACTTAAACTGAATCTAATTATCCTATTTACCACTAATTTAACAGGTCTAAACTATTTAATGATCACAAATTCAAATATAAGCACAATATTCAAACTGAACAAGAGATGAAAATGAGATAAATACTCACAACTGTCCAGCTTATTTTGCAGCTTAAACCAGAACCATATACTACTATTCTAAGCCAATTCCAACCCAAATCAACTCTGCATTAACCAAATATCATCACCATTCCCAATTTTATCTCCAGTTTGACTTATGTTGACCAAAACCCAAAATTGCTTGAAATTGATATATAAGCTCACAAAAAGCTATAAGTAGCTTATGTAAGCTTATTTGAGTTTAAAAATAAGCTAGTTGAAGCTTGGACATAAGAGTTGGAAACTGAAATTGTAAACAGTAAGCATGAAACTTGAAATGTGAACACAAACTTGAATTAATACTTGAAAATAGTTGTAATACACTGAGACAACTTAGTTTGATACAAATAAGCTTGAAATTATAACTAAGAATCTATTTAAGACATAAGAATTTAAAAACGACATACGTTTGAAAACTAAACTAAGTACTACTCTTTCTCTTCCTTCTTCTTGCTTCTTTTATACACCAAACATGCTTCTCTCACCTTTCTGATCAATTCCCACTTGAAATCAAGGCCATTGGATTACTTGAGCCATTTTTTGCCGTTGGATCAATTTTTGGCGCCAAAATGTATTTTGCCAGTTGGGGGTTGAGTGAAATGGAAAGGGATGCATTTAATGTATCTTGGAAGGTTGTTGAGGTGGGGGGAACAAGGAAATGTGAAGGTGAGCTGGGGGGATGGGAGGATTGAGTGTAGCAGGCGTATTTGGTGAAGACGAAGGAAAAAGGTGCGGGGTGTTTGTTTGACTTATGGTTTGACCGGGGTTTAATATTAAAGGGAAGGGGTCAAAATGAAGGGGGGTCCAAAAGTGCTATGGCAGGGGTCACAAGGGGATTTGATAGGGTCCAAAGGCTTGTATTAATAACATAGGGACCATTTTGTAATTTCTGAAAAACAAAGGACCAAGGCTGCCATTTTATCAAAGTTGTTTCAAGGGACAAAAAGTGACAAGCTCCAATAGTACAAGGACCAAACTTGACATTTTCAAATTTCTAAGGACCATTTTTGCCAATTTTTAAACTTGAAGGACCAAATTTGTAATTTCTCAAAACTTTTGATATTTTTCACCAAAGGACTAATTTTGACAAGTTATGATTTTAAAAGGACCTTTGGTGACTTTTCTTTTGAAATAAGTGCTTTAGGGACTATTTCGACAATTTTGAAACTTGGGGACCTAAAGCGCCAATTATGCAAACTTAGCTCATTTTCATCGATTTTAAACATTTTGCATCCGAAACATATAAAATGCAATTTTGAGATATTTTCAAGATTTTGATGCATTTCGAGCATTTTAACCGTTTTGCGATTCGATTTATCCAAAATGATGAGTATTTACACACTCATCACACATACATAAGGGTAGAGGTCCTGACGGGTCAACTTTGCATACTCCAAGAATGTTTTGGGGAGTGGTTACTAGGAAGCACATTGATTACACCTCATTAATATGGGAAGAATTTGTGTTCCAGAAGTCTAAAATGACTAACACTATCCCACTTGTTCGTTTCACCAAACTAATCATCGCATATATCATAAATACGAACCCTAAAATTCCAAAACGAACTGAAGCATCTAAACATGATGTGAACTATGATTCAATAATGACGAAAGTCAAGATTGAGAACGCTCACACTAAAGCTCAAGGAATGGAAATCTCTGAGTGGATGTTAACTAAAGAAGTAAAGGATACTAAGGCGTACATCGATTATGTGAATGGAAGAGCTGTAATAGACATTCCTATGGCAAGACCACAATCGGTGGAGTCTACCCCAGAAACGAATAAGAATGAAGTTAGCGCCCCTAGGAACAAATGAAAGATGCAAAGTGCACGAATTGTTATCACTGAACCGCAAAGTTAACAAAAGAAAAGAAAGTGAGGTGTACTCAAGGCGAAAGAAGTTGAGGAAGAGTCGGTTACGGGTATTCATAATCTAGCTTTAAAAATAGAAGAATTGGTCGAAAGCAGAAATGCAGGGTCGAACGTAAGTGAAAAAAAACTAAGGACACCCGATGATAAAGATGGAAACAATTTTGATGATACTGATTCTGATGCGGATAATTACATCATGGCACCCCACGAAGAGTCCAACTCGCATACCATTAGATCCCCTAAGACAACATCTTCACAAGATGCCACCCATATTGCAGAAGAGCCAATAGCTCCTACCTTGGATGACATTATTAAACCAATGGGAACAAATGGCACAACTCTTGTATTAGACTCGGTTTATCGGGATTGAGAGGAAATCCTAAGCAATCAGGTATGGATGGTGTGATCCCCAATGTTAATATTGGAGGTGATCCACTCTTCACTGAGTTGGAGGTTCCATCTCCCTCTCCATCCATACAAACAAACCTTTCAGGTTTGGCACAGGTACTGATGGACATTGCTGTTGCCGCTACTACCGCATCACTTCAACAAGCACTACCTACTACACCACCACCAACATATATCTCCTCACCAACTTCACCTTCTCCCTCGTACTTCTCTTCAGAACAAATTGATCAAATCCACCATGCTATGCAAGAAACATTTATTATCAAGACCAATTTGATCAGTTTCAAGAAAGTGTCGAAACAGTCTTAGCGGATGTGGTGCATAATCACATGTGGAATCATTAATAGTGAAGTACTGAAGGAGAAATTAAATAGCTTATATGATTACATGATTGCCGATCCATCTCTCCAAGCTGAAGATCCTGAGTTGTTTGAGGTGCTGAAGAAAAGGCCAATTCTTACACAAAGCACACAAACACCATGTGGAGATGGGCATGTTTGCTGAGATTCCCAGGAGGACCTCGATAGTGGTAATCCTTAAGGGGAGATGCGAACAGATGCACCAACTTTGAAGAATCATCCTCTACTGACAACAAAACAACCCCTCAACAACAACCATCATCTTCTACTCAACAACAACAAGGCGATGCAGAACTTGAAAGGGTACTACATGAAGAAGATATGCTGGGTAGAAATGAAGATTATTCAGATGAAGAGTTTGATTGGTATAAACTGGAAGAAGGTGAAATTCGACCTGATCCGTCTAAGAAATTCAAGAAAGAATATTGTGAAATGAAGAAGTGGGACAGGTTTTCAACAATTGCAGAATTTCACAAAATGAAATAGACAGTAAATGAAATGCTAAGAGACTGGTGTACAAGTAGCTTTGAGTATGAATATCATACCCAAGAAACGGAAAAATACATGAAATCAACTGTGCATTGGAAAGATAACAAAGAGGAGCTACATAATCCATACTGGTCACGAGACAGAGATTGAGTTTACCATGGTCCTTTTAGAGATCCATCAAAACCAGCTCCAAAGTTTCTTAACTATGATCTTGAATATCTTAAGTATGGTAACACCGCTGAGAAGTCTTATGTTCTATCCATTTTCACACTACCTCCTACAAAATTCACAGAATATGATATTGAAGAAATTATCACCAACAAATGGGTCAAGAAAGTGGTCAAGTGGAAGAGGTTCAATGAAGAAGCTAGGTTATCTATTTCACACTGGCATGAAAACCGAAGAAAGTTGACTTATAAGGTAAAACAAAGACTCATCAATACAGACGACGAAAAACTAATGTCTAACCACAAGATCAAGGAAGTACTAAACATTGAAAGCACCTGTTTATTGGGATATTCATATATGACAAAGATTGTTGTGGTTAGAGAAGATGAAAGTGTTCATAAATTCGCCAAATCTGACTTCAAGTATTTGAACCTGAATGACATTGAAGATTTGTTTCTACTCTGTGTGCATAAGAAGCTAGAATACTTCAACACCCGTCTACTTAATTCATTGTTGGTGTTTATTTGAGCAAGTGTAATACTGGGAAGAGTTCAAGACTATCAGCTGGGGATTGAAAGTTTCCAATGGCGCGTTAATCTCACTACACCTACAATCAAGTTTAATGGAAATGAAAATTATGACTCTTAGACTATAATATCAGATCCAGTGATCGGATATGTGTACGAGAACAACAAAGGAGAAAACTGAGTCCTTCAACTTAATGAAATTCCTAAGTTCTGTGATTCAACATTGAAAAAGGTGCATGCAAGATATATAAGAAAATACAAGACAATGAAACTGGTTATGACATGAATAGACTTCTTCCAAATGAGCTGGATGTTTACAAAATGTTTGAAAGTCACATCATTAAGCATATCAAGTTTCGGGAACAAATGAATAGTGGGAGACTTACGTGGGTGCATGACCAAGACTAAATGCTTTTGAGCCAAGATCTGAATAATCAACCTTAGGTGGAGATTGTTTGGATTCATTCTAGAAGTGTTAATTATCCTAGGTCTTGTATTTGTAATAACTCTACACAGCCTTAGTTTAGTTTAGTATGTAATAAGGAGCGAGGTGGGCAAAGCCCATTATGTAACGCAGTAGTATAGTCTCGCCCATTAGGACAGACTCTACCTTGCTTGCCCAGCCTACCTCGTTGATCAAGTAGTACAAATACCCCTTACCTCAAGGTAAGGGTTGTGGTTAGATAGGTTGTGTAGGTTTGCATTTCACTGAGAAATATACTTTTTCTCTCAATCTTCTTTCTATCTCGCTTATCTCTCTATCGTCTTCTAAGTTATTAACATCGTGTGATGATAATGATTGAAGAAAAACCTACATAAACTTGTAAAGTTGTGTGTGTTCCTCTCCTTTTATAGAGAGGCTTGTACGGTTTAAAGATAAACCCTTTGGGGATGATCAACGGCTGCTAGGGATCCATGTGTTGATCATCCGAGAGCAGAAAAGGATGAAAAGTGTCGTGCATCCTTTAGCTCATACAAAATGGTGCTTGTCGTGCGTCCCCACTATGCAGTGTCATATGGTATATCTTAACCGCTAGTAACATTTAGAGAGCAGTAGTACTGTCATGCTCAGTCTTACCTGCGAGGTCTTATCAGGCCCTGCGTAACCTGGGATTTAAGTCGGACTTCCATCAAGTGTTGATGAGCCTTGCTAATGGGCTTGATCTGAGGCTATAAATAGTGGGTTTGAGCCACTAATATTGATACGCAATCAAGTCTTCCCACTATAGTATTAGATCAGACACTAATATGATGCTGGAATTTGTAACTGAGTCCCCCAGTTCATACAACGCTACCTGGGTTTCTTCTCATGCCTTATGTTTCCAGGATTTGATCATATTTGTTTTTTGTGATGATTACTAGATGTAGGTTTTTTTACCTCGATCAAGGTTATAAGCTGAGTTGGGAAAGGTGTGTACTTAATATTTTCATGGGAAAGTGTAGGAATATCCTGCTTTTGGTTTATTTACTATATATGGGATTTGATGCGTCTTTATTGTCTTTAAGACTATAGATGGCGTCATCCTTACATTTCTTGAGCTTTGTCCCTTCAACTGTACGTAACGTATGTGTTGATGTCAGCTGTACTCGTACCTTTGCAGGGTATTTATCACGCGCCACACAAAATATGTTTTGACCCAATGGGCATTTCCCAAGTGTAACTCGCCGATTCATTTTCTTTGCCTATAAATAAGGTTATAAAGGTGGAGAGGTTACAACTTGAAACGACATAATTTCTCCTCTCATTTTTCCACATATCTTCCAAACCCTAAAAACTTCCTTTAAAGAAGATTTTTTTCATAGATTTTTTACTTGCATTTTTACAAAGGGCATTTGTCTTCCTTCGGTTTTTGTGGTGTAAGATGAAGATTAGTCTTGTTGATGGCGAAGACGCTTGTGGTCTAAGATCTTTTTCCCGTATATGGGGGTTGGATACGGGGACACTTAATCCTCTTCCATTCTTGTCTAACCCGTTGCTATCCTTTGGGTATATTTTGATCCTGGTGGAGTTTCACAAGTGATTGTTAGAATAGAAGGCGTGGAGGGTCCTGCATCTGACTTTCTATCATTTCTCTTTAAGTCCTATCTGGGAGATTTGGTCGTCTTGAAGAGAAACTTAAATGTTGTTGGGATATGAAAGTACTGAAGAAGTCAAAGTACTGAAGATTCAAAGTACTGCTAAGTAAAAAGTCAAAGTATTGCTGTCAAAGTCAAAATAATGCAAAGCTAAAGAACTGCTATATTCGTTTATGGAAAGCTTTGTTATTCTAGAATATTCTTTGTTTAGATTACTTGTCGTACAAGGATATAAATTGTAAACCGACTAGGGTTATCCTTAAGCCTATAAAAGGACCCCTAGATTGGCATTAGAGATATGTGTTTTTAGAATCCTAAAGTACGATTATTATTAGAGTTTTAGAGTTGTTAAAAGAATCTGCATAACAAGCAAATTTAGAGTTATTAATAATATTGTTAAAGTTAAATCTTCATAACTTTGTTAAGTAAATTCCGCGTACTTAATAGAGATTACTCAGTGTTTCATTGTTAATAACTTAGGATTTATCCGAAGTTATTAAACCCTTAACAAGCTATATAAGTTAGTTTGGTTGGAGTACATCGATCCAACAAGTGGTATCAGAGCTTGTGTAGAAACTCTGACTAAGAAGAAACCCTTAAAACCTAGTTAACAACAAAACCTAAAGATGTCGATCGTTTCCACCCCATCCATCACCTCACTAAGAATACCAATCATTAAGAGGGAGAATCGACCTATGGAGCATGATGAGGCAAGATATTGCAATTATGCACCATGCAATTGTGGAATGTGATTGTCAATGGTAATGAAGTTGTGGAAGAACACAGACATTCTGGACAACCTAAAGCACCTAAACCCATCTTGCCAATTTGCTACAATAAGGAATCAAGAGAAGGCTCTCAACATACTCTTGTCTGCCATTCCAGATGGTCATCTACTCAAATTCCATGATGCTAAGGATGCAAAGCAACTATGGGCTGCTCTCAAGACAAGGTTTGGAGGCAATGATGCTTCCAAGAAGATGCATGAATCATTAAAGCAAAGCAGTTTGAAACCTTTACTGTTGGAGAAAGAGAAGGCCTTGATGCTTCCTATGACAGATTCCAAAATCTTCTCAGCATGCTAGAGTTGTACAAAGCAGAGGTCTCAGTTGAAGATTCTAACCTAAAATTCTTAAGGAGTTTGCCATCGACATGGCATGTGATTGCTACAATGATCAGAGGACAACCTGGATTGGACACTATAGACTTTGATGATCTCTACAATCATCTGAAGGTTTATGAGCATGAGATGAATGGCCAAACAAGTTCAAAGTCTCATAGTATAGCTTTTGTGTCTTACGAAGAGAGGCAGACTTCCACTAAAAGTACCGCTTCTCCTACTCAAAGTATTGTTGCTCAGCAATGCTGCCTACACTACCCCTACCTTTGCTCAAAGAACCCACACCAACAAATACCATCCACTCAGATGAAGTCATATGCTCTTTCTTTGTACAGCAAGCTACTCTACCTATTACTTATGAAGAAGGTCTCTCACAAATTGAAGAGGATGCTCTTGAAGAAATTGATATCAGGTGGCAAGTTGCTATGATCACTACAAGAATCAAGAAGTTTATGAAGAAGACAGGAAGAGGCATTGACTTCAAACCAACATAGGGAATCACTTTTGACAAATCCAAGATTGAATGCTTCAAATCAAAAGATCGGACATTTTGCAGGGAATGCGGGTTTGCTAAATATCAAGCAAACAGATGACCGAGAAACCAAAGCTAGAGTTGAAAGAAATTCGATTACGTAAACAAAAGCTTTGGTTGCTCAAGAGAATCAAATAAGAGGTTGACTAGAGTGCTGAGTTTGATGATGAACCAGTAACCTATTGTATGGTAGTTTTGGAGGATTCAGTGGAAGAGTTTGACTGGAGCACAGCTTTTGATGAGGAACCTGGACATGCTGCTATGGAGTCTAAAGATGGTTATGGAAGCTTTGACTGGAGCATGGAGTGTGAAGATGATCCTGTTCTACTTGCTATGGTAGCTACTTCACCAAGTTCACCCCTATCTCTTAGGTATGTTCTAAGTGTCATGACTTTTATCAAAAAGTACTTAATAGTAATGTGACTGAAAGAGATAAATGTATAAGGGCTAGGTCTGAAGTAGCAGGTTATCAAATTACTTTAGAGTCTATGGAAGCCAAAATAATAACACATGAAAATAATGAAATGGCTTGGGCAGAAAAGTATGAACAACAGGATTATCAGGTAAAACTAAGTGAATGGAAGTTAAATTGTAAGATTTCTGAAATTGAGAAACTGACTAAGGAAAGAGATGAATTGCTAGACAAATTTGCTGCTTGGGGACAATCATGTCTTTCTCATGTCACTTATGTTGAAAAACAGAGAAGAGCTTACATTAAAATTGGCCTAGGTTTTGGTATGGACTTTAATTGCATAGAAAACCCACCTAGTGATCAGGATAAATGTGATTTTGAGGATATAACCACTAGTGATGATGAGCTCATTAATTATGTAGACACATCTAGTAATGAGGACTCAATTAGTGAAACACCTCCTGAATATAAGAAAGACAAAGGTTATCATGCTGTCCCTCATCCCATTGGTAGTCATCAACCTCTTAGGACTGATGTTTCTCGTTTTGGTGTAGACAGCTTAGAGTTTAGAAAGAACCTTATTGGTCAATCTAGGTCTGAAACCCCAAAAGAAACAATTGAGACACCTAAGGTAGATGATGCTAAAAGCCAAGCAGTACTTTCACCTCAAAGTACTGCTACACCTTCAGCAGTACCTTTAAGAAAACCTTTTCACAATAATGCTAAACCTTTTTAGGATAATTTTGGTCAAAATAGTTTTAATCATTCACCTAGAAGACAGGATAGGTTTGGTAATACACATAGAAGAAGAAATTTTGGGATTACAGATCAAAAACTATGTTTCATTTGTTTTAGTCCTGATCATTTGATTAAGGACTGTGACTTACATTCAGAGTACCTAAGTAAGTTCCCAAAGAATGAATCATCAACCAAAAACAAAGGAAACTAGACCACTTGGAATCATTCACATAGGGTTAACCATAGAAACTTCTCACCGGACTATAGGTAACCTCACCGAGAAGACCTTTTCAAAACCTCCAGACCTTCAAACACTTTCCAAGGATCATAGCAAAATACATGCTTTCTCAAAGTCTTGCTCAAGATTCACCAAACACCTCTTGGAATAGGAACCCTAGGAGATCTAATTTCTATCAATCTAGAAGGCGTTACAACTCCAAGAAAGTAGTTAGATCAAGGACTCTACACCGAAGTTAAAACTAAATGGGTTAATAAGGAAAAATGCGATGATGAACAAACAAGACTTTCAACAAGTACCGTGAAACAGAGATTTTTGATAAAGATGATTTTGTGGAAAAAGAAAAGATATTTTGTTGAAAAAGAAAGTTTTCTTTGAAAATCCACCACAAGTTTTAAAACAAAAGATAATGCTTGATTCTGTCTACAAAATCGTGAAGATTACATACTCAAGGAATTTGAGTATGTAACTCCACAAAGGAACACAAGTCGATGAATGGCTTGGGTTCCTAAAATACACTAACTTTTGTATCTTTATGCGAGGCAACCCAGAAGAGGAGCTTAAAGATCATCTTATTGTGGATAGTGGTTGCTCTGGAAGCATGACAGGAGACAAGGAGATTCTGTCAGATTTTAGATCGTATTGTGGAGGAAGAGTTGCATTTGGGAATGATGTTAGTGGAGGAAGAATAACTGGCAAAGGAACCATCAAAGCAGGAAGAATAGATTTTGAGAATGTTAGATATGTGAAGGAGCTCAAGTTCAATCTTTTGTCAGTCTCTCAAATCTGTGACAAAAAGCACCCTGTGTTATTCACTGACACAGAATGTCTCATTCTTTCACCTGAATTCAAGCTTGATGATGATAACTTGGTGATACTAAAAGTGCCAAGAACCAATGATGTGTATAAATTGGATATGAAGAGTCTTCACTCTTCTAAAAGAGTTACCTGTTTAGTAGCAAAGGCATCACTTGAAGAAGCACATCAATGGCATAGAAGATTGGGCCATGTGAATTTCAAGAATATCAACAAATTGGTCAAAGGAAATTTAGTTAGAGGTTTACCTTCAAAGACTTACAAGAATGATCACTCTGTTTGGCGTGTAAGAAAGGTAAACAACAAAAGCTTCATGCAAGAAGCTTGAGGAAAGGACCATAGAGAACCTTTGGAGTCTGACATGGATTTCTTTGGACTGTTTCTATTGCAGGTCTAAACAAGAAAAATCTTGCTTGGTTGTGACGAGATGATTGCGAGAGATTCGATTGGGTATTTTTCTTGGGATTTAAAGATGATACTTTTGATGCTATTCATAATCTTATAATAGCACTTGAAACCAATTGAGACTCAAGGTTCGAGGTATTAGATGTGATAATGGGATGAATTCAAGAACAAGCTTATGGATGAGTTTTGTGCCAACAAAGGGATCAAGAGGAGTTCACAGAATGGTGTTGCGAGAGAGAAAGAATAGAACTTTGATTGAAGCGGCCGAACATTGCTTGCGATTCACTATTACCTATTCAATTCGAAATTTGTGTAAATCTTGCTTGCTATGTGCTTAATGAGTATCATCACAAAACCTCGATGAAGACACCTTATGAGTTGTTGATGGAAACAAACCCAACATTCGATTTATGAAGCCTTTTGGATACCTCTAACTATTCTCAACACCATTGATAATTTGGGCAAATTTGATGGCAAGTCAAGAAGGTTACTTATTAGGGTATTGCACCAACAAACAAAGGCTTTAGAGTGTACAATGAGTCACCAAGAAGGTTCAAGATTGTATTCATGTTGAATTTTAGAAGATCAAGAAAATCGAAAGGTAAAGGTCCTGATTGGATGTTTGATCTTGAAGTTTTGACTCCTTCTATGAACTATGTACCTGTTAGAGAAGAAAATCAACCTATACACAATGGAGAAGAGTTACAGTATGTTGTTCATGGAGTCCATAATAGACCTAATGCTGTTCATGATGAAGAACCTAAAACTGTTGAGCAGGAGAAAAGTATTGATGACCCAAAATCCTCATTGTCTGCTGAGGATCAATCTATTCAAGATGAACTTAATCAGATGCTTTTTCAAGATGTTATAGCACATTCTTATGATGATGAACAAAGAAGACCTTATGAGGAAGCAAAGAAAAGAACAAGATCTAGAGTTCACTCACAAGACTTTGGGTGACAAGCTTTTGATCAAAGTATGTTGCACTGATAATGACACTTTGGATGATTTGGATGATCCAACCATGCCTGGTTTAGAAGATACTGATGATGAGTTTGAAGATGAAGGTATTTTCTCAGATTCCAATGAAGATGCTGATTTCACTAATTTGGGTGATAATTATGAAGTTCCACAGACTCCTATCTTAAGAATTCATAAGAATCATCCTGCTGATCAAATCATTGGTCCTTCTACTTCTAGAGTAATGACAAGAAACAAAGCTAAGGGCTTTTATACACCACATAATGCTTGGCTTAGCTTTGTTTATAAACAAAACAGGTTAAATCGTAAGGACCATCAAACATGCTGTTGGGAATTCTGTGAAGTATGAATTATGCCGAAAATAATCAAGGAATCTCATCAAGTACATGGATTCTTTGAAGGAATCTATCAAGTATATGGATTCTCATTAAGAAGGACTTCACCGAAGTTATATTATAGTATAGTTGGTTTCTACGGATATAGATATTCCGTATATTTATTAGTTTGTTAGGATATGCATGAGCTATTTTAGGTAGTGATATGCATTTATTTTATATTATTGTTTTATTTAGGGTTCCTTGTGTATAAAAGGAACTGATGTCTTTTGTATTACTTAGACTTAAGAAAAGAAAACTCTCTGGAGAAAAACATTCCAGGAAAACATCTCTTAAGAGAGAGTGAAAAAGATCCATAGAGGATCATTGTTTTAATAAGAAAAACCTTGTTGGTAACATTGATTGTGTTAATTATTATTCCGCTGTGCATCTATTCAATCATTGTTATTATACCCTAGTTGAGTCCGGATCTTGGTTTCAACAAGTGGTATCAGAGCGGGTGGCTCTTGATCTAGGGTTAATAAGGTTTTTGGGTATTTAGGGTTTATACCCTAATCGGTGTATAGCAGCAGATCTGAATTAAGAGACAGCAGGCGGCAAAAGTGAAGATAAGAGCAGATTCGAAATTGTTACTGTTGTTCGTTCAATTTGTTTGGTACACGAGAGAGGTAATACTGGTATATTTAATTGAGGTGATTGGTTATATTTAATTTCATCTCTCAAATTCATGTGATATTGTACTCATCGAATAAGTTTAATTATTGGTCACGTGTGCTTAATCATCACAAGGAAGTCAACATTATTTATTGGCATGTGTAATTGGTTTGGATGACGGTAATTTGATTGTTGCGTCTACTCATTGGTTCCAAATTTATTTGATACGGATGGTTTCTTAAGACGAGGGTTAAGAT